>JANAVB010022000.1:858876-1263876 GCA_029216955.1 Iris pallida
TGAGCACATTGATTTACCTCCTGGAGCAATAGGAAAATGAAAGATTAGAGACCAATTTGAGCATTGATCACCATCTTCAATAGTCTCGTGCCTTCCACAGAGGTATATTACTGGAATATTGGAGTCATGAGAGTTGGCAATCTCCTTCAATGATGATTTTGTGACGTTGATAATAGCCACAAATCTCCATAGCAAGACGAATACCAAGTGCCAGCTTCAATTGGTGACCCTCCCTCCTCTGTTTTTGAAATTGCTACAATGAAACTTCCTTTAGCATTGCGAAGAACAGTTCCTGCAGCCATCTTATTATCCAGATAAGCACCATCAAAGTTGATTTTCAATAGAGAATCGGGAGGTGGAGTCCAGCGTAGGTTGAGAGGATCCTGTGAAGTTGAGTTAGCAGTGAAGACAAACATTTATTGGAAGCCTCAAACTTCTCCTTCATAGTGGTTGCAGTCTCATAGATTCTTCTAATGTTAATCGGTTGTTGCTGAAAAATTATATGAAATTTTACTTGAAAGTTACCATTCTATTGATCGTACAGCACATTTTAGGCTGTGTTTGATTGGACTTTTTTTCCACAAAAAATATTTCTATCACAAATTTTTCATCAATTGTACTGTTTGATAGCTTATATTTTTCATGAAATTATTTTCCAAAAAACTATCATTTTCCATATTTTCATCTAAAATAGTGGAAAAATAAAACTTGTCCAGCCCATAGAAAAAAACTATCATTTTCCATATTTTAACCACAATAATTGTCGTTAAAAAAGGCACATGATACATACTAGTTCTATTATAGACAGTTCCATATTGGTGCCCCATTTTGTCAGTGGGCCATGGGCCGTCGTCCGGCCTGCCCTGGACCAGAGCCGCCCCTGGCAATATCTGTTCCGTTTAGCATGCCTATTCATCAGTGTGCTAAGAGGTGTTGAGTAGCCATTAGTATATTGAGGTAAAGAATCGAGAAAATGAAGAAATAGAGAGGTCGAAGAAAAGAAAGATTGAATTTCTCCTATAATTTTTGGTGTAATATTTATATTTTTTTTGGGTTCACTTTGTATGTTTTATTTTGTATTGGTGGTTACGATGTGTTAACGATATTTTTTGGTTGTGATCGATTCTCACTCTCTCGATGATTTTTTTTTTTACCGGTTAGAACTTTTAAAGTCTATTTTTTCGCAATTTTTTGTACTTATTATTTTGTGATATTTAATTTCTACAATGTTGTTCACCGTTTTCCATGTAATATTTCTATTTCTATTGATCTTACAGCACATTTTAGTTTCCCTAAATAATGATTGTGATAATGAGTTTTGGTTAATGTCTTCTGTGGATAATAATAATAATAATAATAATAATAATAATCAGAACACCAACAAATTAACAAGAATAATTTCATTTATTCATATGTAGCTGTGCATACATGAGTAAAGAAGAATACTCCCATGAGACTCTTGAGAGCAATGCTAAACTTACAATGACATTCTTATAAAATACAAACGAATAAATAGCTAAATATATAAAAAAACAAATTACAAATTGAGGACAGGAAATTAATTTAAAGGCACAATTCAAACAAGCTAGCTAGCTTAGTTGACATGGATCGAAATTGAATTAAAGGCCGGAAGTATAAGGAACTCCAGTTGCAGGAATCCAGGAAGCACCCGATATGAAATTTCCAACAGTAAACTTGGCAGCGTCAGTTGCAGTCATGACGTGGTAACCAGCCCACTTCACACGCCCACCAGTGCCGGCACCGGCGCCGGTGTTGCCGTACTCTCCGTAGTACAACGTGCTGAGAGCGAAGTTCCCATCCCACTCAAGCCAGCCCGCCGGATCGATCAGGCTGCCGATCGACGTCTTCATGACGACGGTCCTCGAGTACGCCTTCCACGGCCGGCCGAGGAACGACTTGAACGACCCCTGGACCGGCTGGAGGTCCGAAGCCGCCGCCACCGTGCAGTCGTGGATGGATATGCCCGTGTTCTCGTTCGGGTCGCTCCGGCCCTGGGCGGTCACGGTGTTCTTCTGGCTGGCCATGGGCCTCCTGATGTAGATGTTGCAGCTCTGGAGGACGACGGCAGCGTCGCCGAAGATGAAGTCGACGGTGCCGTAGATGTCGCAGTTGCGGTAGAACTGGCGCTGGGAGTAGACGTAGAGGGTGTCCTGGTAGCCCTTGAAACTGCAGCGGTAGAACACCGACAGGTCCGATCCCGACCGGAGGGCGACGGCCTGGTGCTTCGCTGCGCCGGCGGTGTTCTCGAACGTCATGTCTTGGGCGATGAACCCGTCTCCTGTCACGGCTGTGATCGAGCCAATAATATTAATCAATTGTAGGATCATTAATTATTAATTAATTAATTATGCGATCAGTAGGAATATTTTGAACGTGATTAATTAATTTCATATTTAATTCCTGTGTTATAATTAAATTATCTTAGGGTTAATTAATAAGTAAGAAAGTAATTAGGAAAGACTAATTGCATCATTGAATTATAGATTCAGTAATAATTACGAATAGAGATTGGTTTACATTTACAAAATGATCATTAGACTACAATTAAAAAAAAATACTTTTCCTAAGTTTTGTGACTTTGTCCATGTTAAAATCAGAATCTTGATTTATAAGTCAAACGAACTGTTCTTGAAAACACTAATTTCTACGGCTCAATATTAGTATTAGACTAACGTCCTTTTCTCGATAACGGTCGGGTACAATATTGAACGATGATGTGACACGAAACCCAAGTTATTATTATTTTTCTTTATTGGCATTATTTTTTTTATTATTGTTTCATTTTCTAGATAATTAATTCCTCTGTGGATATGATCGTGTACAATGTTCTTATAAATAAATTGCATAAAGTCTATGTGCATGACTCTTGTTTGTCATAATTTGACTTTGTTTGGATCATTTTGCATTACAAAAATGCTAGTCAGCTCCCAAAATATTTAGAAATTTTATGTTCCATTATGTAACATATGATATAATTGTTGACATGATAGCTGATATGACAAAATTTAATAAAATTAAAATTAATACTAAATTAACATTAAATTAATATTAAGATTAAAATTAAACTTAACCTTAATATTAAAATTAAAATTAAAATTAATATTAATATTAATATTAATATAAATGTTAATATTAACATTTAGCATTAAAATAAATTGGATAAATAATTTTTGGGTTTAAATTTACCATGTTAGCTGTTATGTTAGCTATCCGGTCAGATATCACGTAATAGAAGATGATATCATCTAAAAATATTTTGGAAGCTGAATAGCATAATTGTTTGCATGAATTAAGTAACTCACCGAAGGTTGCTGACTGGAAAGTGGTCGAGCCATCTTGCACGTTCTTGCTACCGGTGACCACAGTAGAACCGATGCCATCGCCGACCATCATCAGGTTCTTCATGGATTTTGTGATCTGTACGTTCTCCTTGTACGTACCGGCTTTCACATGGATGACGTACCTCGAAGTACCACTCCTCAGCTTAACCGAAGCAGCAACGGCCTCCGAGATGGTCTTATAGTCTCCGGAACCGTCTTGTGCCACCACGATGTTAGCTTTTACGGTCGACGACTGGAGGAGCTTGCGGTCGGCAGCCGAGACCCACCTCGGGAAGCCGTCAGAGAGCAACCGACGGTTCCCCCCACCGAGGCTGGCCGCTGCACCACCACTACTAGCCTTGTTGATAGCAAGATCATTGCAGATAGACTCGGACACGTTGTTGGCCATGAACGGCGAGGATTGCACGGGGAACGAGGAGCCGAGATCGGCGAACCCGTTGAGACAGGTCTCCTGATTGGCGAGGGCCGCGCTCAGCCAGGTCTGAGCGTCCTCGCGAGACGATGATCCCGCCGCCGTGCAGGTGCTGTTGAGCTTGCTGATGGTATCCTCGCAGAGAGCCAGGCAGTCGGACCACGCCGCCTTGGCTCGGTCGTCCATCGTGCTCTGGTCCACTGCCAGCGCGAGCTGATGGGCTCGTACGACCCGCTCCATGGTTGCTCGGAATGCCGAGTCGCGGAAGCTCAGCCGGCCGGAGGAAGTGCCAACCGAGGAGGTGCACAGTTGGGGATATGGGGTTTGGTTGCATGACAGTACTGTTGGAGTACTGCTGCAGGTTGCAATCCTAACTGATATTGAAAGGAAGACAGAAAAGAGGGTGAGGAAATGGAGCATGATAGGCGCCATATGGAGAGCTCAAGCTAGGGTTTGCTTGAATGAATGAATTGATGAGAGAATATGGGAAGCACTTATATAGGCAACCCAACGGGGAGTTGGTAGTCATATAATTAAAATATGGCACGTTTCCGATGTTTTGATGTGAACGCAGTTGGGTCATACGTGCATGGGTAATTTGTAGTTACGTGAAGGAGTAGAGGATCTCCCTTGCAGATTTCTCAAAGTTGATAGATACGTTATATGGACTCTAAATAAGTCTTATGTTTGATTTGAAAATTGTGGTTTGTTCTGGTTATTGTTAGCAGTACAAATTCAACACAAAACGGCTAATCCTAAGTTGCAAATTAGCCGAGTATTTACATGTTAAATATAAGCTTTAATAATGTGAGTACTGTCACACATAGAGAGAGCTAGAACGTTGTCTTGTATGTTTTGATGAACTTGTCATTTCTGCATAAACCTCCATTATATATATATATTTTTTTGGAAAATGTAATTTTATTAAATAAAAAAATAAAGATGTTCACTCACCAGTATGCGATATACATACTGATATCCAACCCCTCAGGTACGTAGATTCGCTCGTTCGTACTAAAGCGTTGGAGTTCGAATTTGGTAATATAAAGATGTTCGACCGAGGATGCTTGATTGGATATAAAAGACATCATGTATAGATCGACGAGATCCTTTCTGAGTAAGAGAGATCATGACTGTTGTAAGCTAATTTGGCATATTTACTGGGGCTACTGAGAGCATTTGTAATCAGCTTCATTATCATAAAAGAGATTAGTTTCGTATACTCGGTTGTAACTTCAATATGGCTCTGTTTTCTTCTGTTGCAAAATTCGTCATTTTGAGATAACCATTCTTGAATTATCTTTTTGCCTTGTACAAGTGCAACATAGAATTCTTTACGCTCCAACAAGGATAATCGATGCAGCAGAAATCGATGCGAGAACGAACGATTCTGCAGAAAGCAGGATTACGATCGATTAAGAAGACTTGCATGAGGTGGAGTTTGCAGAGGCTTGTCAACTCTCTGAAGAAAATGTGCGTAGTGCAAGAGAAGCGGTTATCGTGGAAGCCAGGGTAATCTGTGTCAGCGCCCGGACTACCAAAGGGAATAAGAAATTCTATTTAAATTAGTATCATGTATTAGATTATTTTGAGTTGGACTGTACTGTACTGCTGGAACGGAGATGGATAGTTGAGTCCAGTTAAATTAATCTCATGTATTAGATTATTTCTATCTAGGACTCTATTCAATTGACCAAAGGCCATGCATTAGAAACATATTTTCTTTATAATTGGGTGTATATAAAAAAAGTTCAACTAGATATAAGTCTTCTTCCAAGACTAGACACTGTTCTAGAATAAAAATCCAAGAATAAGGATAACTATTAGAAAAAACCTAAAATATTCGGAAACTAGTTCTCTGATCGTACTTGTGGACGTAAGCAAATTTGGAAAAAGCATACACGTACAAACATTCCAAATACAAAAGAAACACCACTTGGCTCAGTACGAGTGCATAATTATGGTGATGTCGTCCAATCCGTAACAATCATCTTTAATTTGTATTCTTTCTCGACCCATCAAGTTGTCTACTCTTGGTACTAAAATAAAGATTGTAGGCAGTAGCAAACAATTCTTTCACAGGTGACAAAACCAACTATTCGATAAAACTTATCTAACTAAATTATTATTCACCACTTATTTTAAAGATTTTATCTTTCAAACCTTAAATATAGACTATATTTTAATAATAAATAAAGCATGTTGTTATTGACACTCCTACAATGTTAGCTTATACTTTCCTTTTTATCACTCGAATTCTAAATCGATCCATGCACGTTAAATCTAACATTAATTTGTACATGTATGGAGAGTGGAGTAGGGGTGAGCGTCGGTATAATCGGTCGATATTTGATCGATTTTTTCGGTATTTTTTAAAATTGGTATTTGAAAAAGCAATACCGATATCGTACCATTTAGAATCGGTTTTTTTCGGTTTCGGTTAGATCGATATTCGGTCGGTTTTTGTTCGGTATCGGTATTCTACCAATGAATATTTGATCAATTAACACACTTAATATTGTAGAACCTTTTAACCTATAATATATATTTTTTATTTTTTTGGAAGCATTAATTTTAAAGCCAAGCCTCTACCAACTAGGAGTGTGCATTGGTCGGTGTCGACCTATTTGATAACAACCGAAGTCGAACCGAAGTTAATCGGTTTAAAAATAATCAAAGTCGAACCAAACCAAATAACTAGTCGGTTCGATTCGGCTTGGCACGACTTTTTCGGATTTGATCACATTAAAAAAAATGAACCCACAAATACAATGCACTCTCAGTTGCACACAAAAACAACCCAAAAATACAATGCACTCTCGATCTTGATCCATTCTACTCAGTACAAGGAATAAAATAATATATGTAAATAACTAGTCACCACAAAGCCATATTCCAAGAATCCAAACACAACAAATATGCTATCCAGATTCCAGTGACAACAACTTATATGAATCAAATAATGATGTCCAATGACAATGAATCAATGACAAACACAAAAATAAACATATATCAAGTGACTTCTCAATTGCAACCAAACCAAACAAAAATTCAAAGTTTCAAACAGACCATTAAAGAACAAACCATTAAAAGAACATAACTTGTAGGCTTGCAGCCTTCAACAAATATCCAAGCAAAACACACAAAAGGAATTAATATATCCAGTGACAGGTTCTCAATTGCAAGAATAGCCCAACAACAGCAGTTTGTGCAGAAAATACACCTGTCCCTGTCCTTGTTCCATATTAGTTTGTGTATAAAATACAACAATATGAATAAAACAAATAAATGGAATTCTATATAAAGGATCTGATTCAATTTCTATCAGTATTCAATATTTAACAACAAATTTTTCTTAATCTCTCCAAAATTTAATCCATTTTTAACATAAAAAAGAGCTCTATGACTTAAAATCTTACGAATTCTCTACTAGTTCTCTAAATTTTGCTAACAAACACAGAAATCCTAAAAAATAAAGTTAACAATTCAGCTAGATTCCATCCACGGAGAACAAAACAGAGAGAAAAACTAACAGAACTTTGAAAAAAAGCCTTTTTTTTTGCTACAAGAAGCAAAACATATGATTAGAAAACCGTATTTTCCTAAATCAACTCAAATTTAATGCTATGCAAGGAAAATAAACACAATATGAAACGAATAATCCTAACAAATAAATTAAAATACGACTGACAAGTCAAAATCAGCATGATTCTGATTCCACAAAGCACTAAAAATAAGGGAAAACTACTAGAAAATAAACCCTAACCCTACATCATCTATAATCTATACATCTATAGAAGAAGAAAATAAACCCAAAAAAATTGTTGTTAAATGTTGGATCTTACCAGTTAGGGATCGAGCTTGGAGTCGACTGGATGAACCGATGAGATTGGGCGACTTGGAGTCTTGATTTGAAGGAGATTGGAGTGGGGACTGGAGGGTCACGATGAGGGCTACGGAGGGCCAAAGGCTGAAATCTGGAGGAGGAGGATTTCGACAACTTGGAGAAAAAAAATGGAGAGGGAAAGAAATGTGCAGCCGCCTCTTCTTTCTCTTTCTACTTTGAATGTATTGATTCATAATATGCTGAAAAGTAAAAAAAACCTAATGCTTAAAACCCTAAAATAACCCTCTACCTGTAGGGTTTGGTTAGGTTCGGTTTAGTCGGATTTTTGGATGGACAAACCGCTGACCGATCGAACCAGTCGGTTTTCTTCAATTTCCAACCTAACCAAGTCAACTAACCCTTCGGTTCGGTTAAAAATCGAGCGGTTTGGTTCGGTTCGAGTCGACTTGGTCGGTTTGTGCACAGTCCTACTACCAACCAAACAATTAATTAAAATTATTAGAACAATATGTAACAAGTCGCAAACACATAAAAATGAGCTTAAAATATCAAACGTGATCACTAAGTTTAATCTTTAGTATAAGTTTAAGTAACCAAAATTCACTTCAAAATTCTATGAGAACACAAAAACATAAGCTCAAAAGATCAAAAAGTCAATTCTTAGCATTCTTAACATAAATTCAAGTCCACTAAAATCCATTCCAAGTTCTAGGAAACTGTAGGAAATAATAATGCCTTGTTCTCATTGCTATGGTTTGTTACAATATATATAGTGTCTACATTTGGGCTTATGGGCCATATTTATATTAGAAATATAATCTAACAATCTAACCCCCCTCAAGTTGGAGCATGCAAGTCACAAATGCCCAACTTGGAAAGGAAAGAATCAAACACATGCTTTCCAAGGGACTTAGTGAAGATGTCAACCAGTTGAGTAGAAGTAGGAACATGTGAGGCTATTACGGTGCCATCTCTAATAGCATCGCGAACAAAATGTAAATCCACCTCAATGTGCTTACTGCGCTCATGAAACACCGGGTTCTGAGCCAGGTGTAGGGCTGACTGACTGTCACAATACACCGACATAGCAGACTCTTGGCGAACGCCCAAACACACCAATAACTCCTTCAACCATTTCAACTCACAAACAAGCGCAGCGAGAGATCGGTATTCAGCTTCAGCGGAAGATCGGGAAACAGTTGGTTGCTTCTTGGTCTTCCAAGAAATAGGAGATCCCCCCAGAAACACCAACCAGTCTGTAACAGGACGGCGAGTCATGGGACAACTGGCCCAGTCGGAATCACACCAACCAGAAAGACGGAGATCACAATCAGCTTTCAAAAGAATACCCTGTCCCGGTGCATGTTTGAGATATCTGACAACTCTCAAAGCAGCATGCCAATGATCTTGTCGAGGCTCCTGTAAGAATTGAGACAAGATATGCACAACATAGGCTAAGTCCGGGCGAGTAAATGATAGATAAATCAACCTCCCAACCAGCCTCCGATAAGGCTCTGCATCCGCCATCTTTGGACTAGTCGATTCTGCCAGCTTATGATTGGGCTCCATGGAAAAGCCAGCAGGTCGAGACCCCATTAAGCCGCATTCTGAAATGATGTCCAAAGCATACTTCCTTTGACATAAGGAAATTCCTTCTGCACTCCGAGCCACCTCTATACCAAGAAAGTACTTCAACACACCAAGGTCCTTCATGTGAAAGCAAGAACTAAGGTACTTTTTGAAAGCATCTAAAGCACCTAAGTCATTACCAGACACAATCATATCATCCACATAGATCAGAACATGCAACTCTACCTTCCCTTTAAAAAGAGAGAAAATGGAATAATCGGAATAAGATTGAACAAATCCATAGGATATCAGAGAAGCAGCAAGCTTAGCAAACCAACAACGTGGTGCCTGTTTCAATCCATATAGAGACTTACGCAGGCGACACACTTTATTGGGTTCACTATGCGAAAAATCTGGTGGCAACTTCATATATACTTCTTCTGTCAGATTTCTATGAAGAAAAGCATTGTGCACATCCATCTGGTGCAAAGTCCAACCTCTCACAGCTGCAACAGCCAAGAACGTCCGAACTGTAGGCATCTTAGCTACCGGGGCAAATGTCTCTGAATAGTCGATTCCTTCAACCTGATGATTACCGGACACAACCAGCCGTGCCTTTAAGCACTCAACACTTTCGTCGAATTTGTACTCGATTTTGTACACCCATCGACTTCCCAATGCTTTCTTTCCAGGAGGCAAATCGACAAGACTCCACGTCCCATTATCTTCCAGAGCCTATATTTCAGTTTGCATAGCCGCGCGTCAGCCTGAATCTCACGAGGCCTGGCGATATGAAGTAGGATCAACACCTGCAGTGATGGCTGCAAGAAAATCTCTATGTCCAGCAGTAAATATGTCATAACTTAGAAATTGTGTTAGAGGATTCGAAGTACTTGAGAAAGTGACGGGAACAGATGAACTGTGGTGAAGGGGGGACTTTTATTTCGAACAGCATTCGTCACAAAATCCTGTAATCGCACTGGCTGTGATTTCTTTCTCATTCCTCTTTCCAATACTACTTCTTCGGGCACCTCTGGCAACACTGTATCCCCTGTATCAGCAGTAGTATCCGTATCACCTCCAGCGGACTCTCCTGTCAATACTTCTGCATCCACCTGTGCATCCTCGCCACTCGGTGTCGAGCCACCATCAACCACTCCGGCCTCAGCAACCGTAGCCGGCACCATCCCAAAAGCCTCTATATCGTCTCCCGGTACCTCAACAGATGTATGGCGTGTCGCAGAAGACATCTCGCTAGCAGAGCCACACCCAGGAAATTTTTTTTCATAAAAAGTAATATCACGGGACACAAAAAATTCACCAGTCTCCAAATCATACAGTTTCCATCCCTTTTTATCAAGTGGATATCCAACAAAGAAATATTTTCTGCTCCTGCTAGCAAATTTATCATGTCATGATTTCAAATCATACGCATAGCACAGACAACCAAAAATGCGTAGATGATCATACGAAGGAGCCGAACCATATAAAACTTCATAAGGAGACTTAAAATGCAAGATACTAGAAGGGGTCCTATTTATCAAATAACATGCAGCCAGAACACATTCTCCCTAAAAATCTACGGAAAGAGAACCCTGAAATCTCAATGCCCTGGCTACATTTAAAATATGTCGATGTTTTCTTTCCACCCTTCCATTCTGTTGAGGTGTCCCAATATAGGATGTTTGGAATAATATACCTTGAGATGAAAAATAATCTCGTAAACAATTAAATTCAGTTCCATTGTCACTCCGCACACGAGGTATATCAGCCCCAAACTGACGCTTCACCATAGCAATAAATTTAAGGAACATAGAATAAACAACACACTTATCCATCAATAAAATAACCCAAACAGCTCTAGAAAAATCATCCACCAAAGTCAAAAAATATCTTACCCTATTAGATGACAGAACACGATATGGTTCCCACAGATCACAGTGTATAAGTTCAAAGCATCTCAAAGCACGACTACTACTATCAAGAAAAGCATCACGAGTCTGTTTAGCTTGATGACAAATATCACAAGCCTTATGAGAAAATACACTACTACCAGAAAGAAAAGGTAAAGTCTGCATTACTTTATCTGAAGGATGCCCCAGTCTACTATGCCAAACCTCGGAATCACTCTCTTTGTATGCCAGGATCATCGAAGCCAAAGAAGCTGGAACCTCCCCCAAGAAGTAAAGTCCACCCCTTTGTTCACCTGCTCCAATCACCATTCTCGTACTTCGGTCCTGGACAAAACACAAATCAGGAGTAAATAACATATCACAATTTCTGGCATCAATCAATTGTGAGACAGAGATCAAATTGCAAGTCAATGTCGGAACATAAAGAATATCCGCCAACACCAATGAAGCAGTCAAAAATACTTTGCCTCTTAGAACAGCCTCAATAGTGCTCCCATCAGGCAAAGTCACAGAACAGACAGGGCCCTCAAAGCAATCAACTAAACAATCACGAGAACCTGTCGCATGAAGAGTAGCCCCAGTATCGAATATCCAAGGGACAAAAGAATTCTTACCCATTAGACGATCAGAGTTCGAAGGACCAGGGTTGGAAGGATTGTCGTTACCTAGCAAGCTCATCAGTTTCTGCCATTGTTTACCTGAAAGTGGTGAAGGATATCCTCCATGCATCATATCCGCCAAACTGCCAGCAAGACCAGCAGGAACACCATGACCAGCAACGGCGACATAATGAACAACCCCTGCGCCACCAGCACCACGTCCCCCATCATGTCTCTGTTGTGGTGCCGGGCCTCTGCCACCACCAGCACCACGTCCGCCCTCACGCCGAGGAAGAGTCTCCCACCACTCTGGATAGCCAATCTTGGCAAAGCAAGTTGCAACATAATGACCTGTTTTCTTGTAATGAGTACAGATCATACCTGATTTATCCCTGGAATCTGAGGTTCTACTAGTAGAAGCAGTAGAAATACGAGGTGAAGTCTTGATTGCCAGCGCCATCACCTCCTCAGTAGTGGATTGAACCTGAGATTTTCGCATATCCTCCTCCTCACGGACTGCCTGGTATGCCCGATCTAAACTTGGCTGAGGATCCTGAGCCAGAAGATTAGATCGGGTATGACCATACAACTCAGCATTCAACCCATACATAAAGTCCTGAAAGTGGTCTTCATCCCTCATAGCCTGTAGCTTTGCAGCAAGTTCACCACAGGTATAAGTTGGCAATAGAAAATAAGCAGCTTGTTCATCCCACAAAGACTGCAAAATTCTAAAGTAGGTTTCCACAGACATCGAAGCCGTTTGTTTGCACTCAGCCAACGCCACCTTAATTTGTTGCTTCCGAGTGCCATTGCTAACAACAAATCTTTTCTCCAACAAGTTTCACAATGGATAAACCTCCTCAAAGTATGGCAAAGATTTCTTCAGAGACGGATCAATGGTATTAAGAACCCATTGAACTAATAGTGCTTGCACGCATCTCCAATCAAGCAATTTGCTAGCATCATTAACAGTTTGACTTCAGTACCTTCCAAAAAAGTGATCTTTCGCCTAGAGATCAGGGAGAGACGTATCGACCGAGACCACTCAGCATAGTTTGGTCCACGAAAAACAATAGGAGTAATGATATTTCCTGGTTGATCAGCAGAACTCAGAAAATATGGATCCTTCGGATTATGATATATAATTCAGGTTGTGTGCACCGCCACCGCCACCGCCAGTCGCGACGGAGTAGCTGAATGCAACATCATCTGCCATCGCGGATGTCGGGTGTACAAAAATTTTGTTCAACTCCGACGAATCAGCCGCTGATGGACGGGGTCGACGGCGAATCGGCCTCGTTCAGGGGCGCCGGATCTGGCGCATAGGGGCGAGCGGATGTCGGGTGTACAAAATTTTGTACAATGCCGACAAATATGCCGCCGTCAGGCGCGTAGGGGACGGCCGGGGCAGTCGGACGCCGGAATCGGTGAGAAAAGTTTTGTACAAAAGCAAAGCAAAAATTTGCTAAATTTTTTTTTTTTTTGTAAAACTAAAGCCGAAGCTTTTGCTTTGCTTTGGAATTGAAGTCTGCTAGTGCTTTGCTCACAAACCGAAGTGCTTTGCTTTGCTTTGCTCACAAGCCGAAGCTTTTGCTTTTGCTTTGCTCACAAACCGAAGGGAGTTCGTGTCTGCTAGTGCCCGGGAAGAATAACCTGTAGAAAAGTGTAGCCTGGGATCGTGCTTTCTTCACCAGTCAAGGTGTTCTCGAAACCGAAGAGCGTTAGGCGTCAGGAGATCGTCCTCAGATGCGGTCGGCGTCAGGCGCGTTCGACGCGGGAGCGGACGTCGGCCGTGGTCAGCACGAATTTCGGCTAGTTTTTTTTTTTGAGATAGCGGCTAGGATTTTTCGGAAGGCTCTGATACCATGTAGGAAATAATAATGCCTTGTTCTCATTGCTAGGGTTTGTTACAATATATATATAGTGTCTATATTTGGGCTTATGGGCCATATTTACATTAGAAATATAATCTAACAATCTAACAGAAACCAACCAAAACAAAGATAAAAATGAAAATGAGTAGTATAAAATTAATCATGAACAACATTAAAAAATGTGTGTGTTTGTGTGTGCGTGTGTGTGTGAATCGGTTCGGTATTTTCGGTATATTATTACACTCAAACTGTTACCATTACCATTATACCGTAATTTAGTCGGTTCGGCAATTCGGTATCGGTACATAATTTCGGTTCGGTTTTTCGGAATATTTTTAATCGGTATTCGGTCGATTTTTCGGTATCGGTCGGTATTTGCTCACCCCTAGAGTGGAGTGCAGAATGACATTTTAGGAGTGTCAATAATGATAATGTGTGGGAATATACTTGGAATTTCAATGCTAGAAAATTAAAATGAAATACAGGATGACAGTTTAGGAGTGACATTAATGCCACATCCTGAATAAATAAGATATAATATATAAGATTTGGATGACAAGCTATATAAAATGAACGGTGAAGCTCCTTGGGCTAATACCTTCTAGAGGTGAGCGTATTGGGCTAAAATGAACGGTGAAGCTCCTTGGATGACAATAACGACGTCCAAAGTTGGACTAGTTATTAAATTACCAAATTTTGGCTTCAAAATAGATAAATAGAATTATTGTTTTAAAAATATACATATTTTAATTACAATATATGCATTATGCATATAATTGATGGTATTTACATAATTGTATAAGTATTGTTCGGCTTTCGATTTTCGACCGAAGCCGAAATCCAAACCCGAAACCAAATAACGTTAGTATTTTCAAAATCGAAATCAAACCAAATTTTGTTCAAACCGAACCAAATTTTTTATTCGATTCGATTTTCGGTCCTGTAGCTCCCCTTCCCGAAAATTCTTGAAATATTTTTTATTTTATTTATTTGATTTAAATAGTGATTTTAAGATTTTTATAAATAATTATTTAGTTAATTATTACGGTAGATAACTTTAGCCACAGATGAGTTTTGGAGTACAAGACGACTAGGAATCATGGTACGGATAGTACAGTAGCGTGTTTTGACTACTATTTAGCCATGGTAGGGGAAGACCGAGTCATAGGATTGTTCTAACTAGAAAAACCAGGCCAAGTTGCGACCTAATCTCTATAGTTGTTTTAATTAGTTGTTAATTAATTTATTGACGTATAGAAGACCGGGTTGTACCCAACTAGCCAGAACTGAGGCTAAGCCCAGGTAGTTATATAGTGCATCCCAAGACGTCATTATAGACATGCATTGGGTAACAGTATTTTAATTTAGTAACTTAGTAGACGATTTTTCCCCAAATGTGGTTATATATATTATGAGTCCTTGATGTTAAATAATATTTTATTGATAATACAGTAAATCATTTCCTTAGCAGATATGTTGCATTTTGGATTTATCTAGATTATATATACATGTATATATTTGGAGGTATATTTATGGTATATGGCAAATTAGGCTTATATATATAAATTAGGCTTATATATATATATATATATATATATATATATATATATATATATATATATATATATATATATATATATATTTATATATATATATATATATATATAAATATAATATATATATATATAAAATATCATTGTATTTGATTATGTGAAATTTTAGTATATAGATTTAAGTATATTGTATTTCTATTATAAATTGTATTTAGAATATTTTATTCCTTATATTTGAATGTATACATGTATGTCTATATATATAAATACTCGTATATATGTATATGTACGTATATAATACGTATATATATATATATATATATATATATATATATATATATATATATATATATATATATATATATATAGTTTTAGATATATATAGATATAAGTAAATATATATAAATATAGATATAAGAAAAAAAAAAATATACGTGTGCATATGTAAATATAAATATATAATATATAAATGTTTGTGTATGTATATATATATATATATATATATATATATATATATATATATATATATATATATATATATATATATATATATATATATATATATATATATATATATATATATATATATGTGTACATGTATATATATAAATATATATGTGTAAGTGTATACGTATGCGTATATACATATATATAGATATAATATATAATAAATAAATAAAAAAGAAAATGAAATAAGAAGGATAGCAACATCCGGGCCCAGCTTGGATTGCACAGCCGAGCCCTGGGCCACCCGAGCTGAACCCACACAGCAAAGAGCCCAGGCGCAGCAAGAGGCCTGACTTTTTCCCCACAACTCTGTTGCAACAGAGGCTGAAACATAAATATATATATATATATATATATATATATATATATATATATATATATATATACGAGAAGGTCGAGAGAGGAAAAATGCAAATGCAAACCCTAGCCTCACCTTGCCAACACCGTGCGACCACCCAGGGCCTCCCCTGACGCCGGACGACCACCCCCGACGCCTGCACGTCGGAGTTCGACGGCGGCGTTCGCCGGAGACGTGCGCGTAGCGCTGCAAACGGAGCAGCAATTAACAGCAGCAGTGCGGCGAGGGCGCGACTTTGCATCGCCGTATCTTCATCGTCAAGCTGTTATTTTTTGATTCGACTTCTCAGGTTTGTCAACAACCCTACCAACTGCATATCCTATTAAATAGATCGAAAACAAACCTCTTATAACCCATGAGAAATCGGACCAAAGTTTATTAAATAATTGGCTCAAAACAGAGCACAATCCAATCCCCGATCATGAGTTAGAAGGAAATTTCCCACCAAACCATCACCAGCTTTGAATTTGTGTTTAAAGAGATTTATAGACAACTTATAGGAGATTATAACCCATCTTGCAGAATTTGAAATCATCGAATGAACGATCAGGAAATAGATTTCAAAGTTAGAGAAAAACCTTTTTCAAAAATATTAAAAATATTAAAAATCCTCCGATACGACGTACGTTCCGCCAATCCGGGCGACGTGGACACGAACCGAAGGCATCGAAAGGTGCGTAACAGCTTCGTGGTCGTGTGGGCTTTGACGGAATTCAAATTGGTTGCGTGTGCGCGACGAATTTGATCCGTATCCGTCAAAATTTACCGTATCGGCCTTTGTGCAAATTCTCTAATTACTTTGTCCATGCTGGTCAGATCGAGGCAAAAACTGTGCCAACAGGATCGTATCGTTTTTCTTGTCCTGTATGCCAAGTTTGGTCCAATTCTGAGACAGTTGAATCAGAATGCCGTTTTGCGGGCCCCACGGTCCGACTCAACGGGCGATTTTGTGCACGGTCCACCAAAATCCAACTTTGGACGTACGATTGGGTTTATATCAAAAAATTAAACCCGTAGACATGTAGTTTGACGACTTTAGAAACAATTGACTCTGGCACGCTTTTCGGTGCAAAGCGGGTCCAACGACGGACATCATTTTTGTTCGAAATTACCGTTTTGTCCCTGTGTTCAGAATTGGACTTAAGGATAGACAATCATAGCTAATTTGACTATTCTGAGAATGTTGATAACGTTTATTTCGGCTTTCGGAGACAGCTAAGATGACTTGGACTTTCTGACTTGTTGATTGGCGATACATTGTTGGTTCTCCGTACAACTCCAGGCAAGTATACCTTGCCAACTTGTATAGTATAATTTATATGCATGTTCATATCGTTGTGGTTCTTTTTCTTACATGCGTGATTGCTTTATTCCTTGTCTAGTATACTCATCCTGTTATTGTTTTACTTGACATATTTCTAGTCGCCTACACATTCTTGTTCCTTTCTGTTATGATAGTTCTATCTGTTACACTGTATTAGTTTCATATGTATCCCTTGATAGAGTCTTCTAGTCCTACACCACGATTCTCTCGACTTGATTATAACTTGACTTGACTTGACATGACTTGAGTAGGACTTGACTTTGACATTCTATAGATTATGAGTACTTATCTTAACTACGGTTTATAGAATTTTATACTAGGATTGGCTACTGTCTTGGTTGTGAGTACTTGCCTTGATTGCGATTGAGACACTATAGATTGTGATTACTTGCCTTGACTGCAGTCTATAGCTTGACCTATTAGCCATTTCTAGTATGGCATGCCAGTGTCTTAGGATCCTCGTGTTTAGATCTTGTGTCTTAGTTCACTTTGCCTCGTTGGATATCCTTGATTGTTCCTTACTTCTTGTATATTTGTATTGTTACATGTTGGCTTGTATATTATGTATCTTTCCAGTCCTCTGAGGACCTGATGATCTCTTCAGGTTTAGCGACTATATAGAGTTAATTAGCAGAGCGGGATAGTAGAGGATTGCGATGCATGATAAAGGTATTTGCTTATGATATTTCTTTATTATCTTCTCGTACTTTATATTCCACACCATGATATACTCTGCTTACTTTATAGACTCATATTATTCTTGGAGTTTAATCGGACAATATGCTAATGGGCTGCAGACCATAACCCATACTTGTTCATTCTTGTATTATATGATTCATGTGGATTGAGATATAGTTTAGATTAGACATGATACCCTATTTTGGATAGCTTATACGTACTCGAGTCGGGCTGGAGTCCGCTCGATACGTAGCTGGCTTGCTCACGAGCTCGTGTCCGAAAAGCGGGTGCGGGTCGTGACAGGTCCAAAATCGAAAAAATGCTCACATTATCTTCTCTTTAAAGTGTGTCACAATCCAACGTATAACTGTCAGACTTGGCGTCTCTAAACCATGCATAATTGCATATACATGTAACTCCTCTTCCCGATTTTTTGATAGTTGTACAATAAGTAAACTATTTGCCTTTTTAAAAATTAAATATATTTTATTGTTCTTCTGCATTTCAAAATAAAATATTATTGTCTCTAGAGAGATTTGAAAAGCATATTTAATTATTCATTTTATTTCTCGACCAAGGTGTTATCAAAATTCTAGGATTTATAAAGATATATGTTTTACCTTATATATTATTCTTTATTATTATTATAAATTATTGATTTTGGTTTGTTCAATTTACAGGCCTTACACGATTTTAGAATGTTTAGTAGTATCACCAAATGGTGATTTATTTATAAAAGGTTTGAAGTTATTTAAACTATTTTGGACAATCGTTAATAGGTCATGATTAGATCAAATGGTGTTTAAAACATCATTGATTTAGATTTGGCTAAATGTATTTTAACGTTATTAAAAATAACTAGTATTACTTTCATCATTAATTTTGATTAATTGATATTTATTGAATACGATAATTACCTTCTTGAAAAGTTTTGGTTTTTAAATAATTTAAATATCATTAGTATTGTGGAAACAAATAAAATATTTATCAAAGTATCTTTTAAATTAAGTTTTGGACTTATAAAGACATATGTTTTAAATTGTTTAATAATATCATTATAATTAAATTAAATTACTAGGAGTATTATTTATCTGAGATTAGATTGATAGTTTTAAGCATTATTTAAATTATGATAATAACTATTTGGCTTTAGATTTTTAATTTATATGAATTGCTTGGGTTAAATATTATTTTAAACTAATATTTCTATCTTACTAAAGGATTTGGACTAAACTAGATTTATATTAGATAACTAATTGAGTCTGAGCAGATATCATCTAATCCGATTTTGAAATCGATGCTTATCTTCCATGGATCAAATAGCCTACTTATATGCATAAGGAGAGATAGGGCCTTGTTCTTCCACACCGAAAGATTTCTCCTCCCTTCTTTACTGCTGTTCAGTACCAAGTCTACGCACTTTTCGCCACGGCCAAATCCCCACACCGCCGCTCTCCTCCAGAAACCTAGGATCATCACCACAGCCATTGTCACGACCCGCACCCGCTAAAAGGGCACGTGACGCGACAACGTCCAGCCCTCACCGAAAAATTGGCGTGGAACGCTGTAGATTTCTCTACTCTAAACAGTTTATATATATAACAAAAACCTGTCGAGAATATGGTCAACTCCGAACGGAGGACAAGCAATGAATATATATATGAGTACTCAATCACGACTCTAAGATAACCAAGTAAAGACTGAAATGAAAAGACAACAAGACGATAAAATAATATATAACCTGTCAAGTCCAACACAAAGAATATATACAGTCCAAGTCTCTAATATAGTCCATAATAATAACAGTCTCAAAAGTAGCTGGAGACAATGTCCAGTACAAAAGAGCTACTCTAACTAAGTAATAGGTAGGGTCTCGTCAAGCGGGGCTAACCCCTGCTGGACCAAAGTCTCCAAGTCTATTCCCACTACGTCATCCGGACCGTAGTAGGTACTGTAGTCTCCCTCATCTGCATCTGTAATATTTTAACATATCCTGTCAGGATGGAACAAGTACAATCTACTAACAGCAGTTCGCAAGATATGATAAATGCTACAAGACTGTAAATAGATAGTATATACAAGAAAATTATGGAATGTACATGTGAATATCATGGCATGGTAAGCTGTAAAACTAGAGCTAGAACAAGGCAAGTAAACTGATCATGGCATGTACAAGGATCAAGAATCATATCTCTAGGTGTGTGAGTACTAGCTATAATATGTGGCCGACTTGGGTCTGCACAAGGTCTACTGATCCACCAATCCTACGTGGAGTGTAGGATTGGTATTATTCAAGGTCTACAAGAATAAACAAGGCGGATAATGACCACATATCTAGACTAGTGCTCCCCATCCCCGACTGGTAGAGTGGATCCAAGCAAGACACGTTACGACACGGGATTCCACGATAAGGGAGAAAGTCTCCTCGAGAATCGGTGTCCATATACTGCACAAGAACTACAAGGGGCTTGTACAGGATATACCAAGATAACGAGAAATAACATCTCATGTCGGGATCCATGAATACCAATTCGTGTGACCATTGTGTCGAGAACAAGCATATCTACACTAATTATATGAATTATAACAGTTATCGTAAATTATAAAAGTGTCAGAGAATGTACTCGCCTGAAATATGATATGGTACGTCAACCGGAGCAAATGCAGCGTCTCGAGGACCTATAGAGAACAAGACGTATCAATACTATGTTTAGGAAATGAAATCAAATCAATTTGAATCCTATTAAGTCATTCTAGGTCAAGACGCATCAAACTAGGTTGTACGGGGTCAAACTAAGTCATATTAGGTCTAACTGGGTCAAACTGGGTCAATGCAAGTCAAACGGAATCAATCGGGATCGATTTGAGTCAACAGTTGACTTTTTGGTCAACCGGTCAACTCTGGTCAACCATGGTCAACTATGGTCAACCCTAGGTCAGCTCTAGGTCACTGGTGATTAACAGTTGACCTTCGGTCAACTGCACAAGTCTAATGGAATTTAGGACTAAATTGGGTAAAATGTTGACCCATAGTTGACTTTCGGCCTAAAAAGTCAACCGTGGTCAACCGGGGTCAAGACTAGGTCTAGACGGCTATTTCTACCCATTACCAACCTCTACAACCTATATCCAAGTCCATCTTGGACTTCGAAACTCATTTCTTGGCCATAGGCCAAATTCCTATTTTACCCTTAGGGCAAAATTTTAACTTCGGCGATTATCTAGTTAGCCTACCTACGCTTGATATTTTGACCCGATCTCCCCAGGGTAGTAAGGTACTAGCCTGTAGGTATATTATCTACCAAAATACTTAGGTAAAGTGGACGTCTAGTCTATCTTACGGCCCGTTGCCAAAATCTTGAATATTTTAAGATACGTACCGATACGGCACGATACCGGCGCCCTACGACTCCGATTCCCACTCGGGAGCCTACCCGCAAAATCTAAATCACGTATTCTAACTCCACGCCAACTTTCGTCGCGATCCGATACTCCGGGCTCAAATTTGCCCTCTAACTCGATTCTCCTAAAAACCCTTCTTTCCTTTTCTATTTTTCTTCCTTCTTCCTATCCCTTCTACTCCTAACTTCTTCTAAATTTCCTTACTCTCTAATCTAATCTTCATTTCCCTCTCTAAAAACATCTATATATATATATATATATATATATATATATATATATATATATATATATACATATATATATATATATATATATATATATATATATATATATATATATATATATATATGGATGGGGGGGGGGGGGGTTTATTGGTTTAAAGGGGAAAAGGGGGGGGGGGGGGGGGGTTTGCTGTTGTTACAGCAGCTGTGCTGCTGCTGTCCCTGCTGCTGCTGCAGCAAACAGCAGCAGCTGCTGCCTCTTATTTCTTCTTCTTCTCCTATCTTCTCTTCTTCCTCTCTACTTCACTCTCTCTCTCTCTATATATATATATATATATATATATATATATATATATATATATATATATATATATATATATATATATATATATATATATATATATATATATATATATACATATATCTATTTAGATATCTATATATATATATCTATCTTCATATATATATATATATACATATATCCATACATCTATCTCCACAACTCTCACACCCTCATCTATACATACCTATACCTACACACACACACACATCTCCATATACATATATATACACACACACACACACATATATATATATATATATATATATATATATATATATATATATATATATATATATATATATATATATATATATATATATATAAACACTCATACACATATATATGTATATATAAACACACACACACACTCTCACAAACACACACAACCACACACCCTCTCACCACAACTCCCATGACAACACCACCACCATTTCCATTCCTCTACCCAAACAAATACACATTAATATATACATATACACACACACACACACACACACACACACACACATATATATATATATATATATATATATATATATATATATATATATATATATATATATATATATATATATATTAAAACCCCTATTAATTTCCTTAACCTAGATTTTAGGGAAAACCTATAAATTGGTGGGCAAAGTGTGGAGAATGTCATTCCCTACAATAAATGTGAAGACATTAAATGGGAAAGAGGAATTTATTAGGGTTTAAATGCATACCTAGGTTCTTGGAGAGGGAGAGAGAAAGCTTGGAAGAAAGAAGAATTTGTGAGAGAGTGAGAGAGAGTGTTTTTCTTAGAGGAGAAGCAAAGGGGGGGGGGGGGGGTTCTTCTCATGGCCGGCCACCTCCTTGGGGGCTATTGGGTTGGGATCCAATAAGCCCCCAACCCATTTGACTTGGTTTGGGTTTAATTTGAATGGAGTTTGGTTCGGTTTGTTTCGGTTTGTTTCTAATTGACTAATTAAGTCTCTAAAATGACTAATTAAGCCATGAAAGTTGGGTTAATAATTTCTAGCCTAATTATGATAGTGTGTGGGCCAAACACAGCTAGTTTGTGGGTCCCACTAGGGTCCAGGCTACCCGGATCTCCAATTTGAGTCCGAATTGGATAAAATCCAAACCAACCCAAATAAATCCCAAAAAATCACATAAAATCAAATAAAATTCCTAAAAATTATAAAACTCGAAAAATGATGAAAATACCCCTAATTTGAAAACTGGGGGTGACAGCCATCCACACCCATCAACCAACAAACTAGACATTGTCACGACCCGCACCCGCCGTGAGGGTACGAGTACGTAACAGCGCCCAGCCTACGCCGCAGTGTCGGCGGTAGAACGATATTCTAGGTCATGAATTATAACTAACATAATTTGAATACTCTCCATAAGGAGGCTAACACAGAGGTATAACTCAATCATAATCTATAGATAGAAAATGGCACGATAAAATAGATAAGGAAAACCTCAACTGAGATACAACAGAAATAAAATACAAGTCTCAACATCTCTACAATATACAACTCTGAAACAATGACAAAAGCTAAACATGAAAAGAAATAGTCTAAGCTATCTACACTATACAAGGTATCATCCTGAGCAGCTGCCTGAACCACCCCAGGGGTCTAGGTTGCGAGTGTCATCTAGGCAAGCTCCAAGTAATGGGGTACAAGGTTCCTCATCATCCTCTATAAAATTTTCAACAGGTCCAGTCAGGACGGGAGCGAGCACAATACATCTCATGCAGTTCATATCATGTCAGGAAATATAAAGCAGGCAATAGAGTAAGATACATGAAACGCTGTAAGAAGATGTAAATAAAAACATGAGAGATATTTGATAACTGGAAATATATACATGATAAGTAAGAACTGTAAGTGACTAGTGATTTAGAGTACGAGATGGCATGTAATAGGCTCAGGTTAAACATGATGTACATGAGTGAACATGTAGGACATCAGCCAATAAGGCTGTGTTGTACATGATAAAACATGAAAAGTAACAGAGTGAACATGATGGGTAAATCACATGACCATTTATACTCATCCCTATCCACAATCAGTACACAAGGATCTATTCAAGTTATGTTACGGACATGATATTTTGGTTATACAAGAGACACATTAGAAAACATGAGCGTACATGAAAGAACATGAGAGTACATGAACGTACATATAAGAACATGAGAGAACATGAGTGTACATGAATAACACAGAAGCAAGGAATACATGATGTACATGAAACACATGTCATAAGGTATTCTATGCGCCGCTAAGGGGGATAACATCCCAAGAAGAGATCCGTATAGTACCAATCCGTGATGATAACGTGACAGCATCAAGTAAAAGTAATCTAGAGCGAGAATATAAATCGTGACAAGTATGAAACGATCAGAGAATATACTCGCCTCGTATCTGAATGTCTGAAGTAAATGTACTGTCCGAGATGAGGTACCTGACTCCTAGTTAGAGCAACACAAGTCAAGATGTATACAGAGGGTGAGATATGAAATGTACAATGCATCTGCATGCTGTCTAGGTCAAACTAGGCTAAAGTCGACACTTGGTCAACTCTAGTCAACCACACTAGTCAAACTAGGTCAAGTCCTAGCCCAAACAAGTCTAACAAGTCTCACTAGGCCTAACCAAGCCTAGTCTAGCAATCACACACCAATCACAAGACTATACAAGCCAAACACAAGCACATATCAAGGCACATCCTATTCATGCATATTCAACATTATATATATATATATATATATATATATATATATATATATATGTATATATATATATATATATATATTTATTGTATATATATATATATATATATATATATACATATATATATATATATATATATATATATATATATATATAAAGAGGAAGGAACTAACATGTAAGCTATGTATGTGTGTGAACATGGATGTGTACATGAAAAGAGAAATCAACACTAGGCCATATATCTTATACCCACATATATATCTATATACACATATATGTATATATATGTATATAAGATTACATGTATTTATACAACATTATACATATAGAGAGAGGGAAGAGCTAACATTATGAAAATGGCTAAACACACATTATCTATATAGGCACTGCCATACTATTGCATTCCACATTAGTCTCTACGCATTACACTATCTCATTTACACATTCACATTTATATCACATTCATTCCTTCATGCATCTATGCATTTCCTACATGCCTTACACATATGCCTACATACATATTTTCATATATATACACATAGAGATATAGAGAGGGGGGTTAAGGGCTAAATACATGTGTGTGTATGTGTGGCTGATGTAGGGGTGTCTGTGAGAGTGTGAGGTGAGAGTGTATCAAACTGTGTGTGTGTGATGGAGTGAACAATACAATGTGTATGTGTGTATAGGGTGAGTGATAGGCTTAGATTTAGTTAACAGGGAAAATTAGTATAGAACCCCTGTTCTCAGGTTTAGCCAAACAAAACAGCCCACTCTTATCAGTCTATTCATCATGGGAAACACCCAACATCAAACTCAGGTTTATGCACTATTTTCAGGTTTAAGTCAACTGAACATTGATGAGGAAAATCTGTAGCATTTCTAACCCAGGAAATCAGTTACACAACATCTCAGGTTCATTTATAAAGCTAAGACTGGGTTTAGTTTAAAGCATGAATGCAAGTGTGTGAAATGCAAAATTGTGTGTGTGTGGGTGTGTAGAGATTATGAAACAATATGTGTGAACATGGATGAAAAGTGGACTGTGATATAAACTCAGTTTCCATCACAACTAACTCTCAGGTTTAGAAGAACAACCACTGAATAACAGGAGAAAATCAATTCAATATACACAATACATAAACCCATATCCTAATATTGTTTCTATGTACAGAGAAAACCATAACATAACATATCCTTTTAAACCTTATCAAGAATCAAAACTGGAAATTAACAGTGTAAGAAATCAGTGTCAAATCAGTGTCATGTGTCCAAAAATCAAGAACAGTGAATGCCCATGAGTTCCAGGTTAAAACCTATACTCAGATATGTACATAAAGCTTCTAAACTAATCAACATTAAAATCTCAGTTATACACATTTCAATATCGAAATCAATTGACAGTTTTTTTCAGGAAGATTAATCAAATAGTGAAAAGGAATGATAGGCAACAAGTAAAAATAGCATTATCTAGTTAAGGATAGGAAATCAAATCACAGTAAAATGGAAAAGGAAATCAGTTCATGAAAATCAGGAGTAGGAAATCAATTTTTTAGGTTTGTAAAAGAACACAAACTCAGCTTTACACATATTCTCAGGTTTCATTTTGTACAGGAAACCCAATTCAGTTAAATCATAATAAACAACACTCCTACTCAGTTTTAGAGCTAATGAATCACAGGTTATTAAGAAGAATAACATTGCAATAGGTGAAAAGGAATTTAGTCCTTAAGAGGGGGTGGGGACTGGATCAATTCCCAGTTCCTATCTCAGGTTCTGCATAATTCATGAATCAATCAGCTAATCAAGAAACAACCCATACAACTATAATTGATTTCAGATCAAGGTAAGGGTGTACTCTAGTTTAAGAAATAATGATTCATTCAATAACTTCAGTTTAAAATAACAGTTAAAAAAAGAAAGACTTGCATAAATGAAACCACCCATTCTCATGTTCAAACCCACATACCAATTTCCATATCACCCCTCACAAATCAAATCTCGAATGAATATACTTAGCTAACATGATTTGAAACATGTGGGGATCCAATTCAGTGAAGACATGACTTTATACAGGGAATAAAAAGGGTTTTTAAAAAAAACTGGGATCATGTATCAATGCATGTATCAGGTTTCAGTTGTTTGAACCCATTTCGATCCAAACACAACATTAAACCTAAACTAATATGCAAACCTAATATAACAGAGATTAACCATCATGTATAGGTTCTAATTAATCAATTAAACCACAGTTTAAGACATTTAAAATGAATTAAACAAGAAACCAATATCCAGTGCACTGAACCACGTAGTGCACGAACAGTGCAGGCATGAATCCGTGTCCGACACGACACAAGGGTTCGTGTCGGCCTGGGGTTCTCGTGTCAGTCGTGAGAACGACACATGTGTCAAGTTTTAGATGTCCTAGTGGCGTGTGCACAGAGCAATGCCACCCGAGAAGCAGGGCATGCCACCTGCCCGCGTGCACGTGTGCACGACCGCGTGTTCGCATGTCTGTACGACTCCAAAATGACACAAAACCATCTCAGACACGAAGAAACCAATAAGCGACACTAAAATGAGTACTCCTATTCAAACACAAATAGAAAACAGTAAGAAAAAACCTATTGGGGTATTAGGTCGAACACCTAGGTAATCCTATTGATACGTATCTGATACGGACACGTATCCGACACAAGTTGGGCTTAGCTCCTACCCGAGGCTAGAGGGGACCTAGGGCTATGCATCCATGATGATAAACCAATAGTTTAATGGAGGATGAAGGAATTACCAATGGATGTCTCGAGCTCAAAAACTGTCAAGTGCAGTCATCTTCTTACTGTAGCTCGAGCACTGTAGATTTCCTAAATCTGCACTCTACCTCCATGGACAGCAAGAGGGTGGTGGTTAGGTCACAATGCAATAAGTTTGGTTGAAAAAGGATAAGGAATGGAAAAGTTATGGAAAAATGAAGTTGAGCTCACCTTGTTCTTGAGGAGAGAGAGAATGAACAAGGAGGCAAAGATTTGGGAGGGATTAAATAGGGGAAAATCCCAAGATGGCTGCCCTAAAATCTAGGGATAGGGTTGATCTAAGGGTTCTCCATCATTCTAGACAATTCAATGGCTAGATGAAACCTAGGTAGCCTATCACTAGTCTTAACTACTCAATATGACTAATAACTAACCAAATCACAAATCATGACTAGCCATGACTAACCATGACCAATCTCAATCTAACTTAGTCTAACATGACTAACTAGGACTAATCTAGGTTAGGTCAATCTAGGTTAGGCTAATCTAGACCACATGAAAATTAGTTAAAATAATATTTAAATCAAACCATTCACAATAAATCATTTAAATTCCTATTAAGATGTATTAAATTCTAATAATTTAAAGTGACAAAAATACCCTCTAGGCTAAAATGATAAATGAAACACCATAATCTCATGGCTAGGCTCTAGGTCAAGTTGTCTCTATGGTTACACTAGCTAGACACCAAAATCACAAGTCATAATTTTTAAATAGTTTAAAATTTAATTAAAAATCACCAAAAATCATAATATGAAATAAATATCAATAAATAATAATTATAATTTCAAATTTTCAAAATTATCTTAATTTGGAAAACCGGGTGTTACAATCCTACCCACCTTATAAAAATTTCGTCCTCGAAATTAAAATGGTAGTAGTCCTTCTAGGTCAAATACTCCACAATCAAAGTCTCAAATATACCGTCAGATAATCAATGCATCTGTCCAAAATCATGATACTCAGAATCTTCGTCGTGCCAGTGAGCAGGGCTACGATAATCACAGAGTCCTGGACTAAGGTACGTACCTTAGGTTCATGGTATTTAAAATTTTTGCATTGCCGCATGCGACGGCGAAAACCTTAAATTCCTATACCCGAGAAATACATCCAAAATCTGACTACATGTTCTCACTATGCCAACTAACACGACCATCGAAGATTCTAGATCCCATGATTTAGGTGACCTAGCCCATATGATTTATCTCAGAAGAAAATCAACATAACACCAAAAATAACAGGACAAAATTGATAAATCAACAAGGAACAGGGAGAATCGAATTTCAAGACAGCTATAAGAGGCAATTGTGAAAATGAAATCAAAAGAACGGAACCTGCAACTAGATCTCCAACGGCCTGTGCATCCTTGACTGTCCTGACGATAGCTCGCCCTGCTAGTTTCCCTTGGTCTGCTGCTGATGCTGCATGAATCACCGCTGCTGAGTGAAGTCAGAAATGACGGGAGAAAATCTCTGTACAGATAGAGGTGTACCTCCAATGTAGCAGAAACGCCAACCTGAGTCGGCACAACAGAAGCTGCGGTCCCGAGGCCCTGATGAACAGGACGAGAGGTGGCCAGCCTCTCGATAGTATCCCCCGAACCGAAGCGATGAGATCGTGTCTTCATAACCATCATGAAAACTGATCAAACAAGAAGCAATTTCTGAGAATGAAGCAAAAAATTCAAAGGAGGACAATTTATATTCAAGAGAAGTCAATAAGCAATAATTTTTGATAAAAAGGAATCTGATTAAGAGTTTTTCCTAATGTGATTGAGTACCTCCAAAATATCCTAATCCTACTGCAGGCTGTAGTGATACTCTAGTTCGAATACCACTACATAAACTCGACCTGCATGGGCCACCACTAAAAACGTGTCACGACCCGCACCCGCCGTGAGGGTACGAGTACGTAACAGCGCCCAGCCTACGCTGCAGTGTCGGCGGTAGAACGCTGTTCTAGTTCATGAATTATAACTAACATAATATGAATACTCTCCATAAGGAGGCCAACACAGAGGTATAACTCAATCACAATCTATAGATAGAAAATGGCACGATGAAATAGATAAGGAAAACCTCAACTGAGATACAACAGAAATGAAATACAAGTCTCAACATCTCTACAATATACAACTCTGAAATAATGACAAAAGCTAAACATGAAAAGAAATAGTATAAGCTATCTACACTATACAAGGTATCATCCTGAGAAGCTGCCTGAACCACCCCAGGGGTCCAAGTTGCGAGTGTCATCTAGGCAAGCTCCAAGTAAGGGGGTGCAGGGTTCTTCATCATCTTCTGTAAAATTTTCAACAGGTCCAGTCAGGACGGAAGCGAGCACAATACATCTCATGCAGTTCATATCATGTCAGGAAATATAAAGCAGACAATAGAGTAAGATACATAAACGCTGTTAGAAGATGTACATGAAAACAGGAGAGATATTTGATAATTGGAAATATATACATGATAAGAAAGAACTGTAAGTGACTAGTGATTTAGAGTATGAGATGGCATGTAATAGGCTTAGGTTGAACATAATGTACATGAGTGAACATGTAGGACATCAGCCAATAAGGCTGTATTGTACATGATAAAACATAAAAAGTAACAGAGTGAACATGATGGGTAAATCACATGACCATTTATACTCACCCCTACCCACAATCAGTACACAAGGATCTATTCAAGTTACATTACGGACATGATGTTTTGGTTATACAAGAGACACATGAGCAAACATGAGCGTATATGAAAGAACATGAGAGTACATGAACGTACATGTAAGAACATGAGAGAACATGAGTGTACATGAATAACGCAGAAGCAAGGAATATATGATGTACATGAAACACATGTCATAAGGTATCCGATGCACCCGCTAAGGGGGATAACATCCCAAGAAGAGATCCGTATAGTACCAATCTGTGATGATAACGTGACAGCATCAAGTAAAAGTAATCTAGAGCGAGAATATAAATCGTGACAAGTATGAAACGATCAGAGAATGTACTCGCCTCGTATCTGAATGTCTGAAGTAAATGTACTGTCCGAGATGAGGTACCTGACTCCTAGTTAGAGCAACACAAGTCAAGATGTATACAGAGGGTGAGATATGAAATGTACAATGCATCTGCATGCTGTCTAGGTCAAACTAGGCTAAAGTCGACACTTGGTCAACTCTAGTCAACCATACTAGTCAAACTAGGTCAAGTCCTATCCCAAACAAGTCTAACAAGTCTCACTAGGCCTAACCAAGCCTAGTCTAGCAATCACACCCCAATCACAAGGCTATACAAGCCAAACACAAGCACATATCAAGGCACATCCTATTCATACATATTCAACATTATATATATATATAAAAATTGGAAGGAACTAACATGTAAGCTATGTGTGTGTGTGAACATGGATGTGTACATGAAAAGAGAAATCAATACTAGGCCATATATCTTATACCCACATATATATCTATATACACATATATGTATATATATGTATATAAGATTACATGTATTTATACAACATTATACATATAGAGAGAGTTAGAGAGGGAAGAGCTAGCATTATGAAAATGGCTAAACACACATTATCCACATAGGCACTGCCATACTATTGCATTCCACATTAGTCTCTACGCATTACACTATCTCATTTAAACATTCACATTTATATCACATTCATTCCTTCATGCATCTATGCATTTCCTACATGCCTTACACATATGCCTACATACATATTTTCATATATATACACATAGATATATAGAGAGGGGGGTTAAGGGCTAAATACATGTGTGTGTATGTGTGGCTGATGTACTGGTGTCTGTGAGAGTGTGAGGTGAGAGTGTATCAAATTGTGTGTGTGTGATGGAGTGAACAATACAATGTGTATGTGTGTGTAGGGTGAGTGATAGGCTTAGATTTAGTTAACAGGGAAAATTAGTATAGAACCCCTGTTCTCAGGTTTAGCCAAACAAAACAGCCCACTCTTATCAGTCTATTCATCATGGGAAACACCCAACATCAAACTCAGGTTTAAGCACTATTTTCAGGTTTAAGTCAACTGAACATTGATGAGGAAAATCTGTAGCATTTCTAACCCAGGAAATCAGTTACACAACATCTCAGGTTCATTTATAAAGCTAAGACTGGGTTTAGTTTAAAGCATGAATGAAAGTGTGTGAAATACAAAATTGTGTGTGTGTGGGTGTGTAGAGATTATGAAATAATGTGTGTGAACATGGATGAAAAGTGGACTGTGATATAAACTCAGTTTCCATCACAACTAACTCTCAGGTTTAGAAGAACAACCACTGAATAACAGAAGAAAATCAATTCAATATACACAATACATAAACCCATATCCTAACATGGTTTCTATGTACAGAGAAAACCATAACATAACATATCCTTTTAAACCTTATCAAGAATCAAAACTGGAAATTAACAGTGTAAGAAATCAGTGTCAAATCAGTGTCATGTGTCCAGAAATCAAGAACAGTGAATGCCCATGAGTTCCAGGTTAAAACCTATACTCAGATATGTACATAAAGCTTCTAAACTAATCAACATTAAAATCTCAGTTATACACATTTCAATATCGAAATCAATTGACAATTTTTTTCAGGAAGATTAATCAAACAGTGAAAATGAATGATAGGCAACAAGTAAAAATAGCATTATCTAGTTAAGGATAGGAAATCAAATCACAGTAAAATGGGAAAGGAAATCAGTTCATGAAAATCAGGAGTAGAAAATCAATTTTTCAGGTTTGTAAATGAACACAAACTCAGCTTTACACATATTTTCAGGTTTCAATTTGCACAGGAAACCCAATTCAGTTAAATCATGATAAACAACACTCCTACTCAGTTTTAGAGCTAATGAATCACAGGTTATTAAGAAGAATAACATTGCAATAGGTGAAAAGGAATTTAGTCCTTAAGAGGGGGTGGGGACTGGATCAATTCCCAGTTCCTATCTCAGGTTCTACATAATTCATGAATCAATCAGCTAATCAAGAAACAACCCATACAACTATAATTGATTTCAGATCAAGGTAAGGGTGTACTCTAGTTTAAGAAATAATGATTCATTCAATAACTTTAGTTTAAAATGACAGTTAAAAAAAAAGACTTGCATAAATGAAACCACCCATTCTCATGTTCAAACCCACATACCAATTTCCATATCACCCCTCACAAATCAAATCTCGAATGAATATACTTAGCTAACATGATTTGAAACATGTGGGGATCCAATTCAGTGAAGACATGACTTTATACAGGGAATAAAAAGGGTTTCTAAAAAAAACTAGGATCATGTATCAATGCATGTATCAGGTTTCAGTTGTTTGAACCCATTTCGATCCAAACACAACATTAAACCCAAACTAATATGCAAACCTAATATAATAGAGATTAACCATCATGTATAGGATCTAATTAATCAATTAAACCACAGTTTAAGACATTTAAAACGAATTAAACAAGAAACCAATATCCAGTGCACTGAACCACGCAGTACACGAACAGTGCAGGCACGAATCCGTGTCCGACACGACACAAGGGTTCGTGTCAGCCTGGGGTTCTCGTGTCAGTCGTGAGAACGACACATGTGTCAAGTTTTAGGTGTCCTAGTGGCGTGTGCACAGAGCAATGCCACCCGAGCAGCAGGGCATGCCACCTGCCCGCGCGCGCGTGTGCACGACCGCGTGTCCGTGTGTCTGTGCGACTCCAAAATGATACAAAACCATCTCAGACACGAAGAAACCAATAAGCGACACTAAAATGAGTATTCTTATTCAAACACAAACAGAAAACAGTAAGAAAAAACCTATTGGGACATTAGGTCGAACACCTAGATAATCCTATTAATATGTATCTGATACGGACACGTATCCGACACAAGTTGGGGTCAGCTCCTACCTGAGGCTAGAGGGGACCTAGGGCTATGCATCCATGATGATAAACCAATAGTTTAATGGAGGATGAAGGAATTACCAATAGGTGTCTCGAGCTAAAAAACTGTCAAGTGCAGTCTTCTTCTTACTGTAGCTCGAGCACTGTAGATTTCCCAAATCTGTACTCTACCTCCATGGACAGCAAGAGGGTGGTGGTTAGGTCACAATACAAGAAGTTTGGTTGAAAAAGGATGAGGAATGGAAAAGTTATGGAAAAATGAAGTTGAGCTCACCTTGTTCTTGAGGAGAGAGAGAATGAACAAGGAGGCAAAGATTTCGGAGGGATTAAATAGGCGAAAATCCCAAGATGGCTGCCCTAAAATCTAGGGCTAGGGTTGATCTAAGGGTTCTCTATCATTCTAGACAATTCAATGGCTAGATGAAACCTAGGTAGCCTATCACTAGCCTTAACTACTCAATATGACTAATAACTAACCAAATCACAAATCATGACTAGCCATGACTAACCATGACTAACTAGGACTAATCTAGGTTAGGTCAATCTAGGTTAGGCTAATCTAGACCACATAAAAATTAGTTAAAATAATATTTAAATCAAACCATTCACAATAAATCATTTAAATTCCTATTAAGATGTATTAAATTCTAATAATTCAAAGTGACAAAAATACCCTCTAGGCTAAAATGATAAATGAAACACCCTAATCTCATGGCTAGGCTCTAGGTCAAGTTGTCTCTATGGTTACACTAGCTAGACACCAAAATCACAAGTCATGATTTTTAAATAGTTTAAAATTTAATTAAAAATCACCAAAAATTATAATATGAAATAAATATCAATAAATAATAATTATAATTTCAAAATTACCCTAATTTGGAAAATTGGGTGTTACAGACATGCTGTGTATCGTGTCGGTGCCATCAAATTCTTATTCCAAATATTACAAACAACGGCGTACGGCCAATACAGAACCCCGACCACCGCCTACATCATCGACACACCCACAACGCCACAAAATTCCTTACCTGAACCACCGACGATCACCGCCGCTCGACCTCCTGCGCCGCCTGTCCCTCGTACCCGACCAGCACTTGCGGCCAGCGCCCCATGACCCGTGTCTGAGCCGCGCCACGCCGCACCAGTCGATCTTCAACGCCTCCACCTGGGCGGCAGATCTGTCGCCGCTTCGTACGCCACCGCCGCCTCTACCGGGTCGTGCCCTGCCGCCCAACGACAGCAACCCCGCCGGCGTGCCACCTCCGCGACCACGAGCTTTTGGTCGGAACGAGCGCGCGCGCTAGAACCCATCTTCGCCCGCGTCGACGCCGCCCGCCACTTCCAGATCCGGACTCCCAACGCCGCCGCTGGGCTTTCCCGACCCCGCTCTCGACCGACGCCGCGCCTTCACCGGAGCCTCCTCGCCGGAGTAGTGCCCCGCCATCAATGCCGAGCGACGAGCGCCGCGGATCCACTGCTCCCACGAACCGGACCACCGTGCGCATCTCCGGCAGACGTGTCACCGTGTCGCCCTCTCTAGCTGCCGTTGCCGCCAATATAGATCACTGTGTCCCGTCCTAGCTCGCCGCGAGCTGTTGTCCCCGAACCTCCGAGCAAATGACCAAGTAAGGACCCTCATCTCCTTCTTCCTCCTTTCTTTCTTTTTCGTTTTCTGTTTCTCTCTCTTACACCCCAAAGAACAATGAGGATAAGAAGGATGTTGGGCCGGGTTTCTGAAGAACATTTGAGGCGGCCGGGTCTATAGACCATGGCTGGGTCCAATGTAAATTTATTAACAGGGTTTTTGCTGAGTTTAAATAAACTATGGGCTTTCGTTACAATTACATGTATATAATAGTTTTATTACTGTTATTAATATATTATTATTAATATTTTGTAATTAATTATTATTATTGTTATTAGTTAATTTGAGTAATGGGCAGTGGGTTGAGCCAGTTACTGGGCCTTGGGTATTGGTTTTCAAACTTGAATACAATTATAGGCCATATTTTCTCCTAGATAATATTTTGATTTTGGGCCTAGATAGTTAGTTAATAAACTTATTTTGGGCTTTGGATTGTTTTCTTAAATATAATTGACTTCTATATTTAAAGGCTTATATATATTGCCTTTTTATATAGTGGGCTATGGTTATTTTGGGAAAAAAAATATTGTATTATTATGGGCTTATTTTATAACTTATAAATAACTATTATAAAGCTTTTTCTAAAAGCAAATTATATTTCAGATATATTTCTAAAAATATAAATTGGACTTTTATTTAAAGAATACATAGGTATTTGGGTTTTAGCCTTAAATGATTTTCTTGCCTTTCAAAGTATTTTTAATTAGTAAACTATAGGTTTCAAAATACATGATTTCAAGTATGATATATATTCCAAATAAATTATAAGTATTTTTGAATATATATTTTCTTATTACAGGTTTTCCCTTTTATAAAAATAATTTTTCTTCTAATATGAGAATCCTATTCATGGCTAAGTCGTGCATTCTTAAATTCTTGCAAAAATACCTAACCATTTTATCAATTCTAGGCTAATTAGACCATTACGGACTCAACGAGCGATTTTGTGCACGGTCCGCCGGAATCCAACTTTGGACATACGGTTGGGTTCGTATCGAAAAACTGGATCCGTAGACATATAGTTTGACGACTTTAGAGACCGTTGACTCTGGCACGCTTTTCGGTGCAAAGCGGGTCCAACGGCGGACATCGTTTTTGCCCGAAATTATCGTTTTGCCCCTATGTCCAGAATTGGACTTAAGGACAGGCAATCCTAGCCAATTTGACTATTCTGATAACATTGGTACTGTTTATTTCAGCATCCGGAGACTTCTGCATGTGTTGACTGATTGTGGCTCTTTGAGTGGTATAGTATTATTGGTTTCTCCAGCTAAGGACCTCAGGCAAGTGCACTTTCTGATTGCTTTTCGATTCATAGTAGTGTTTTCATTTCATGTCTATACTATATCTTGCTGCTTGTTGACACGCTCGTCACACGGAGTTGTCGGGAGGGGAAATATCTTAGTATACATGTGAACTACCCAGAAATATCCCAATATGTCTATTCTTGAACGATAGCCGCTGCATACGACACGTGCAGTGTGTCGGATTTTACCCCTAGCCGTTCACATGTCGAAACAGATATTTCACACCACCTAGATAGATGTCTTTTATTAGTTTTTCCTTGTTTACTTCTCTATCGTGCTATGTCACCAGTTTTCTTACTAGCTTTCATATTTCATATGCTATTTTCATGTCTTGTTAATTCTATTGTGTTTTGCATTGCCGTCGGTTTGTGTACTTGTTCCATTCCTGACTGGAAACCAATATTTTTCAGGTTTAGCCGCGATCACTGTTAGCATTGGGAAGGCTTGGGTATGCTGAGGCCAACCTAGAAATAGAAAGCAGTTGTAATATTTCATTAATTGTAAAACTTGTATTTTCCTTTAAATAATAAATGTTGTAAATGTTGTAATAAAGTTAGAAATGTGAATGAGCAATAATGTTTATTTTGAGCAATTATTCTTGCGGGCTTGACAGCGTTCTACCGTCGACTCTGTGGCGTAGGCTGGCTTGGACACGTCTCGTATCCGGAAAAGCGGGTGCGGGTCGTGATAATACAGTATGTAGAATCAACGATCGTTCGAGTTGGCAAACGGAATACCAACCACAACTTCTAACTATTGCATTGGTTGTCCCTATCTATAGTTTATGCGCCCTTTTTTTTGCTCCACAAATCCGAATCCAACAACTAACTGATAGCTCCCTTATAAACAGTTATTTCGTACACGCTGCTGACTTTGGTTGGTTGGCGACTTCCCCTCAAATTTAACCTTTTTTTAACAGAAATTTTCATCCTACGGGATAAATTTAGTAGTATTTGTGAGAGAGGGGAGAAGTTTCATGAAATTGTATGAAACGGGACATCGCGCCATGTAGGTTGGCGGTGGTGGCCAGGTAGCGGGGGGAGAGGGAGGACCGCCATCTAGATGGCACTGAGAGAGAGAAAGGAGAGAGAAGCAGGAGAGAGATAGGAGGATGGCACTGAGAGAGAGAGGGGGAGAGAGAAAGGAGAAAGAGAGAGAGAGAGAGAGAGGCTAGAGTGGAAGTAGGAGAGAGGAGGGAGAGGGGACCGCCAAGTAGGATGGCGGTGTGGGGGGGGGCGCCACCCTACTTGGCGCGCTTGGGGGGGCACTTCGAGAGGGAAAGGAGGGAGGGGGTTGGTGTTAACAGAGAGAGAGAGGGAGGAGAGGGAGGTTGGATTTCGGGAGAGAGAGGGGGGATGGAGAGAGGCTAGGGTGGGAGGAAAAGAGAGAGAGAGAGGAGAGAGGCTAGAGAGAGGAGGGATTTGTCAGAGAGGCTAGGAGAAGGAGAGTTAATAGGTGGTGGTGGATACCAAGGAAGAGAGTGAAATGTGTTGGGAGACCGTGTTGCTCGTAGACTGTGCACATTTTTGGAGACTGTTCCATCTCCATAATAAAATACAAGTTTCTTCTCCTTCATTCTTCTCACTTCACTCCAGCAAGCACATCCGAGAGTTTCTTCCCTCCCAAATATTTCTCCTCCTCTGTGTAACCAACCTTCTCTTTGCAAGAAGAACCTCATTTTCTTTGTGTAAGCAAACAGCTTCTCCTCTTAGTTCTTGTTAATAATTTTGTAATAAATATGTTTGATATATTTGTAGATTTTTTATTATTTTTTTAAATGGCTAATCAAAACGATGGACGCATCCCGGGTGGACAAACGACTGACAAAATCAGACAGGAACGGGTAAATCACATATCTACACAGATATTTGATGGAAAGGTAAATATTTAATTAAAAGATATATTTGAAAATGTTTGACTTGCTAGTAAATAATGTTTCACATAAACGTAGTTGTAACATAATTAAAATATTTTATTTGTAGTTATATGATCATAGTCTTAAATTACGAACGCAGGAACATGGAAATTGGCGGACTGAGAGAAACTATAGCACATGGGAGTTAAACAGTGCACAGAAGGCTTTGGTGCACTCATTTGGGTTCCATTATTTAGATGAGATTAAATTTTTAACACATGATGTGCATCTAATTTTAAGTCTTGTTGAGCGATGGTGGCCTGAATGAAACACATTTCAACTAACTGTTGGCGAGATGGCTATTACGTTATGGGATGTGGCAAATATACTTGGGTTACCTATTACAGGGGACCCTATATATTTTGATCTGCAGTTAACTCCAGCTAGTCTAATCCGACGTTATTTAGGTATTATGCCTCCATCTAATATGGAAAATGCCAGTTATGTAAAGATAACATGGTTGCGCGGCAACTTTATGGATCTAGATCGCACAATTGACGATGAGGTAGATATAGATAAATTGCGGGTATGTATTTTAAAGTAAAATTAATTTATGATTTAATTTATTTTAATATTAATATTTATAAAAAAATATAATATTTACAGGTGATTAGTTGCACTAGAGCATATTTGCTCTGTTTATGTGGTGTGGTTCTGTTTCCAGATGCATCGAGAAATCAAATAAATGTGCGACTTCTGCAATTTATGGATAATTTGAAGGAACCAACTCGACATGCCTGGGGTGCTGCCACTTTAGCACATTTATACGGATGTTTAACGGATTATGTATTTTCGAAACCTAATACCAATATTTGTGGATGTATGTCGCTGCTTCAGGTAAACATTAAGTTCTTGAATGTAGATTAATTAGAGCTTTGGTCATACTATACATTTGTGGCTATTTTTTGAATTACAGGTTTGGTCGTACGAGCATTTCTATATTGGTAGACCCGTCACTAGCATTATTAGTGATGTGGGAGTCTGTCCAGTTGCTTTACGATAGACCATAGATGTAGTGGATCAACAACATTGTCAGTATAAGGCTGTATCACTATATCGTTCTCAATTTGACATACTAGAACATCATGAGGTAATTAATTATTTACCTGTTTAATTCATTTAACTTATGCCTTTACTAGACTTTTTGATAGATTGTCATTAAATAGGTTATATGGATTCCCTACACATTTGGAGATGATGATCCAGACTTGAAGGGTTTGTCGTATGATCTTAGTTTGTATAGATCATATATTATATACGACCGGTACACTATGTACCATCCGGCTGACCGTGTTCTTCGTCAATTTGGGATGAGACAAACAACTCCCGATGATCCACCTTATATGAGTTACGGTACAGGCAATGCAATTAATAGAATCCATGGTGTAATTGCATGTTGGAATAGTCGGGAGGAGAATTATAGTGTAAGAAATATGCCCCTAATGGCATCTACGGATGAATGTAAGTTCTAACGTACAACTTCTTTGTCAGAAATAAGTATAAATTGTTTGCTAATAGTTCGTCCATATATTTACAGATGCTGGTACTGTTGCTTATAGGCAATGGTGGGGATGCCCTCGTGTAAGCAACATACACTACGTTTTTGAGGAACAAAGGTTCAAATGTAGAGTCATAGATGATGCTAGTTTGCGTGCTTTTGTCGATGGCGTATCTGATTTGGTATGACTTCGTTACATGTTTAAAATTACATATTCATCTTATTTGGTATGTGGACTGACAATTTGTAAATTTCATAATTCAGAGTGGTGAGTACGAACAATATTTTCACGAATGCCAGATATACCCGGAGCAGCATAGCCTAGTGCTTATGCAGGAACTTGTGAGTCGTGTGCATCGTTTGGGTCTTGGACGGGAACCAGAAATGCCTCCATTACATACACATCTTCCACCCGATTATCCGACCGGCACCGTTAGGCGGAGACATTCCCTTCGTCATAGGAGGAATGGTGGAGAGGCTGTTGGTGGAGATGCTAGTGACCAGTATGTCGGAGGGGACACTAGTTACCAGAATGCTGGAGGAGACACTTGTCACCAATACGCTGGAGGGAGCAGTACTCACCAGTACGCTGGAGGGAGCAGTACTCACCAGTACGCTGGAGATAGCAGTATTCACCAGTATGCTGGAGATAGCAGTAGTCAGCAATACTCACCAGCACCAGCATATGTCTACCCAGACATGGATTTCTTTACACAAATTTATTCCACCCCATCAGCCCCGATACCTACCCAAACTCAAGAGATGGAGGAGGATGAGGATGGAGATGAGGATGAGGACGAAGAGGAGGAAGACGAGCAGGAGCTAGAAGATACAGCAGGGCGGAGAAGCCGACTAGGCCTTAGACCTGGAGAACGAGTAAATTACAAACGACTTGCCATAAGGGGCCGAGGGTCTAGATAGAATGTTTCTATTCTTATTTGCAAGTCTGAATTGTAACAATGTTTGGCTAAGACAATATTTGTAAGTTTGGAATAAAACCAAGTTTGTCAACTTTTATTATTTGCAAGTATAATTTATAACAATATTAGGCCAGTACAATGTTTTTCAGTACATTTGCAATTATACTTTACTCTCTTGGCTGACTTGTACATCTCCTTCGGTTGTGCCCCATCACACCATAATTACCGCAACGAAGTTCTCTAGTCCTGTCTTCCCGGGATTAGATGCGGTTCTTCATAGTCTTCCGGCTTTGCGTCGTACGTCTGGCACTCAAATTTCTCCTCTTACCAAAGGTGCTTGAATCTTGTAGGGAATTGGAATTGGTTCAATTTTTGGTTCATATACACTTTGCAGGTTCTCTGTAGAAAATAGTGCATGATAAAAACTTTGAATATTTAGATTAGAATATCTACACACAAAAATACATGTACACATGGTATATAAGTATGGTACCACCTACAACATGTACAAGTCTTGTCTTCTAATCGTACAATATATGTTCTACTTGTTGAACGATCTACTACTTCGTATGTATTGCTACCAATACCTAATATTTCTAGATGATTCCTTTCTCTGCTGATACGGGCCACAGTATTTAACATCTTCGGACAATAATATGTGTCTAGATTTTCAGCAATATTCCTATTCTTGTCATGAAGTGTTATAATCTTTGCTCTGATACCATCGAGAAGTGTATGGTTTACACTAGGCTTATATTCACCTGTCAATGTCTAAAGGATACAGGGAAGTCTTCCTGTGTCAGTCAAGGGTTTTGCTCTAGTGTACACTGCTATAAGTTTCCTAGACTCCTTTACTTCTCCTTCTACTCAACTCAGTGGCTAATACCCCATCCCCATTTATGTCTCCTTAGACATTACCACAAATACCTTTGTTGCAAGTAATCCTAAACAAGATTAAAGAGCCATTTGATGGGATTACGAAGAGTAAGGGGTTACCTGTTGGAGAATTAATTGTTCTGCTCTGGACTTCTTGACAACACACTTCGTAAATTGGAGGAGGCACAAGCCGAAGAAAATCTTAGGGTTTGTAGATGGTGAGGGTCGGCTGTTACTACTCATATATATAGGCAATCAATAAGGAAGAGTAGATAAGAAGCAATTTCTGATTTGCAATTGCTTGGTTTGATCTTTATCGAACCTCTCCATATGCGAGCAAAGGGAAGGATGTGGCTGGGTTTGAATTTGAATTGGGTTTTGCAAATAAGCCCTCCCCCTGAATTTGATTTACAAACTCACCTTAGGGTGCCAAGTTCATTATATCATGGTAAATTACTAATATATAGTATGTATATTAGTTTTAAAAAAGATCTATTTATAAAATAGATAATTATTATCTTTGAAAAATAAAAATAGCAATAATTAGGACGGGGGTTTACATCCTACCCACCTTAAAATAATTTTGTCCTCGAAATTCAATAAGGCCAAGATCTATTAGAAAGAATAGTCTACGCTACTGCGATTCAAAAACTCACAAACCAATATCCAATATAAGTCTACTAATAATATTACTACTGTAATCTACTATGACTTTCCGTCAGCTCCTCCTTGTGCGGCTGGTAGTGGTGGGGCAGTCGCATTTCTCTTCGGACAAAATCGAGATATGTGCTAGTTGGAACCATAAGTCTAACACAACCCTAACCATTTGCGGCACTGTTCTTGGATGTGGCCCTTCTTCATGCAATACTGGCAGGTAGGAACGTCTTGTACCTGATATGGGGCTACATATGGCTGCTGTTGAAATTTTTGTGCTGTGGTCTTCTCTGGGACATTGGATCGCTTTGCCGATCTCGATTGGCTGCTGCCTCCTCCATGTGCATCTCTGTCTCTCTTTCGCTTACGCTTCAATTCTGTCTCCACCGCCTGTACGACCTTCAAGATCCTCTCGTAAGTTGTGGCCTGGCCTGTGGCGATGGCTATACTGATTTCATGTGACAGCCCTTTTCTGAACTTCTTGGCTTTAGCTGCAGGGGTCAAGGCGTCTGCGAAGCGGCTGAGGCAGAAGAACTCTGTGGTGTACTCATCGACGGAGAGGTTACCCTACTCCAGGCTCTCGAACTCGTTCTCCAACTCTTCGCGGGCTGCCTCAGGATAGAACTTCGTCTTGAACAGCTCCTTGAACTCCTCCCAAGTCACAAAAAGAATGAAAAAATGAGACCATATCACTAGCAGAGTACAGAGTAATACAAATATGTAAAGTTGTAAGACTGATGGTTTCACATATGTAACCTACTAGACATTTCCTATCAGGGATCACTATAATGCTCATAGGTCTATAGTTGTTTGTTGTAGGATACTCTAATATCATTAAAATGGCAAACATTTTACAGGAAAAAAACTTCAAATACAAGAGCACACAAGGATTTTACAGGAAAAATAATGAAAGAGCCCAACCACTAAAAACATGTCACGACCCGCTCCCTAATATTTGGACACGAGTCGGACACGCCCAGCCTTCGTCGTTAGACACGACGAAGTAAGCTGTACCGAACTACGGAATTCTAACCAGATAACCATAAATGTATACAATCACAGCATCTACATACGATCCCAGAAAGATCACCATAATTCACAAATCCAGATATCATAAAGTTACCAGAACCAACATGAATGAAAAATGATGTGAACTCTAAAGACAATATCTAGAACTAAAGCTAAGTAGTCTAAACCTGAAGCCTCAATCTAAGTCTCATCCTGCTCAGCTAATATCATGGGCTCTGGCCCATAGAGTAGAACAATATCCTGCAAGCACCTGCAACATATCCTAGTCAGGAGCGGAGCCAAGTATATCCAAGAAAATGAACATGAACATCATGGTATGAATCAAGAAACAGGAAATATATATATATATATAATATATATATATATATATATATATAGGAAATGAGAGAAGACATGAAACTGAGCAGGAAATACTGAAAGTAAACCAAGGAACATTGTATGAGTCCTGAACATGAAATACAACCTGAACATAAAGTACAACCTGAATCATGAAATACAACCTGAACATGAAATACAACAATGAATCCTGAAATACAACTTGAATCCTGATACATGCAATATTGAAATACATCTAGATTGTAATCGGCTTGGATAGATGCAATGATCATGAAATGGTATGGCTTTGGTCCCACGTACACGGTGCGGGACCCAAGCTATTCACATGAGTAGTAACAGGATTTGATCACATATCTATAGTATTTTCTCTCCCAGACGCAAGTAATACATGAAACATGAACCCAGACAATATCGTGATACATCATGTCAATCAAGGAGATACAGGGATGAACATGCAAGACATAAGAAATGAACAAATTCGAAGAGTATACCTGCCTTGCTCCGGGTGATCGAGAAAGGGTAGTGGTGCTGGATATCCTCCTGTTATGATTTACAATAGATAAGTAGACAAAAATAGATAGATATTTCTAGTCTAGAAAGGTCACTAAACATCATCTTGAATATGAAGTACAACCTGAATCATGAAATACAAGCTGAACATGAAATACAACAATGAATCCTGAAATACAACTTGAATCCTGATACATGCAATATTGAAATACATCTAGATTGTAATCGGCTTGGATAGATGCAATGATCATGAAATGGTATGGCTTTGGTCCCACGTACACGGTGCGGGACCCAAGCTATTCACATGAGTAGTAACAGGATTTGATCACATATCTATAGTATTTTCTCTCCCAGACGCAAGTAATACATGAAACATGAACCCAGACAATATCGTGATATATCGTGTCAATCAAGGAGATACAAGGATGAACATGCAAGACATGAGAAATGAACAAATTCGAGGAGTATACCTGCCTTGCTCCGGGTGATCGAGAAAGGGTAGTGGTGCTGGATATCCTCCTGTTATGATTTACAATAGATAAGTTGACAAAAATAGATAGATATTTCTAGTCTAGAAAGGTCACTAAACATCATCTTTGGTTGTAACTTGCCAACTCTAATTCTACCTTTATAACATAAGATAATATCCAATTATGACCTAAACATGAAGTAATCTATCACCCATCTTATAATTACACTTATTAAAATTTTAAATACACCAAGACAATGAACTTGAAACCCAAATCCAATTGGTTTAAATCACAAGTTCAGAGTCTAACTGTCCACTCTAAAACATTAATATGTAATGCAATATTCATAGGTAACACTGAATATTATTTAGATAAGATTAGAAAAAGTAATTAAATTGATTATGGTATTGAGATATTCATACTCTAATATGTGCTAAATACCTATGTACCCAGCTATAAAGAATTTGACAGTCTTCAAGGATTCAATCTAGATAGGACTGATACAATACAGTCTAGGTTCTCTATTTCCAGGAAAACTGATTCTCTATTTCCAGGAAAACTGAGATAATTTACTGCTTATAGGGAAACACAATTTCAGGTATTAAATGTATTTAGCTTGTGGACTGTAATTCAACCAACATTGGTCTTAAATTACTCCCTCAATCAACCCTTGCTAAATTTTTCCTTCTAGCATTTTATCGTTAGATCATTGAATTCCTCAAAATTGTATATTACCAGATTGAGATTCTGTACTTCGTTTTACTTGTCTAAACTTCGATCTTAAGTCATGTCTATCTGACCATGATTTTTCTATCTTGTTCTAGTCCACTTGTGTTAAACTATCGATTTTGATCGTGCTTAGTAGTTGTGCCTTCATGGTTTTGCTCCTCTAAGTTGTAATTTAAACTTCATGTCACCTCGTGCCTATCACGTTATTTCAAACTCCTTGCATGTAATTATCGTACTTAGCCTTAACTAAACTTCATTTAACTTCGTGCCTGACCAATTTTGATTATTATCGATCATGCTATTCTTATAATTTATTTTGTCATAATAAATCGTTTCAAGTCTTGATGATTTTCACAACTGGCCATTGAGCGTACTCACACTCATGTCTAACCGATTTTGAACTTCATATCGTTTCTATATTGTACCGTGCTCTTCGAAATTTCGAGGACAAAATTTTTCTAAGGGGGTAGATTTGTAACCCCATTTTTCCGATTTATTGAATTTTGAGTATTTTCCTGGAAGTTAATTATTTAATAGAAATACTAATTTTCCTTATAAGTTTTCATTATGTTTTAAAAGAAAACAATTGTTATTATTTATTGAAGGATATTAATCTAGAACTTTCCTCCAACTAATTTGGAATGCTCTCCAAGATTTATAACCAACTTCCTAACTACCTGTAACCACCCATAACCACTTTGGTAGAATTTGTAATTTATGAATTGTTATATACTTAAGTGCAAATTTCTATTCTTTATGTATTAATATATTGTGTGGAGGAGAGAGAATATTAATTCTCACTTTCATTCTATTCTGGAGAGTTCAACCCCTCTTCACCAAATCGAGCCCTCCTTTCTTCATTCCCAAATCAAACCTAACCCGAATTTTGTGAAGAAGCCAGCCATGGTCGGTAACCAACACTTCACCGGCAGCAGCGGCGACTAGGAAGCGCTCGGCTGTGGGTGTCCTCTCGACAGCGACGAGGAGCAGATTCTCTGGCAGCTATTACTCTTCGGCAGCCGCACGCGAAGATCCACCACTACGAGCCTCTTCTCCAACGACTGGCTTCTCTACACCGAGGCGTTGTTCCTAGCGATGATGTGACGAATCATAGCAGCAATGGTGGGGCTTCTTCCAGGCGGTGCACAACAGCTTCTTCAGGCGATTTCTCTTCCCGATGGCGACGGCTGTGCGCGAGTTCATCCCCGACGAGTAGGTCGACGTTGTTCTTCGTTCCCTTCGAAGCTCGATCCCGATCTCCGTATGTAAGCACCGATGACTCAATTGTACTAAATTATTGATCGCATGAGCTGATCTTTCAACTTCTATTTGGTTCGATTTTCCTCTTCCGATTGAACGAACTCTGGTATAGGAAGCTCTGTTCTGTTGATCGATTGATCCAGATTCTCATCCATGTACGGATCTGTCACGCCCCAGAACCAGAATACTGGAGAGCGGGGGCAGACATAGCCAGCTACGTATATGAAATGGAATCCATCTCGACTATACGGTCACGGCTGTCTAGATACATGAGGGTTTATCTACAAGCCAACAGTCTCTTAAGGTCATGAACAAGCCTATTGTCTCAATCACAAGCAAGTAAGTAAAAGTTACAAGATGTATGATCATTAAATATACAATGATAAGACGTCCCAAATATTACATATTCAGCTGATCATGAAGCTAGTCGTTACAAAATCTTAGGACTAGCAAGAGTTTGGTCATACATGATCAACCCTAGGATCTGTTAATCATGTTACAGCCCGTAGGCAGACAGTAAATAAAGTGCAATCGAGCTAAACAGGTGTTTGTCGGCTAAACGCCTCAAAAGAATATTTTTACAATAAAGTGGGAGATCAAAAATAAACCCACTCGTTGCCAGGGTTCCGTCTAGTAGCCACCATCTGGCTGGAAGGTCGGTAGATCCTCCGGAGCTGCTCCAAAATCTGGCCACACAAAACCAGCTGGGTCAGATCCCAGAAAGAGCAAGTGCCACAAAGGAAGCTTCACTTAGGAACTAAAACCAGCAATCAGCACAAGAGTATAAATATAGTAAGAACTGAAAATAAAGAAAATATATCAGGATGATATACGACGAGATAACCATAGAACTATTCAGATAACCAGGTTACAACCCGTAAACCAAACAAGGACCGGGGTTCTAACCCTTCGTCTGAACAGAACTTGGAATTCTCACTATTTATCGGTAAAATAAATACAAGCATTCTGGTCATGCAGTAATCTAGAACAGGATCAGGACAAGACTAGACTGGTTAGACTCCATCCAATCATTTACAGCCAAGCAAGAATTACGGCTTGATACTTTAACTAACTAGGGTTATCACAGCCTAGTTACTAGCAAGATACAGTGAGATTACTCCACAGCCACAAGCCCTGCAGACCATCCAGGCTACCCGGGTTAAAAGATTTAGAGTTGAATTCAGGTGGGTACATCGTCCAGGAAACGAATATACCCTTAGGTAGCTTGAAGGGTGCAACACATGACAGTGTGCTGAAAATGTGCCCTACTCGACGGCAGGCTACAGATCCCAAGGCGTGCCCAGGTAACGGGATTGCCTGTAGCTGGGAGATCTCTTCATGACTAATGTATTAATTTATTTATTAGCCTTAGTTCATTTTAGTAGGTACTCCTGACCGTGGTACTCAGGAGTCCCTGTCCTAGACATGATGCAAGACAGGACTGGATTATTTGTACAAGCACAATCGTCCACGGTGTCCAGGATTGATTATACAGGTCATGTCATGTCAAGTAGCCGTCGCAACAGCTTATCAAGATATATCATGTCAGGTTATCTTATCAAGAGTTCTTGTCGGGAGTGCACCACGACGGACCACTATCAGGTCATGTCAGGTTTACTTGTCAGGAGTGCACCACTACAGTCACTGTCGTGTTATGCTCAATTATCAGTTCTAAACATATTAAATAAATCCATGGTTATCAAGTTTATGACAAAAGGCGTAAGGATATAAAATGGACGTAAAATATCTAATAAAATATCAATATTCAGGGCTATAGGGGAGCTATGCGGCTAAAACATATGCGGCCAGGAATGATCACATGCGGCTGGGAGGAGAACAGCCCATGCGGCTAATAGGGTCAGGCGCATGCGGTTTAGTAGAAGCCCATGCGGCTAGGTCCAGATGTAGGTCCATGCGGCTGGCAGGAAAGGATTTCTCATGCGGCTGGAAGACGGGCCCGGGTTCATGCGGCTCAATAAGGTGGGCGCACATGCGGCTGCATAAGCAAGGTGGCGCATGCGGCTGAAAGTGCAGGGGCACATGCGGTCAAGGGGACGAGGGCGCATGCTGCTCCAAGATGTTGGGCCTCATGTGGCCAGCGGAAGAGTGGGCGTCATGCAGCTGGGAGAAAGCACGTTCATGCGGCTAGGGAATGATGGACGCATATGCGGCTCAATTAGGAGAGAAGTCCATGCGGCCAGGAATGGGATAGAGCCTATGCGGCTGAGAGTCCCATGCGGCGAAGTCACATGCCGCATGAAGTGTCATGCGGCCAAGTCAAGCCCATGCGGCCAGAACTGTCGTATGAGGGCTCATGCGGCTCGGAATTACTTGCCGTATGAAGTGTCATACGGTCAAGTCTAGCACTGTTCTTCTTCTCCAAGCTTCTGAGAAGAAGAATGCCAAGAATCCATGCTTCCGAGCTCCATGAAACCTTCATCCGGAATCCAAATCCGAACTTTCATAGGTCAAAATGGGGTAGAACGAGATTCTCTACAACATAGAACCCTCAAAACTAAAAAATAACAGGATTAAGTAAATCAAAACCCAAGAAATCCGAAAATAAAGTAAACTTAGATCTAGAAGAATCTAGCCATGGAAAGTAAAAGTGCCAAGTTCTAAAGTAAGTTAAAATGCTGTAAAGAAGAGAATGAAGCAATAAAATTGGAGTTCCTCCATGAAGCAAGTTGTACTTGCCTAGACCTCTCTCTCTCTCTCTGGTAGGTAAGGAAGTAATGGTGGAGAAGATGATAAATGAAGAGAGAGAAAGGAGAAGGGTTAATAAATGGTAGTGGTGGTGGTAGGTAGGGGTTTACCCCTTGGTTCATGATGAACCAAGAGCAATCCCAAACCGAACCAAGCCAACCCAAACCAAGAATAAACCAAGCCCAGGGAGGAAATTAAGCAAGGAAATCATGCAATACAAGAATAAATACGTACACGTATTCCAGAAATACATAATATGAACCACAGGCATTACAGGATCAGTGAATACTCGGTGAGTACTCGACCTAAATTATTCAGATCTAGGGATTTATGGTGTATTTTTATAAATTCTGTAGTGATCGGATTGTTCTCGAATTTGATCAATATGTTAGGTCGAGAGATCGTTGTTCGTCCGGAATTTGCTTTGTTGCTTTGATTTGATCAAATCAATGTAAGTGTTGGTTCGGATGATTCTTGATTTAGTTGAGTTTTGTGAAGCGGAAGTCTCGATTTCTCTAACACTCTGTAATCTTCTTCGTATCTCGAATCTGCTCGTTTTTACAACAATTCTAACTGCTGCTGGGGTGTGGAGATTTGTCTGTTTCCTTATGGTGTGTCCGTTCCAATTCAAATTCTTCTCCAGGTAAAACTTAACTTTTATTCATGCGATTTTATATTTGGATGTTTTGATCGTAATTATAGTAGTGTTTAGGGACTTCATGTATTCATGTTCCCTTGTACTCTTGGATGTCAACTGGATTATTGTAATTTTGATTTGTATCATAATTCAGTTTAGGAATATCATAGATAATTCCTTATTAGCTATATAATTGAACAGGCAATTAGGTCAGTGAACTGGGAATAGGATTAGAGAAGTGGTTCTTTCAGTTCTCTGTTGCAGGACTGTCATGTAGACAGATTAGTTGAGGGATAACAGAGCTTTAGTTTCAAGTAGGTCATGTTATAAATCTTAGACTATGTTGTCTTAACCATGAGATTTAATTACCTCGTTTAAATGAGATATGTTGGCCATATCAGATAGGTTTACTTACTGTTCTCAGTTAAGGTTGAGTCAGCAGCTGCTAACTGTTACTCTAGTTATCATTTACTAAGCTTGATTGAGAATTTTTAATTGGATCTTTCGACCTGGGTGTCAGCTAGTATTGATACGTATGACTGAAGGATGAATGCCCTTGGGATTCTCCTAAGGACTCTATAGATAAATGATGGTATTTTGGAAGCAATTTGAGAGCAACTCTATATCATGACTGAGTTATCAGTCCATTTGAGAACTGGACCATGGTATCAATGCTGATCATTGACCTGAAGAATTAGACTGTTCATTTTGCAAAGAGGATGGCTAGGACAGTGGTTAGATGATGCAGTATATGTGTAGATGAATAGGATTTAGTTTGATGGATTACAGAATAGGGTTTGATGCAAATCAGACTGAAACTGATGTGGGGACTGTCTGGATTTATACTCAGGACCGAACTCTGATATTACATCAGTCCTATGCAAATCTTGAACTCTGCTAACCTTTATTTCATATATTAGGAGTGACTGATAGTTCAGTTCTTTAAATTGAACTGATTGAGTTCAGGTTGGAAAAGTATAGGGGTTTTTGGGAAGTCAATTATAGCACATTAGGACTGTGGTTACCTGGAATTGCAGTTGTTCTCAGGATTGGTTATTTAGTCCCGAAATAGGACAGGAACATTAAGAAAGATTTCAGGAAATTATCCTGAGATTGAGTGTAGATGACCTTACTACTTGATTCTATTGCAGACTCGAGGAGACAAATTTCAGTTGAATTGGACTGTGGTTAGAGCTGTACAGTGGGTTGAACCTTAAGAGTATATCAAGTGTTGGTTTAGGAAGTAATTAAAGACCAATGTTGGTTGAATTACAGTCCACAAGCTGAATACGTTTAATACCTGAAATTGTGTTTCCCTACAAGCAGTACATTATCTCAGTTTTCCTGGAAATAGAGAAGCTAGACTGTATTGTATCAATCCTATCTAGATTGAATCCTTGAAGACTGTCAAACTCTTTATAACTGGGTACTTAGGTATTTAGTACATATTAGAGTATGAATATCTCAATACCATAATCAATTTAATTATTTTTTCTAATCTTATCTAAATAGTATTCAGTGTTACCTATGAATATTGCATTACATATTAATGTTTTAGAGTGGACAGTTAGACTCTGAACTTGTGATTTAAACCAATTGGATTTGGGTTTCAAGTTCATTGTCTTGGTGTACTTAAAATATTAATAAGTGCAATTATAAGATGGGTGATAGATTGCTTCATGTTTTAGGTCATAATTGGATATTATCTTATGTTATAAAGGTAGAATTAGAGTTGGCAAGTTACAACGAAAGATGATGTTTAGTGACCTTTCTAGACTAGAAATATCTACCTATTTTTGTCAACTTATCTATTGTAAATCATAACAGGAGGATATCCAGCACCACTACCCTTTCTCGATCACCCGGAGCAAGGCAAGTGTACTCCTCGGATTTGTTCATTTCTCATGTCTTGCATGTTCATCCCTGTATCTCCTTGATTGACACGATGTATCATGATATTATCTGGGTTCATGTTTCATGTATTACTTGCGTTTGGAAGGGGAAATAATATAGATATGTGATCAAATCCTGTTACTACTCATGTGAATAGCTTGGGTTCCGTACCATGCACGCGGAACCAAAGTCGTACCATTTCATGATCATTGCATCTACCCAAGCCGATCACAATCTAGATGTATTTCAATATTGCACGTATCAGGATTCAGGTTGTATTTCAGGATTCATGGATGTATTTCATGTTCAGGTTGTATTTCATGATTCAGGTTGTACTTCATGTTCAGGTTGTATTTTATGTTCAGGACTCATACTATGTTCCATGGTTTACTTTCAGTATTTCCTGCTCAGTTTCATGTCTTATCTCATTTCCTGTATTTATATATATATTCCCTGTTTCTTGATTCATACCATGAAGATCATGTTCATTTTCTTGGATATACTTAGCTCTGCTCCTGACTAGGATATGTTGCAGGTGCTTGTAGGATATTGTTCTACTCTATGGGCCAGAGCCCAGGATATTAGCTGAGCAGGATGAGACTTAGCTTGAGGCTTCAGGTTTAGACTACTTAGCTTTATTTCTAGATATTGTCTTTAGAGTTCATAGCATTTTTTATTCATGTTGGTTCTGGTACCTTTATGATATCTGGATTTGTGGATTATGGTGATCTTTCTGGGATCGTATGTAGATGCTGTGATTGTATACATTTATGGTTATCTGGTTAGAATTCCCTAGTTCGGTACAGCTTACTTTTTCGTGTCTAACGACGAAGGCTGGGCGTGTCCGACTCGTGTCCGAATATTCGGGAGCGGGTCGTGACAACTCTCTTGGCTGACTTGTACATCTCCTTCGGTTGTGCCCCATCACACCACAATTACCGCAACGAAGTTCTCTAGTCCTGTCTTCCCGGGATTGGATGCGGTTCTTCTTCGATCTTCCGGCTTTGCGTCGTACGTCTGGCACTCCAATTTCTCCTCTTACCAAAGGTGCTTGAATCTTGTAGGAAATTGGAATTGGTTCCATTTTTGGTTCATATACACTTCGCAGGTTCTCCGTAGAAAATAGTGCATGATAAAAACATTGAATATTTAGATTAGAATATCTACACACAAAAAATATATGTACACATGGTATATAGGTATGGTACCACCTACAACATGTATAAGTCTTGTCTTCTAATCGTACAATATATGTTCTACTTGTTGAACGATCTACTACTTCGTATGTATTGCTATCAATACCTAATATTTCTAGATGATTCCTTTCTCTGTTGATATGGGCCACAGTATTTAACATCTTCGGACAATAATATGTGTCTAGATTTTCAGCAATATTCCTATTCTTGTCATGAAGTGTTATAATCTTTGCTCTGATACCATCGAGAAGTGTATGGTTTACACTATGCTTATATTCACCTGTCAATGTCTAAAGGATACAGGGAAGTCTTCCTGTGTCAATCAAGGGTTTTGCTCTAGTGTACACTGCTACAAGTTTCCTAGACTCCTTTACTTCTCCATCTACTCAACTCAGTGGCTAATACCCCATCCCCATTTATGTCTCCTTAGACATTACCACAAATACTTTTGTTGCAAGTAATCCTAAACAAGATTAAAGAGCCATTTGATAGGATTACGAAGAGTAAGGGGTTACCTGTTGGAGAAATAATTGTTCTGCTCTGGACTTCTTGACAGCACACTTCGTAAATTGGAGGAGGCGCATGCAGGAGAAAATCTTAGGGTTTGTAGATGGTGAGGGTCGGCTGTTACTACTCATATATATAGGCAATCAATGGGGAAGAGTAGATAAGAAGCAATTTCTGATTTGCAATTGCTTGGTTTGATCTTTATCGAACCTCTCCATATGCGAGCAGAGGGAAGGATATGGCTGGGTTTGAATTTGAATTGGGTTTTGCAAAAAGCCCTCCCCCTGAATTTGATTTACAAACTCACCTTAGGGTGCCAAGTTCATTATATCATGGTAAATTACTAATATATAGTATATATATTAGTTTTAAAAAAGATCTATTTATAAAATAGATAATTATTATCTTTGAAAAATAAAAATAGCAATAATTAGGACGGGGGTTTACATCCTACCCACCTTAAAAAAAATTCGTCCTCGAAATTCAATAAGGCCAAGATATATTAGAAAGAATAGTCTACGCTACTGCGATTCAAAAACTCACAAACCAATATCCACTATAAGTCTACTAATAATATTACTACTGTAATCTACTATGACTTTCCGTCAGCTCCTCCTTGTGCGGCTGGTAGTGGTGGGGCAGTCGCATTTCTCTTTGGACAAAATCGAGATATGTGCTGGTTGGAACCACAAGTCTAACACAACCCTAACCATTTGCGGCACTGTTCTTGGATGTGGCCCTTCTTCATGCAATACTGGCAGGTAGGAACGTCTTGCACCTGATATGGGGCTACATGTGGCTGCTGTTGATATTGTTGTGCTGCGGTCTTCTCTGGGACATTGGATCGCTTTGCCGATCTCGATTGGCTGCTGCCTCCTCCATGTGCATCTCTGTCTCTCTTTCGCTTACGCTTCAAATGCAAGAGCACACAAGGATTTTACAGAAAAAAAAAACAATGCAAGAGCCCAACCGTGTATACAGATGATAGCTTACTGATATCTGAATATAGATATATCCCAAAGAATTTTGTTGGTTCTCAGCCAAGACAATAGGTCACATTTGAACAAGTATCCCAACTGATAAAACACATTCTACAAAACAATTTTTCAAGTACAATTGATGTAACTTATTCAAAAAGCAAAGCTCAATCTGTAACTTATTCTGTTGGTTCTCAGATACATGTCCTGTGGGATACTGATCTATAGTTGTTTACTGGTAAACAAGTAATGTTGGTTCCAGCTTTGTTTGCTGGTAAATAAGTAATGTTGGTTCCAGCTTTGTTTGCTGGTAAACAAGATGATACTTATATTTCAAACAGATCTAAAAAGCAGTTAGAAGATTACAAATCTATTCATGCCATCCAATAATATATAATTCTATTCATGCTAACATCATCACTGTGGCCAATATTGCAGGAGAAAGCATTGCATTAAACTTGAGCACACAGACCACATAGATACAAAACTTGATATTTCTTTCTGATAACATTAAACCTACCATGCAAAGCTATTCCATCAAATTAGCAGCACTAACAAAATATTATACTCATATCCAAATTGATAGTTCATTCAAATTTGCAAGTTTCCACATTCACATTTCAAAGAGAAACAAGAAAAAAAATTAATGTCCATTCCAACTATTAAAAAGCTCTTGTGCTAAGTTATCCCTCCATGCACTCCAAGCATTTGAGCTCTCGACAAATCTAATCCTCCCCCCCTCCAACCGTTCTGGAACATCAACTTCCACTTCTTCCTCTTCATATGGGTCAACGGACATGTATTGTCGGATGTGGTTATGTAGAAGACAACAAGCAATGATTATCCTACATTATGTAGAAGGCCCTCTTCATTTTTTCTTGTACGGTACCTAGGTATATCATCCTCTTGCACATTGACCTTGATATAAGTTCCATTAAGGGCACCAAGACAATTCTTAACAATTTAAATAACTAGTCAGTTATTTACTATAACTCTAAGAAAATCGAAATAAAGAAATTATAAGTGTACAATTACATTACCTTGAAATATTTTCAATGATCATCCGTGCTATTTTCAGGGATTGGCTCTGGCCGCTTTAACAAAAGTTCTTGACATCGTAACAAAGAGAGCAACACTTTGTTAACAATTCTGCTTACAGTCTCTTCCGACCTCATGAGTTGTCTTTGTACTATTCTATTCTTAACGTCATGTGTCAATATGTGCAAGAAGATAGCTAATTGTTCTTCTACTGCCATGTTCTTAGTTGGTTCTAGTCTACCGGTCTCCCTAACCATATGGCATAAATTGTGGAAAGTCCTTCGATCCATACGGATGTTTTTAATGCACAATCGATTATTTTCAAACACTATTATATTTAAGTTGACATGTCTCACTATATGCCTCTTGTAAGCATCCTCCCATTTTCTCTTTCTTGTAGCTTTTAGCTCTAAAATTATCATAATAAATATCATAGTCATCAGTAACAACAACCGATCCATCATATTCAGTTGAATTATCAAATAGATGAGTACCCTTCTATCTTTTGTCAAAGAAAGTCGATCCATTTTATGACATTGAAAATAAACAACATATTAATAACATATTATTTAACCTAAACAAACAAATATATATAATAAATCTTTTGTTAACTAAACTTGTTAGATTTACTTGAGCACTACATATAATTGTTGAGATCATATTCAAATAGAAAATGAGCTAGAGATTTACTTGAGCACTACGTATGAAAATTTAGATTTACATGGGCACTTGTAAATCTAAATATTCGTGCAAATATTTGTGTATTTTTTTTCGAAATGCCTCAAAAATCTGCACTTGTTCACTACATATAATTTTTTTTCGAATTAATTCTCCAAAATTATCCAAAATTTCTCTCCCGAACATATCTATAATTAATTCTCCAAAATTTCTCTCCCGAATCCCAAAAAAAAAACCCAAATCTCAAATCAAAACCTAATCACCAAATCCCCCCCAAAAAATCAAAATTTAAACACAATATATAATTTATCTAGCAACCAAAACAACATCATAAAAAATTAACAGAAATTTAACCCAAAAAACCAAAAAAAAACCAAAAAAAACCAAAAAAAATTGAATAAATAGAAATCCATACCTAGATGAGAGCGTGAGAGAGAGAGAGAGAGAGAGAGAGAGAGAGAGAAAGATCCGAAAGAGAGAGAGAGAGAGAGAGTGCTCTCTTTCTCGAGAGATCCGAGAGAGAGAGTCGAGAGAGTCGAGAGAGAGGGAGAGAGTCTCGAGAGAGAGAAAGTATTGGGATTTAAAAAAAAATCAATGGCAAAATGGTAAATAAGTTAAGTTTTTGGCTGATTTTATTCCCAGGTGAAAAAAAATATAACCACCTATTTGCTTGGGAATATGTTTCCTATATTTCATGGGTAAACAATCTACCCTGGCATTCTTAATTCCTAGGCATAAATTTGAATAGGGCAAATCAAATATGAGAATTGTTTTCCCATCCCAAATTTTTCCGGACATAATTTTTTTTTCGCGTACCAAACGTCTCCTAAGGCATTCCGAAATCAGGATTCCAGGAAAAAAAAATGTTATTTATTTTCTGTGTTTGGATAAAATAAAAAAACATGAAAGAAAAATAATTCTGAAAGGAAATAAAAATAGAAAGAAAAATTATTTTCCACTCGTCCCCGACGGATTCACTTTTCCTTTCAATTATCTTAACATTTCCCAACATCGAAAAAATTTGTGTGAAATTATAATTTTTTTAGAGAAAAAAAATAATGAATTGATTTTCTTTCCGCCAAACAAAGCCTAATTGTAACTTCACAGCCGTGCATAAAACTCGAGTGTTGGTGTTTCCCACTTTCCTTTGGGAACTTTAGTCCCACGTTGAAAAACCACCAAAGTGTATACCACAATATATATAACTATACTTGTTAGTCCTGGGGCTTGATCAAAGATGGTAGACTCAATGTCGAGATCAGAGGTTCAAACAAACGTTCCCCTTCTGATTATTCTCGAGATCCAATAGGAACACTATAATATAAATCTGATTACAAAAGCAACAATAATCAGAAAATAAATCTCACGTTCTTCCTCGCAATCGCAGTTGCTGACGAACAGAACTGAGTTCAGAAAATAAATCTCATGTTCTTCCTCGCAATCGCAGTTGCGGATGGATAGAACTGAGTTACAACTCAGATGAAGGAGAAGAAAGAAGAAAGAAGAAGAGAAAAGGTTCTTGCTGGGGTGATTAAGATCACCGTTGCTCAAAGCAAGATTCGCCCCACCACGATCTGCTTCCAGGAACCAGCAAGTTCACGAAGAACTTCTGGAATGCTCGTAAGTCAATATTTGAGACTTGAACGGGGTTCCTGGACTTTACAGACTCCCTTAACTCTCTTCTTGGTGCATCTTTCAAAGGAGGCCAAGGGGCTATATTTATAGAGTGGAGTTGAGACTTCACCTCTTCTTCTATCCGATGTGGGACTAAAATACCAATACTCAAAAATAGAGTTTGATATTTTAGATCATCCCACAATCAGCATAGACGTGTGCCAGTCCACGCCTACCCCCCGAACACTCCCGTGCATGTACGAGATATCCTGGAGTCCGTGTCCGAGTCCGCACAACAAAAATCAACTTGCATCCTTGTTGGAATTAATCCTTTTTCCTTCTAGAAAAATACTCCCACATGGCACAAACTTGTGCCCCACTACACCTCATGTGCACACCTCAACACAAGCAATGCATTATATTGAGATACTCACCATTTGGTGTAGCCGATGTGGGACTATCTTTTCTAGTCCAAAGGTAAAAACACCAACAATCCCCCACATATCTCAATATATGGGTTGAGCGTTCCCCACAGTGACTGCCCATCATGCATTAAGAGAGATGTCGCTACGACTTGAATCTTCCCGCATAGTTTAAATAACAGCATGATACAAGAATGGACTAAGCCTTGAATTCTGCACCATAACTGCAATTCTTCCTACTCACATAATGACATCAACTGTGCTTCTGGCTGCACATTGAAGGCCTTGTGCCAGCCTGGTTTCAGTGTATAATTTTTGGGCGTCTACAAGTTTACCCTCAAGAGACGGCCTGATATCTCTGTCCATACACTATAGGTGAGTTCTTTATAAAGAGTCATGGCATGAAGCATTGCGCTTCTTTGCGGTGCTACGCCGCTATGACATGGCTTAAAGCCGAGGCTTTACCCCACCTGGGTACCTCATCGTAGTGTCATACTACTGTAGCATGAGGTCACAGGCCTCTTTGTAGTGCCAAACTACCCAGCATGAAGCCTTGCGCTTCCGTACGGTGTTACGTCGCTATGACATGGCTCACAAAGCCGAGGCTTTACCCTACCTGGTACCTCTTCATGGTGTCATGCCACTGTAACATGAGGACATCGTCCTCTTTGTAGTGCTGTCTACCTCTCTTTATTACGATTATCATACAACATTAGGCTACCGGCCTATTTGCGGTGCTACTCCGCTGTGACTTGGCTTGCAAAGCCGAGGCATTACCCCTACCTGGGAACCTCATGGTGGAGTCACCCCACTATAGCATGGAGTTACACTCCTTGTAGTGCTGCGCTACCGTGCTTCCTGTAAAGCACTCCAGGCATTCACTCTGCCTGAGAACTCATTAAGGCATTTAAGCCAACCTTCCCACAGGATCCGTTTTTCGCAGAAAACAACAGTAGACAACAGTGGTTGTAGGTCCATAACCTCTCCATGTCACAGAGGACAAGTACCCACCGTTCCTGATATTCTTCTGGTTAATAGTCCTCCCTTGAACCAAAAGCTAGATGCCTAGTAGATTTCTCTTTGAACTAATAGCATAAAACTTTATGGTAGGATTGTAATAACACAATATCAGAATGCCTTCAAGCCTATTTTACAAGCTGTGTCATCGACCAGCTGGCGTTTAAGGCCCTTGGTGAACGGATCCGCCAGGTTCTCCTGACTCCGAACATCAATCACTGCAATAACACCCCTCTTGATGAGATCGTGTATTGTCCTGTGCTTCAACCGCACAGTCCTCTTCTTTCCGTTGAAGAGGTCATTTGATGCCACCGCCGCAGTTGCCTGGTTGTCGCAATATATCGGTATCCCCGGTATTTGCGCCCCAACCACTGGAAGATCAAACATGAGCTCCCGAAGCCATTCTGCTTCCTCCGCTGCGGTATCAAGTGCAAAGAACTCAGATTTTATGGATGACCGCGAGAGCATAGTCTGCTTCTTCGATTTCTACGATATAGAAGCTCCACCCATTGTGAAAATGTATCCACCTGTGGACCTCTCGCTCTCCACTTCTGAGCACCAACTGGCATCACTGAAGCCTTCCACTACCGGCGGATCTCCGCTGTAGTACAGTGCATATGTCTGAGTCTTCTTGAGATATCTCATAACCCGTTTCACAGCTTTTCAGTGCTCAATGCCTGGGTTGCTCGTGAAATGACTCAGCATTTCCACAGCAAAAGCTATGTCAGGCCTTGTGGCAGTAGTAGCATACATCAAACTCCCGATTACGCTTGCATACTCCAGCTGCCTGACACTTTTCCTTGAATTAGGCTTCAGTTTCAGATCACACTTGTATGGCATATCGATTCCTGGAAGATCCTGATATCCGTAACGAGTGATCATCTTCTCAACATAATGAGACTGTGACAGCGCTAGTCCAGTGTCTGTCCGGATGATCTTGAGTCCCAAGATAACATCAGCATCCCCCAAGTCCTTCATACTGAACTTCGTCGAGAGAAACTTCTTTATCTCCATGACACAGCTTATATCCGTACCTAGGATTAGTATGTCGTCCACGTATAGACAAACAATAACTGCTCTTCCGTCAGCAAACTTCGTATAGACACACTTGTCTGTTTCACTGACCCTGTAGCCATTTGACCTTATGACTTTGTCAAACTTCTCATGCCACATTTTGGGAGCTTGCTTTAAACCGTACAAAGATTTCACCAACTTGCAGACTTTGTCTTCAAGACCTTTGATGACAAACCCTTCTGGTTGTTGTATGTAGATCTCTTCGGTCAGCTAGCCATTCAGGAATGCCGTTTTTACATCCATCTGATGTATCACCATCTTATGTATCGCTGCGAGAGCAATCAACATTCTGATGGTGGTCATCCGGGCTACTGGAGCATACGTGTCAAAGTAGTCGATCCCCTGCTTCTGAGAAAATCCTTTGGCCACTAACCTGGCCTTGAACTTGTCAATAGTTCCATCTGCTTTCATCTTCTTCTTGAAGATCCATTTGCATCCGATGGGTTTCGCTCCTTCAGGAAGATCAACCAACACCCAAGTGTTATTTGAGGTGATGGAATCAATTTCATTGTCAATCGCCTCCTTGCAGAAAACATCATCTCTGGTCTTCAACGCCTCATCATAGGTAAGCGGATCTGCTTCCACATGATAGGTGATGAAGTCATCTCCGAAGTTGTTCGGCCTCCTCGCTCGCTTCGACGACGGCTCAGCGAGTTCTGGTTCAACCGTTGTTTCAACAACAACATCTTCTTGGACTACTTCTTTATTGAAAACTTCAGTTTCTTGCGCACCCTTATTGTTCTCCGATTTATCCGTAAGAACAATATTCTTATGCCTTTGCAAATTCTCTTCACGAGATTCGATGATATGATTTGACTCAATATCAAGAAATCTCCGAGCATCACTCTTCTCGACATACCTCAAGAAGATCATCTTCGTAGTCCTAGTCCCCAGCTTCTGAATCTTCAAATCTGGGAGCTTCACATAAGCCATAGACCCCCACACTCGAATGACATTCAAGTTAGGTCTGACTTTGAACCAGTGTTCATGAGGAATTACGTCCGAAGTTGCATACGGCACTCTATTTAGAATAAAAGTGGTCGTCAATGCAGCTTCTCCCCATTAGCATTTAGGAAGACCCGTAGTTAGCAGCATTGAGTTCATCATTTCTGTCAACGTTCTGTTCTTCCTTTCTGCTATCCCGTTAGATTGAGGAGAATACGGAACAGTAGTCTCATTGATGATTCCATGTTCTTTACAGAACGATGTGAATTCATGAGATCTATACTCTACATCTCGATCACTTCTGAGTAGTTGTAGATCGGTTTAACGTTCAGCTTCAGTCCTGAAGTCTCTGAACTACTCGAATGCTGCATCCTTCTACTTGAGAAGTCATGCGAACGTGCACTTCGAGAAACACTTCGAACCGACCTCTGTGGAGAATTGATAAAAGTCACAGATATCTGAGTGTACTAACTCCAGATGATCAGTACTTTAGTTCAATCGTCTGAGCAGCTTCCCAACAGTCTTGTATCTGCACAGACCTTAAACTCCTCAACCTCCTTACCCCCACATTCCGAAGATAAGGTCCCGGTAGGACAGCTTGAGTCTGCTTCTGTCATAGAACAACTCTCAGTCCACTCAATGAAGTAACTTTATCGCCATCAGCAGAAGTTCGAACATTCCTTCAGCACCGAACATCTTTTCGAAGCATGTTCCTCGCCAAGAAATTACCATCTGGCTAGTACGAATGTCCATCTTTCAAGTCTGTATCAGATAACAGACTTTCTGAGATCAGATCGCCAAAAAATCTCTGGTACGTGCAACACGCATTCCAGTATCCTCGTCGGTGGTTAATAACTACTGTCTCGATCTTCAGAACTTCTGCTAGATATATGTTCGCCATCGAGACCTTCGTCATAACATGGCTCGTCCTTGGTGAATAGCTCCTTTGAGAGCACACATGGTCAGATGCACTAGTGTCAGACCACTAGTCAGCTACCACGCTAGATAACTCAACCTGTGCAACACTAGCAACCAAGTTAAGTAATCAAAATAACCAAGTTTAGCTATACCTGCTATTTTGGTTTGGGCTTGGATTTGCATTCACTCATGTAGTGGCCATTCTTGTCACAGTTGAAGCAAGTCACGTGGGACTTGGACTTCTGTTGCTTGAACGAAGGACCGTTCACTTTTAGATTAGTGGAGTCCTTCTTCTTGTGATGAGAAGCCACCTGCTTCCCCTTGAACTCTCTTGTCTGCACCAAGTTGGCCTTAGCCAGTTGTTTGGACAGAGAGTCCATCTTCTGTTGAGATCGCATTTCGTCCTCAACGTGGATCTCTTGTAGAAGATCTTCCAAGCTAATGTCCAGCTTCTTCCGATGCATTATAGCATCGAAGTTGCTCCAACCAGCAGGAAGTTTCGAGACTATCCCTCCAACGACAAACTTGTCGACGAGGGGCATCTTCTCGTCATCTAACTTCTGGCGCAACTTCAGGAATTCCTTTACTTGAGGTAGCATCGCCATCTCGTCTTCGAAGAGCCACTTGTGGTACTTCTCGACGATGAAGATTTTGGAATTGTTCTCATCATCTTCATATAGCTTACCCAAAGAATCCCAGATCTCTTTGGCATTCTCCTTCTTGGAATATGACTCAGCCAGAGAGTCTTCCATAGAATTGAGAATCAGCAGTTTACATATGCTGTTTTCTCTCTTCCATTTGCTCTGCTTGACGAGTGCAGCAGCAATAGCATCGACAGTTCCTCCTTCTGGAATCGTCGGTTCATCCTCAATCAACACATGGTCTACGTCCACGAGTTGAAGATTAAGGATGACCTTCCTCTTCCAGATTTGGAAATGTTCTCCATCAAATTTCTCCAACTTGTTAAAGCTGGTATTGATGAGAGAAGCACGAGAGTTCTCCATCTACAAGGATCTTGCTTTGAGATTGTTAGTCCTGGGGCTTGATCAAAGATGGTAGACTCAATGTCGAGATCAGAGGTTCAAACAAACGTTCTCCTTCTGATTATTCTCGAGATCCAATAGGAACACTATAATATAAATCTGATTACAAAAGCAACAATAATCAGAAAATAAATCTCACGTTCTTCCTCGCAATCGCAGTTGCTGACGAACAAAACTGAGTTCAGAAAATAAATCTCATGTTCTTCCTCGCAATCGCAGTTGCGGATGGATAGAACTGAGTTACAACTCAGATGAAGGAGAAGAAAGAAGAAAGAAGAAGAGGAAAGGTTCTTGCTGGGGTGATTAAGATCACCGTTGCTCAAAGCAAGATTCGCCCCACCACGATCTGCTTCCAGGAACCAGCAAGTTCACGAAGAACTTCTGGAATGCTCGTAAGTCAATATTTGAGACTTGAACGGGCTTCCTGGACTTTACAGACTCCCTTAACTCTCTTCTTGGTGCATTTTTCAAAGGAGGCCAAGGGGCTATGTTTATAGAGTGGAGTTGAGACTTCACCTCTTCTTCTATCCGATGTGGGACTAAAATACCAATACTCAAAAATAGAGTTTGATATTTTAGATCATCCCACAATCAGCATAGACGTGTGCCAGTCCACGCCTACCCCCCGAACACTCCCGTGCATGCACGAGATATCCTGGAGTCCGTGTCCGAGTCCGCACAACAAAAATCAACTTGCATCCTTGTTGGAATTAATCCTTTTTCCTTCTAGAAAAATACTCCCACATGGCACAAACTTGTGCCCCACTACACCTCATGTGCACACCTCAACACAAGCAATGCATTATATTGAGATACTCACCATTTGGTGTAGCCGATGTGGGACTATCTTTTCTAGTCCAAAGGCAAAAACACCAACAATACTTGTGTTGGAATATACAAATGGAGTGTGGTGGTCCATGTGGGTTAATTTTTCTAGAGGGATAAGTTTAATTCACAAAAAACAAACCTTTGTTTTGTCATTCATTTTGGGAATCCATAGTAGCTAAGCCTCGTAGGGAATTAGCGACTCAGACTCGGACGCGGGCTCAGACGAATCCGCGGGCTATGTGCGGGCGCTATGCGTCAGGCGCATAAGCGGCCATGTGCATTACGACCATGCGCCTTAGGGGCCATTCGCCTTAGTAGCTGTGTGCTTTGGCGTACACGCGCCATGAGGCAAGGCACTAGGCATATGAGCGTGGCTACTTTCGGCACGCAGCGGCGCTGTCAGCGTGCACCACGCAGCGGTGTTTCCGCTGTCAGCGTGAAGCACGCTGCGGCATATGTGAATTGGGAGCGTGCGAGCAGATCCCGCTGTCAGCGCGCAACGTAGACGGTGCAGGCGGCATGGACGGCGCAGACGATGCTGTCAGAGCGCAGCGTGCTGCACGCTACTATGTCGGTGCACGAATCCAAATTTCGTGGAATTTGGTCGGCCTGCGCTCATGCGCGCATGAGCATTCCTCTGCGCGCATAGGTGCCAGCTAGCTCTATAAATAGAGCACCCCTTCCAGCATTTGAAGGTGTTGAAGAGAGAGAAAGTCAGAGCAACAAATCGCACTCTACGAGTTCCATGCGCCAACAACAGCAGATGTTGCCAAGTCCATGTGCTAGCAGCATTCTTTGTCCGAATTGAGTTCTAAAGTTTTTCCAAAGTTGACGAAGAGCGTTCCAGAGTTCATACTTGAACTTGCTGGTTCCTGGGGGACAGATCGCATATAGGACGAATTTTGCTTTGAGCACAGGTGACTTGTTCACCCCAGCAAGGAGAATTCTTTTGTGTTTTTCGTTTGTGTTTCGTGTTCTTCTCATTGTAGCATCTGTGAACGTATAGAGAAGAACACTATTTTTCTCTTTCTTGTTGTTTTTTACATTTTCTTCAAGTCAGTTTGTAACCTACATTTAGTGCTTCTTTGAGTTGGCTATAGTGTAGACTTTGTGTCTTGCAAGTAGACTCTACGTCTCTCTTCCATGTTGTTGGATAGAGTGCAGACTTCGTAAAATTATAATTTTTCAGAGAAAAAAAATAATGAATTGATTTTCTTTGCTTTTCTTTCCGCGAACCAAAGCCTAATTGTAACTTCACAGGCTTGCATAAAATTCGAGTTGCACGAGTAGAAAACCCTATAGCTAGGCAGCTAGCTGCCTGATTTTCAAATCAGGCTAGCTTATTATTTTCTGGATTAGGTGGGAGAACTATGTATGGTTCATCATGGCTTACGTGAATGGTAAAAGCTACCAACAGAAAGAATGGAAACAAGCAACACAAAAATTCTATACCTATTTTTTGTCTAACAATCATTTATATTTTAATGTCATAGAATTGGTAAACATATACTTTTATTTCTCAAAAAGCTATAGTCAATCTTCTTTTGACGATGACATAGTTTTTAGTATCCATTTGGATTTTGACCTATCTTTTCTGAACCACTAATCCTTGCTTCCGAGTAATCACCATGTACTGATTGCGATGTTCCAACCGATCATAGACTTTTGTGCAAGTAGCAAATGGTTAATACTTTAGAAAATTTTGCTTTGAGTCCAAGTCAGAGAATTTTTCTTTTTATGAGATGTCATTTTTTTTTCGGCTTGACAAATGTCAGGAGGATTCGAACCTGCGGCTTGAAATTTTGACTACTTGAAATTTTATTTTATATTTTATAAGTCCAAAGACTACATGAATGATTACGGATAGATGTTACGTGTCCACGATTTGTTGTCATATATACATGGACATGGTTGTTAACACGTAGGAGTCATCCAAACTAATCGGTAGAATTTTGGACTCGCCATATATGAAATATAAATTCTATGATAGGATATGAGAATATGAGAGATCATGCAAAATTGAATTTGAAACCTATGGTTTTTTTATTTATTGTTTTCATGTGACTTAATGTAGTTTTACAAGATACTGTTATGAAATATAAATAGTTATTAAATTTTACTATTATAATTATACAAAAATATAGATATTTTATTTTTGGCAAGATAGTTGTTGCTATAGATGTGGATATTTCAATTAATATTTTTTAATATAAGACTGGTTGTAACTAGAATACAATTATTGTTGAATTCGTATGAAAATGTTAATATTTTTTGTTTTTTTTGTTTTGAAGACAGGGGACTTTATTGTTATACGGGGGAGCCTAAGCTCAAAGATGGCGTCGGGAGATTGTCCGACGACCTACAAAAGTATACGTGACAGGCCTTAGCCCTGGCATACCAAAATAAAACTTTCCTCTCCGGGGAGACTGGGGGTAAACAAAGAAAATTTCAAACTATCCACCCCGGAGGTACCGGGGGTATACAAAAGTGAGAAAGAAAATAGAAGAAAAGGGGCTCCCTAAGGACCCGAGAGGTCCTTAAGCAGTGCGTTGCTGGTCGTCGTTGGAAGTTCGGAGGTGTGGAAGAAGATCTGGTCACGTCTGGAATCCCGAGCTAGAGACGCCAGAGCTTTTGCCACGTCATTTGCACTAGAAGAGATGTGGTTAATGTCGATAGCCGGGTTGAGAATTTGTTGAATTTTGCGGTATTGTATCTCAGAGTCCGGAGAGGTTCAGCTTTTTTGGTAATGATGTTGGTAAGGTGGATGGACGAGCTTTCAATTTCACTGTACTGGATATTCTGGGAGTGACACCAATGTAACGCCAGGAGAAAGGCGTCAAGTTCCGGTAGAGGACTAGTAGCATCCGCTTTGAACAGGGAGAAGGCATAGATCAGGTTGCCGAGGTTGTCTCTGATGACACCCCCACACGTCAGACCTGGGTCTTTTCCTATCTTTGTCGCAATGTTGAGATTTGGCAAAAATAAAAATAGACAGTGAAAGTAGAACTAATTAGCGTTTCGATCCTGAATTTTATACTTATTCAGAGTTTGAGTCGTGACATTCAATTGAGAAGTTTGGAATCTGGATTTTTAATTTTGATTTTCTTTTTTCCATTATACTCTCATATTCATGAATTAGCTTCCTTCTCTTTGATTCATAACTATATGAACTTTCTGCAAGTTCATGACAAGATTCCTGATTGTATATATGATCTTGTTGTTCGCAACAATTCTGCTTGTATTCCTGTTAATATTGAATGAATGATCTTTATGTTTGCTAAAAAAAAAGCACGTGAAGGAATACCTTATGGTACATAAATATGAAAAATTGGTGCTGGTTTATTGAAATAAAACAGTCAAAATTCTTTCTTTTTTTTAACAAATAATTCTTATTGCAAGGCTAAATCAGACATGGCATATAATAATGTGCTCCAGTCTAACATCTGCTTCCGTATACAAAGTACATAGGATATGACTGCTAAAAAATATCGTTGTTTCGTCAGTAGTTACAGTCAAGTTAACTGTTAGTTAAGCTGTTAGAATAGTGATTTGACAGCTAGCCATAGATAATGACAACATTTTTCTTCAAATACTTAATTGACACCTCACGTTTGTAGCTGGAACTTATCAAGATTGCGCTCTAGCTAAAAAGTGTCAATTTCAGCTTTAGTTCGAACTTGAAAGCTATATTTAAATTTGAATTCAACTAAGTCGGTTAGACCCAACTTATCTAAGAATTGTCTATTAGTCAATGGATTGGATTATTTTGAATAAATACTAGAAATTGCTTCAAATTGGAGTCGAACTTTTCCGTTATAGCCTATAAGTCCAACTAAGTGCATTATATAAGTAATAAGAAATGTACATTATACAAGTAACATAGAAGAAAAAGTTGACTAGGTTTCTTAAGAAAATCGAATTCATTTTCATGTTCAAGGTTTAACTCTTTATTGAAGTCAGGCAGAGTTTTGTTACTGTTGTATATAGTTAGTGGTCAACTACGGAGAACGACATTTCTGTAAAATTTAAATTTCTTTCTCGATAGAATTTAGTAAATATATATCTGCTCCGTTGTCGTCCATATGAAGCTTCTCAAGCTCAGCGTTACCTCATGCACGTCACATATCTAGTGATACTGACTCAGTATATGCTTAGACCTGCTATGAAATATTGATTTCTTACTAAGGCGGATAGTGTTATGACTGTCACGTAACAAAATATAAAACTCAAGCTTAAGTATCAACCACTACGGAAAAAAATCATCCGTAATAGCTCATTTCATGCCTTTGTCGCTGCAGTAAACATCGCTTCTAAAGTAGACATGCTCCCTCTGCAAATATTATCACATAGCCTAATGTCAATCTCATGGTGTCTATGTCTCCTGTCATACCATCATCGATGAACCCGATCAACTATGGCTCGTCCGTCTCGAAGAACGCCTCCAACTAGAAGCGTAGGATCCATTTCACTGCATTCCAATCTACTCCCACTGAATTGAAGAGATACCTGCTAACTAATCCGATCGCATGTGAAATAGGTTGTCTCAAGACCGAGGAATACATGAGAATACTCAAAGTTCAAGCATAAGGCACTCTTGCCATATCTGATTTTCCCTCCTAAGTCGATGGACACTACTTGGTGCTAAGCTTGAAGTGATGGATGCAAATGGATAGTCACATCCTTCTTTGATCCATCCAGATCGAATCTCTAAAGTACCACTTGATGTCTTCTCCTAAGACAACTACAATGTCTTCGATCCTCTCTCTCTCTCTCTCTTGGCCAATTTTCAACCCAAGGAATAGTCTGTGTTGCGCCTAGAACTTCATCGTCAAAAAGTCACACCCAATTAGAGCTTTAACTCCACTACTATGGTGGTATTATTGCCCATCAATAGTATAGCATCCACATAGAGCAAACGAACAACAAAGTCACCTTTGACAAAATTTTCACAAACCATAGTGATTCGACATCGTCCTGGCACAACCATGCTCCTCCATAAATGACTCAAACTTTCTGTATTACTGTCATGGAGCCTGCTTCAAAATCATAAAGACTATTCTTCAAATTACAGACCATATAAATCTTGCCCTTCTCACAAAAACCTCGTTATGCTCCATGTATAACTCATTCTCCAAATTACAATGAAGAAATATCATCTTCACATCCATATGCTAAGCCTCCAAGTCGAGACCCCCTGCCAAACCCAGCACTAAACGTATGAATCATCTTGACGACCGAGTAAAATATGTTTTTTTTTTCAAAATCTATGCTTTTGTGCTGATTGTAGCCCTTGACTAGTAATCTTGCCTTATATCACAAACGAGTAGCATCTTTTCCATAGTTTACTCTGAGCATCCAACAATTTTTCAAGACCTGGCCTCTCGTCCTTTAGCAACTGCAACATCACATAAGTGTGATTGGCTTACAAAGAACTTATATCTTCCTGCATAGCGTGCATCCGCTCTTACATGTTCACATCCTCCATCGCCTCTATGGAACTTTCGATTCTCCCCTATAAGTGAAAACACATACACCTAAGATGAGTACCTTATTGATTGTTGACTCTGTCTAGTACATCGCCTCAACAGTCTCTGGTATTGGTTGTTCGTCACTAACAAACTTATTTTTTTCATAACATGCCACATTTGCATGCTCATCCTCCTGAAGATTATCCTGATCATCCTCATCAAGCAGATGAACAAGGTTGGGAGGAACTCAGTAGACTACCTCCCTCTGGTTTGGGGCATCCGCAGTATAAGTGGATTGACTCAACTCAGGCAGCAAATACTCATCCTCATGAAACATCTTGAAATAACTTAGGAAAATTAGATAAAGGGCCTTAACTATCCAATTTGTGGCAAAATTTTGAAGTAATCTTTATGGTCTAATAAGAGAGATCCAATGACTGTTACTTCGGAAACATTCGAGAATGATTAATAGCGGGATCATCATCGCTCCTCATTAGAGTATATATTAATTTTTATAAATGGATAGGCTTGCAGGTCGGCCTTGAACTAGTTCGGACCCGCACCGGGCTGGATTTCGGTATTTGGGTCACTGCTTGGCCCTTCCTGGACCGTTGTCTTTGACCGGGTTACCCAACCCAGCCCGAATCCTGTTAAACCTTGGTGCGGGTCGGCCAGGCCCGCATTACACCATGAGATCCATGTCGACCTAATATCTTCTCCTATAAATGAGTCACAATCCAACATATAAGTGTCAGACTTTGCGTCTCTAAACCATGCATATACAGTACGTAGAATTGAATCATCGGTCGTGGAACGTGCGGTTGGCAAACGGAATACCTTTTGTTGGCGCCAAAAATCTGAATCCAACAGCTAACTGATAGCTCCCCTACAAGCAGTTCTTTGGTTGGACCACGCTGCTGACTTTAGTTGGTAGGTGACTAATTTCCCCTCAAGTTTAACGTTCTTTCTCTTTATGTATTAATAAGCATTCAGCAAAAAAATCATATAAGCAACTGTCCCTGTCCAATCAAACTGTACATTACCATGTTATGAAATAAGAAGTATGAAAAAAGCACAGAAGTGATTCCTGAAAATAGGTGTGTTCATCTATGCAATCCATACCACATTTGCAAGGAGAGAGTAGTTGTATAAAAAGAATGGAACATGCATGTGTCACAATTTTAAAGGGAGATTGGACTTACTCATGAAGCAACATTTATTTGATATAAATATTTAAGGGTAATCTGCAGAATTCTCCTATGTTTTCCAGTGTTAGAGTTTACCATCCTAAAGTTATTTTTTTAAAATGATCGGATCTTCTTACATAAAATTGGTATATTAATTGCTCCCAGTTTCGAATCTGTTTCACTAGAAATCCACCATAGCAAAACCCTCTCTCTCTCTCTCTCTCTCTCTCTCTCTCTCTCTCTATATATATATATATATATATATATATATATATATATATATATAGAAATCAGGTAATTGTATTATTATGATACTAGAGCCATTTTCTTATCATGAAACATCATGTTATTCCGTTCCCTCCATATATGCCATACAGCTGAAGCTAGTCTTGCGCACGCCTCCCGGTACCAATTTGGACTTCTCCCTCCGCCATTTCCTCTCCAATCCCGTAGACGCTGCATTGCGCTTTCTACATTATCACATTCGTAGCCGGCACCCCCAGTTGGACTAGTTGCGAGTGCCATACACCCTTGAATACGATACATTGGAAGAACAGATGTCCTATAGACTCCACCTCTTGCTAACATAGCGGACACAAGGGGCTTTCTATCTGGACGCCAAATTTTTGAAGCCGGTCCTTAGTAAGTATACGTTTAAGTGCGAGTTTGTACAAACTCAGTTGCATTTTACGAGAGATTTCGAACATCCAGATAATGTCCGCATTCCCCATCCTCTCGTGTGTTGCTCTAATCCTGTTAGCCATTTGCTGTGCCTTGAAGCCCGTCTCTCTCTCTCTCTCTCTCTCTCTCTCTCTCTATATATATATATATATATATATATATATATATATATATATATATATATATATATATATATAAACGATATTCGTAATTATAGAATGGCATCGAATGGTCCACAACCCTGGCCCGAAATCCTACAACTCATCCCGAAGGTCTACAACCCAAAGGCCACATCTTAATCAGAAGGCCCACATCCCGACCTATCTGGCATGATTCTGGTCGGTCTGGTCCGCACCCAACATGCAGCTCCAATCCGACTGTCTATTTTAATTTTCCACCACTTGAAAATTAAAGTGCTTACTACTAAACTTGTTCGAAGGTCTATAATCCAGCCTGAAGGCCACATCTAGGTCAGAAGGCCCATACTTGACTTGTTTGCACCAAGCCTGAAGGCTTGAACCCAAGACACCTTGGGGGCCCTCTCTCTCTCTCTCTCTCTCTCTCTCTCTCTCTCTCTCTCTCTCTCTCTCTCTCCCCTGTATATATGTGTGTGTGTGTGTGTGTGTGTGTGTGTGTGTTGGGGGGGGGGGGGGGGGGGGGGGGGGGGGTGGTGTGTTTGGAATAAGATAATTTTGTCAGAGACTTCTGACCTGAAGGCCTACAAACTCGACCCGAGGCCACACTCTCAGCCCGAAGACTCGCACCCATTCTTGTATCATACTGCATTTATATCCGCATCCGGCCTGCACTCACATTTATTCTTCCATATATAATCTCAAAGTTTGACAACTACACACGTCTAAATTAAGACTGTACCTAAAAATTTGCACCAAAATATACCATTTCCTTTTCATATGCACAGATAGTTAGTATGAAGTCTAAAAATTTGACAAGCAATATGTACGAAATAATTATCCTAAAGTCTAATTTGCACAAATGGACTAAGCTGGTTCATTTGTTTGTGCTCATCTATGTGGAAAAAACTGCTAGTGGCATAGTCAATATAGCAACCCGTTTACCCGAAAAAAAAAAGCATTGATTGATTACTTGGATCTAATTTGCAGCAACAAATAAACTGTAGCAGTATATGTTCTGGCTAGCGTATGGAAAAGGCAAAACAGTCCGCGGTCTGTGTCTGCCGATTATGACCATGGGCTGACGTAACGTAACCTAATTTGTTATTTCCTATTTGCGTGGATCCCACCCGCCGATGTTATACCAATTAAAGACCGTCATGTAGACCGTGGGCTAAAACTACGGTGCAAAATGTGTTCCACTTAGCCTAGCATAAATGTCTATAGTCGGCTGCAATAAAGAGGGTAAAGTTGAGCCCTCCCTCCCCCTCCCTCTCTCTCTCTCTCTCTCTCTCTCTCTCTCTCTTCAGGAAACAAACTGTAGCAATATCTGTTCCGGTTAGCATGCCTATTGATCAGTGTGCTAAGAGGTGTTGAGTAGCCATTAGTATATTGAGGAAAAGAATCGAGAAAATTAAGAAATAGAGAGGTCGAAGAAACGAAAGATTGAATTTCTCCTATATTTTTTGGTGTAATATTTATATATTTTTGGGTTCACTTTGTATGTTTTATTTCGTATTGGTGGTTACCATGTGTTAACGATATTTTTTGTTTTACCGGTTAGAACTTTTAAAGTCTATTTTTTGCAATTTTTTGTACTTATTATTTTGTGATATTTAATTTCTACAAAGTTGTTCACCGTTTTCCATGTAATCTTTCTATTTCTATTGATCTTACAGCACATTTTAGTTTCCCTAAATAATGATTGTGATAATAAGTTTTGGTTAATGTCTTCTATGGACGTACAAGAGTAATTGATATATTTGGCGGCATCAGAACAGTATCAACTAATTATTAACAAGAATAATTTCATTTATTCATATGTAGCTGTGCATACATGAGTAAAGAAGAATACTCCCATGAGACTCTTGAGAGCAATGCTAAACTTACAATGACATTCTTCGTTATAAAATACAAACAAATAAATAGCTAAATATATAAAAAAACAAATTACAAATTGAGGACAGGACATTAATTTAAAGGCACAATTCAAACAAGCTAGCTAGCTTAGTTGACATGGATCGAAATTTAATTTAGAGGCCGGAAGTATAAGGAACTCCAGTTGCAGGAATCCAGGAAGCACCCGATATGAAATTTCCAACAGTAAACTTGGCAGCGTCAGTTGCAGTCATGACGTGGTAACCAGCCCACTTCACACGCCCACCAGTGCCGGCACCGGCGCCGGTGTTGCCGTACTCTCCGTAGTACAACGTGCTGAGAGCGAAGTTCCCATCCCACTCGAGCCAGCCGGCCGGATCGATCAGGCTGCCGAGAGACGTCTTCATGACGACGGTCCTCGAGTACGCCTTCCACGGCCGGCCAAGGAACGACTTGAACGACCCCTGGACCGGCTGGAGGTCCGAAGCCGCCGCCACCGTGCAGTCGTGGATGGATATGCCCGTGTTCTCGTTCGGGTCGCTCCGGCCCTGGGCGGTCACGGTGTTCTTCTGGCTGGCCATGGGCCTCCTGATGTAGATGTTGCAGCTCTGGAGGACGACGGCAGCGTCGCCGAAGATGAAGTCGACGGTGCCGTAGATGTCGCAGTTGCGGTAGAACTGGCGCTGGGAGTAGACGTAGAGGGTGTCCTGGTAGCCCTTGAAGCTGCAGCGGTAGAACACCGACAGGTCCGATCCCGACCGGAGGGCGACGGCCTGGTGCTTCGCTGCGCCGGCGGTGTTCTCGAACGTCATGTCTTGGGCGATGAACCCGTCTCCTGTCACGGCTGTGATAGAGACAATAATATTAATCAATTGTAGGATCATTAATTATTAATTAATTAATTATGCGATCAGTAGGAATATTTTGAACGTGATTAATTAATTTCATATTTAATTCCTGTGTTATAATTAAATTATCTTAGGGTTAATTAATAAGTAAGAAAGTAATTAGGAAAGACTAATTGCATCATTGAATTATAGATTCAGTAATAATTACGAATAGAGATTGGTTTACATTTACAAAATGATCATTAGACTACAATTAAAAAAAAATACTTTTCCTAAGTTTTGTGACTTTGTCCATGTTAAAATCAGAATCTTGATTTATAAGTCAAACGAACTGTTCTTGAAAACACTAATTTCTACAGCTCAATATTAGTATTAGACTAACGTCCTTTTCTCGATAACGGTCGGGTACAATATTGAACGATGATGTGACACGAAACCCCAATTATTATTATTTTTCTTTATTGGCATTATTTTTTTATTATTGTTTCATTTTCTAGATAATTAATTCCTTGTGGATATGATCGTGTACAATGTTCTTATAAATAAATTGCATAAAGTCTATGTGCATGACTCTTGTTTGTCATAATTTGACTTTGTTTAGATCATTTTGCATTACAAAAGTGTTAGTCGGCTTCCAAAATATTTAGAAATTTTATCTTCTATTATGTAACATATGACATAGTTGTTGACATGACAGCTGATATGACAAAATTTAATAAATTTAATATTAATACTAAATTAACATTAAATTAACATTAAGATTAAAATTAAACTTAACCTTAATATTAAAATTAAAATTAAAATTAAAATTAAAATTAATATTAATATAAACGTTAATACTAATATTAACATTAAAATAAATTGAATAATTAATTTTTGGGTTTAAATTTACCACGTTACCTGTTATGTTAGCTACCATGTTAGATATTATATAATAGAAGATGACATTATCGAAATATTTTGGAAGCTCAATAGCATAATTGTTTGCATGAATTAAGTAACTCACCAAAGGTTGCTGACTGGAAAGTGGTCGAGCCATCTTGCACGTTTTTGCTACCGGTGACCACAGTAGAACCGATGCCATCGCCGACCATCATCAGGTTCTTCATGGATTTTGTGATCTGTACGTTCTCCTTGTACGTACCGGCTTTCACATGGATGACGTACCTCGAAGTACCACTCCTCAGCTTAACCGAAGCAGCAACGGCCTCCGAGATGGTCTTATAGTCTCCGGAACCGTCTTGTGCCACCACGATGTTAGCTTTTACGGTCGACGACTGGAGGAGCTTGCGGTCGGCAGCCGAGACCCACCTCGGGAAGCCGTCAGAGAGCAACCGACGGTTCCCCCCACCGAGGCTGGCCGCTGCACCACCACTACTAGCCTTGTTGATAGCAAGATCATTGCAGATAGACTCGGACACGTTGTTGGCCATGAACGGCGAGGATTGCACGGGGAACGAGGAGCCGAGATCGGCGAACCCGTTGAGACAGGTCTCCTGATTGGCGAGGGCCGCGCTCAGCCAGGTCTGAGCGTCCTCGCGAGACGATGATCCCGCCGCCGTGCAGGTGCTGTTGAGCTTGCTGATGGTATCCTCGCAGAGAGCCAGGCAGTCGGACCACGCCGCCTTGGCTCGGTCGTCCATCGTGCTCTGGTCCACTGCCAGCGCGAGCTGATGGGCTCGTACGACCCGCTCCATGGTTGCTCGGAATGCCGAGTCGCGGAAGCTCAGCCGGCCGGAGGAAGTGCCAACCGAGGAGGTGCACAGTTGGGGATATGGGGTTTGGTTGCATGACAGTACTGTTGGAGTACTGCTGCAGGTTGCAATCCTAACTGATATTGAAAGGAAGACAGAAAAGAGGGTGAGGAAATGGAGCATGATAGGCGCCATATGGAGAGCTCAAGCTAGGGTTTGCTTGAATGAATGAATTGATGAGAGAATATGGGAAGCACTTATATAGGCAACCCAACGGGGAGTTGGTAGTCATATAATTAAAATATGGCACGTTTCCGATGTTTTGATGTGAACGCAGTTGGGTCATACGTGCATGGGTAATTTGTAGTTACGTGAAGGAGTAGAGGATCTCCCTTGCAGATTTCTCAAAGTTGATAGATACGTTATATGGACTCTAAATAAGTCTTATGTTTGATTTGAAAATTGTGGTTTGTTCTGGTTATTGTTCTGGTAATTTGAAATTGTGGTTTGTTCTGGTTATTGTTAAAAACACCAACAATCAGCCTCGCCTTCTGCTCTCTGCTCTATGGCGATTCTCCTTAGCACCATTGACTGCTAGTTCTCCATCCTCTTCCTGTAATTGGATTTTCTTCCTCCCCGTCAACTACTTTCGGATCTTTTTTCTCCTCCAATCATCCATGAATCCATCTCCATCTTCATATGACGATCTTCTTTCAAAGTTATCCTCTCTTCTCTCTGCTGGTTTCCAAGATAATCAATCCTCTAGTTCATCTTCATCGATCAATTCGCAAGCTGATTGGAAATCCTATCTTTTCTTCAAGATTTTGACTGATAAATCTTATCCTACCCATATCATTTCCTCTACTATTCCAAAAATTTGGAAGTGCAAAGGTTCATGCAAGATTGCTGAGTACCATAATGGATCATTCTCTGCAAAGTTCGAATTACAAGATGATTTGGAATCTGTTGTTTCAAGTGGGCCTTGGAAGATTAACCGTCATTTATTGATCATCGAGAGATGCTGTCCAAACAAGCTTCCCAAGGATTATCAATTCTGTGAAAGTGATTTCTGGGTGCAGCTTCATGGCCTCCCTGTTAATCTTCTAACTATGGAATTTGTTTCTACAGCCGCGGCGATCATTGGGAAAATCTATCCTCCTTCAATTGAAGATGCTCAGAAATGGATCCTTTTTGCAAGAATCAATATCAAGATTGATATTACTAAGGCCTTGCCCCGTACTCTGAAGATTCCTATGGGCAACAATCTGGATTGTGAAGTTCATTTGAAGTATGAGCGTTTGCCTAAGTACTGTTTGTTCTGTGGCTGCTTAGGACACAGTGTGAGGAAGTGTAAGATCCACATTGATTATGCTAGTCAAATATGTGAAGATTGGTCTCTGGATCAAAAGACTCAATTTCAACTTCTCCTGGATCGAAGGCTAGATATGTCGATTTGTGTGAATCATGCTGATAAATTCAGGAAGAAATCATCTTTCAAAGGTATGCCAGTATTAAATCCTGATTGTTCTGATCCTCCTAAAGATGGTGGTTTGAATTCCTCCATAAATTCTCCATCTCAGATGAATATTGATCAATCAAATCCTTTAATTCAATTACCTACTAGAGATCATAATGATTCGCAGTTTCCCTCTGTCTCGCAATCCATTCTCCATCCATCCAATGCCATACTGCCTATCCATCATGTTTCAAATGTTGCTCCTAACTCCGGTGAGAATCCGGTGAGCGGAGTTAGCACGATTACTGCCACTCTGGCAGTTACTAAACAGTTATCACCCATTCCTGCCACCTCTCTGTCTACACTGTCCACTACTCCTACTTTCCTGGATGACTCTATAGTATCCACTACTATTATTGATGAGGTTGATGGTCCACAACCTGATTCTAATCTAGTCAAGTCAACCGGTCCTTCCAATGTTTGTTCTGATCTTGACTCAGTCCCGATCACTCCTTATGCTTCTTCACCCGCTGCCCAGTCCAATAATTCCTCATCCAACATTATACAATCTACAAATATTACATCACCTGCTAGTCTGGGAATGTCTGTTACTCCATCCAACTCTTCACTAACATCTTCCATTCCTGATCCCTTACCAGCCAAAACAATCTTGGTTAAATCTACATTCACTTCACTACTTAATTCTCTTTGCCCAATCCAATCCACCTCAAACTCTCCGCAATCTCTTCATACTGATCATTCTTCTTGTCCTATCAAAACGTCCTCATCTATGGTTTCGAATCCTAGTTCTATATCCAGTATTTCTCCACCTTCAAAAGTTAAAACCCCTGTTTCACACCTTAATGTTACTTCTCTTGATACTGCTTCACAAATTAATGTTCATAAGTTATCAGCAAAACGATCAAGGACTTCTACTATTGATGAAGACTCTGACCTTGTTAATAATAGACCTCTCAAATGTCTTATTATTTCTAAGGAGGATACTAAAGGCGCGGCTGGCCTACAACAGCCTCCACTGCTATGATTCTATCATGGAATTGTAGGGGTTTGAGAAATGACCCTACAATTCATACCCTTCAATCATTTCTCCGTGCATCTAGACCCAAATTGCTATTCCTCTCAGAAACTAGATGCTCGTCAACAATTGCTTCCTCTATAGCAATGAAGTTAGGCTTTGACAATCATCAATCTGTGTCATCCAGAGGTAAATCAGGAGGGCTCCTTCTCTGTTGGGATCCTATTGTTAATCTGAATATAGTCTCTATTTCAGATAATTGCATTCAATCTACTCTTCATTATCCTGGTTCCTCTTGTCAGTGGTCTTTGTTTTGTATATATGGTCCTCCCTCCTTAGCTGATCGTTTTGCTTTTTGGAATCATTTGGAAAACATTATGGCATCTGTTACTATGCCATGGATTTGTATTGGGGACTGTAATGGCATTCTCTCTGCTGAGAAGAAGTTTGGGGGTAATCATTTTAATATCAATCATCATCGAGACTTTATACAATGGCATACATCAGTGGCAGCAATGGATGTTGTATCTCATGGTCCTGCATTCACTTGGAATAATAGAAGAAAGCCCCCTAATTACATTGCTGAGAAACTAGATAGAGCTATGGTGGACACCTACTGGCAATCCTAAAATCCTTCAGCTGGTCTACTTCACTTACCATGCCTTAATAGTGACCATAGTCCCATTCTGCTGCTCTTAAACTTGACCAGGAGGAAGATAAGGCCTATTATTCGTTTTGAATCTTCATGGACAATAGAGCCTGATTTTAAACAATCTTTTACAAATCATTGGTCCCAGCTTCACCCCTCTGGCCTTCAAAATAAGTTGAAAGATCTGTTGCCTCAACTTCATCATTGGAGGAAGGTCTCTTCTGGTAACATAAAGTTTGAAATCAAGAAGTTGGAAAAAAGGTTATTACATATTCAATCTCAAGTTCCTACTGATGCTGGTTATACTGAGGAACGAGAATGTCAAATTCTGTTGAACAAACTACTCCTGCAACAAGAAATGTATTGGAAGCAAAGATCAAATATTGCTTGGCTTAAAGAAGGGGATAGAAACACAAAGTTCTTTCATTTATCTGCCACTTCCAGAAAACAAAGGAATTTCATTTACAGTGTTACTAATGATAGAGGGTTGGTTGTTTCAAATCATTGTGAGATTGCAGATACTTTTGTAGCTCATTTCAGTACCATCTTCCAAGCTGTGGATACTTCCCCTGTTCCTGAACATATTCTTGCTGATCTCCCTATTATTGATGCTGCTGATAATTCCTCCATACATGCTGTTCCAGGGACTGATGAAATCAAGGATGTTATTATGGACATGGGTTCATTTAAATCTCCTGGGCCTGATGGTTATCCAGCACTCTTTTATCAAAAGTGTTGGGATGTCATTGGTAGTGAAGTTTCCTTCCTCATTCAAAATTTCTTCCAAACAGGTACCATGCCTCACAAACTTAACCATACTTTCATTACCCTTATTCCCAAGATTAGCAATCCTTCAAAACCTATTGATTATAGGCCCATTGCTCTGTGTAATGTCCTGTACAAAATTATTTCCAAGCTTATTGCTAATAGACTTCGTCCATTCATGCATCATTTGATTAGCCACTTTCAAAACGCTTTTGTACCTGGAAGAAATATTGGAGAAAATATTGTTTTGGCTCAAGAACTGTTTCATTCACTTTCCAATTTTTCTCCTACGAATAGTTCATTTGCTTTCAAAGTGGATATGTCAAAAGCTTATGATCGGTTGGGTTGGAATATTATTAGCCAAGCTTTACGAGGGTATGGAATCTTGGGAAAATCTCATGATCTTATAATGGAGTGTGTCTCTACATCCTCTTTTGCCATTCTTATTAATGGTGAACCTTCTAATATTTTTTACCCAACTCGTGGAATCAGACAGGGTTGTCCCTTGTCCCCCTATCTTTTCATATTATGTATGGATGTTCTGTCATCTCTGTTCAACAGTATGGTGAGAAATTCACTGTATGAAGGTATCACTCTGAGGAATTCCACTCCTGAATATTCACACCTTGCTTTTGCTGATGATCTTCTTATATTTGGTAAATGTTCTCTCCATAACATTTATCAAGTTAAACACATTCTCAAAACATTTGAGACTTGGTCTGGGCAAAGCATTAATTTTTAGAAGTCTTCTATCTTCTTTTCTAAGAAGACAGATCCTATTATGAAGCAGCTGTATATACAGTTACTGGGGGTTAAAGCTATGACTATGAGGGATAAGTATTTGGGGCATATGCTTCGTCAGTCTAAAAACAGAGTTAGTACGTATTCAGATTTAATCAAGAGCAGTTCAGCAAAATTACTTGGCTGGCAAAGGAGATGTCTATCTCATGCAGGAAGAACCACTCTCATCAAGTCTACTCTATCTTCTTTACCTACATATCATTTTTCTTCCTATCTCATTCCTAAGCAGGTGACTAATTGTCTTGTTAAAGACCAGAGGAATTTTTGGTGGGGTTCAACAGAGAAAAGAAAGATTCATTTTACTTCCTGGAGTAGATTCACAGTTCCCAAATACCAAGGTGGTCTTGGCATAAGAGACCCTCATATCATTAATCTCTCCTTGATCCTTAAACTTTCCTGGAGATTCCTCTCTCAACCAAATTCTCTCATGTCTTCTATCCTCACTGCAAAATACCTACATTCTTCAAACTTCTGGTCAGCCACCCCAACTAGATCCATCTCATGTGTTTGGTCCAGTATTCTTAGCAGTCGTCAATGGCTTAAGAATAATGTTATTTGGTCAGTTGGTGATGGGTCACATATTGATATTTGGCATGATCCCTGGGTTCCAGCTCAACCTTACTATACAGTTCAAGGTTATCCCTTTAGTAGCAGGTGGGTTCAGAGAGTTAGTGAACTGATCAATAAGGTTTCCATGTCCTGGAAGTCTAATCTTATCCATCTGTTGTTTCCACCACATGAAGCTGAAGCTATTCTTAAAATCCCATTGTCTTCTAATTGTCAAAATGACAGGCTCATTTGGCTTCATACACCTAATGGGGATTTCAGTGCTAAATCTGCCTATAGACTGATACATGAGCAGCTGTATCCTAACTCTCATGTTACTACTAGGGAAAATTTCAATGAATGGAAGAGGTTATGGTCTTTGAATCACATCAGTCCAAAAGTGGTGCTATTTGTTTGGAGAGCTATTACTAATTCCCTACCCACATATGAAAACATCAACAAACGCATGGCTCAGATTCCTGCAACCTGTCCTCTATGCAAGGTATGTATTGAAAATACTAATCATTTGCTGTTATATTGTCCAAAAACAGGTTTTTCTTGGCATTACAACTTGCTGGTAGCACCACACATTTCAATTGAGTCTTCATTCAACTCTTTGATTACGTCTTTACTGAAGACTGGTGATCCTATGCTCGTGGCTTCTTTCTTCTATCAACTTTGGTATATTTGGAAGTCCAAAAATAATGCAATTTTCAACGATGCAATCATCAATGCAAGAAGGATCTTTGAAGAAGCCCAAGGACTCATGAAGAAGCAAGAAGTTTACTCATCAACTGTCTATGTCAGTTCAAATCCTTTGTTTTCAAATCGCCACTCAGACAATTGGCTGCCTCCAAGTCACAATTTTTGGAAGATCAACTTTGATGGCTCCTACTTGGATGGTCAAATGGCGGGTGCTGCTATACTAAGGGATTCAGAAGGCAGGTTTTGTATGGCTATGTCGAAGACTGAGGTTGGTGGTTCACCTATTGAATCAGAAGCTTCAGGTATTCGTTTAGCCTTGCTAATCTGTCAAGAACAGCAACTGGAACATGTCATAATCGAAGGTGACTGCAAGTTTCTCATTGATTCTATCAATAATCCTTCATTACTTCCAATATGGCGTGTCCGACACACTGTTGAAGATGCAAAGGATGTCTGCAGATCATATCCTGATGTTTCTTTTAATTTTACTTATAGGAATGCTAACCAATGTGCACATATGTTAGCATCTTCTGCTCTGCTTTTACCTTCTTCTGATTCTATATCTCGTTTTCATGAGATACCCAACTGTATCCATTCTCATATCTTGCATGATATGAGTTTGATTGACTCTTAAATTTCAATGAAGATTGTGTTTATTCAAAAAAAAAAAAAAAACACAAAGCGGCTAATCCTCGAAACACCTTAAAAGTTATTGTATTTAGCAAAGAAGCTGAGTACTTACATGTTAAGTATAAGCTTTACTTAGAAATATCATTGTACTACTGGCATACATAGAGAGGAAAATTGTCTTGTATGTCTTCATGGACTTTTTTTTATGCATAACCATCATTATATATGCTTGTCACCCGGGCCTTCTCCTCTGGCCGAGCGGATAGCTTGGAATAATGAGTAACCAGAAATGGTATAATATGTCCCACATTATAGCTATTCCATCCAGATAACTTGTTTACTCCATGCAATGATGATGATGAGAGAGGGCCATATACGGTAATGGTAGACCCTAGTTCACTTGTGTCTGGTTCTACAATCCAGTTTAACTCCAAAATGTTGGGATTGATGTTCGAGCCATGAGGATAATTGGATATTTCTGAGTTTGATGGACGTCCTGAGGAGGATATGACATGCTTTCGAAAGCTGACACCCTGAGATTGATGGACGTCCTGAGGAGGATACAACTGTAATGTCCCGCATCGCATGGCTCATTACGCTAAGTCATTTGATATGAAGAAGTATTAATTTGAGTTTTTATATGTGCAAGCTTTACGTAAAGTTTTCTGAGGTCAATAAATTGTCTTATTGCAAATGAAGTTTGTCGAGATCAGAGTATCGCCTTGCAATGGGATGAGGCATGGACATGGTAGGTTGAATCAGTCAGTTAGTTCGGAGGAGCACGGTATGCTCGTATGGTTATGGTAGATGAGAGTATCGTGCAACACATCTATTCGCAAATTAAGTTAATTAAGAAATCGAACTGTATCGACTTGACAGAGCGATAGGTGCAAAATAGTATAGGTGGGTGGACTCTGGCCCTTCTTTCCTACTCTGTCATCCTTTAATAAAATGTACCTCGTGTGCTTGTAAGTTCATATAGGTCCACGTGTGTGTTTCAGATAAATATAAAGTCGTAACGTATGGTTGAACACTAAGATAGAACATTAAACAACTGTAGCAGAGTGTGCATCAAGTGCACGAGTCATAGGACATCGAATAACTGTATCGAGATGTACATCAAGTGCACGAATCGGATACGTTGAACACTAAGGTGTAAAATATCAAATAACTGTATCGAGGCGTACATCAAGTGCACGAGCGGAGAACATTGAACACTGGAAAACTGTATCGAATCGTGCATTAGTGCACGAGAATTATGAAGTAACAATTCGAATGCCACAGAACTATCGGTATGCGGAAAGTATGCTTCATTAGCGAAGTCATGAACAGTTATTGTTCGAAACCACGAAGTTGTTGGAAGGGGTATGGTGTTCACGAATCTATCAAATGTTGCATGGTGCCTCGGTATGTTCGGAACCTACGGATCGTCGATTGGAACATTGAGGTGGGCATGGTGCCACGAAACATTATAATGGAAGTATGAGAATGCAAGTTGATGTATGATTTCTTTATTTAGATTTAAACTATGCTTATGTTTTATAGTTAGATTTTTCACACATTTGCTTCGACATGGACAACTTGTGCACGAGTTTTGCCTTTCCTCGAACGATATATGCTCCGAGGAATTGAAATCGTTCGGCCTAGGTGAAAATTATTGTGCTTGAGAGTACACGGTATTGTGGGACATTTTATTCAGAAGGCTTGTGACCTAGCTACTATTGAAATGGCACGCCAAAATATTGGACGGGATCTTCGGTAGGACTAACAACCCAAACACAAAGTGATCGTCGTCTTATCACGATATGTAGTCAATATGGCTCGGAATGCCAATGACCGTCATATAAATGACTGTCGGCATGCTAATGAATGTCTTATGCATGGACACATTTCTTGACACACTTAGGTTACAAATATTATCTTTAACATGACAAAGAAGTCTGGTAAGTATCCACATTGCGTTAATACAAGGGTGGCTACGTCGGTGTTGGTAAAAAAAGTCACGGTTAAGTCACACAGTTCAGTGTATTTCCTATTTTACTTGCGCTATCGAATATAAGATGCTTACATGCTTTTGTTGAGAATCAATAAGGGACTTTTAGTCCCACATCGGAATATGTTATATGTAGAGGAGCTAGACTCCCTATAAGTAGTGAAGTAGTCCATCAATAAAATCATCCAACCATTATTTTCTATATGGTATCAGAGCCATAATCCTCTCTCTCTCTCTCTCCACACAAAAAAAAAATTCTTTTTTTCCCTTCCTAGCCGACCCCCCCCCCCCCCCCCCCCCCCCGTCGTACCCCCCCTCTCCCTCGCCGACCCCCCTAACCCCCCCCGCCGACTCCAGCATCCTCCCGCCCACCACCTCCTGCGGAACCCCACCCCCCCCGACTGCAGAACCCCCCCGACCCCCCCCCCCCCCCAACCAGAACCCCCCGGACCAGAACACCCCCGACCCCCCCCCGACCAGAACCCCCCCGACCCCCACCGACCCCCCCCGACGCCCCCGACCAGAACGCCCCCCCGACCAGAACCCAACCCCCCCCGACCCCCCCCGACCAGAACCCCCCCCGACCAGCACCCCGCCCCCCCCCTCTCCAGCAGACGCCCCCCCCACACAGCCGCACATCAAACCTAACCCTAACCCTAGTTTTTTTTGCCATGGAAACCCTAATCCTAGACCTAGCAGCCTCATCAAACCCTAACCCTAGCTTTTAACAAAAAAAAACAGCGTATTTCGAATAGAGACGGCTGTCAAATCTTTATTTGCACCAACTCTGTTCCGTGCTTACGCCGTTTGGAACTAACAAATGATTTATTTGTTATTCCTTCTTCACATCGGGATCTATGCAGAGACTGATCATGTCTTCTCTGGTGTCCTGACGTGTTCACTTTACATGCGCGCGCCGGTGCTGGCCAGATTAGTAGCACATTAGTAAAGTCTCTGGCGTTGAAGAAGACGACGTCGACGACGACGACGACGAAGACGACGACGTTGGGTCAGTTGCAGACTCCGACGACGACGAAGAAGACGACGAAGAAGACGACGAATTGAGTTCACAGTTGAAGACGCCATGGATTCCATCAGTGGCAAACAGACGGCCGAAGAGTTGAAGGCCTTGGTTGATGATATCTTATCCAAGAGATTAACCGAGGTAACCCCACGTGTGATCCATACTGATGTGGATCCGTCACCTTACAAAATGGGGAAGCTGGAGAAGCTGGAGACGAAGTTGGAAGGCACTTCCAACTACTTGAAATGGTCGCGGCAGGCGATGCGGATACTGAAGGGACGTGGCTTGGTTGGCTATGTTACTGGCCAAGCCAAGGCGCCAGCCGATCACTCCACCAAGGAGTTTGCTGTGTGGGAGATTGTCAACAACGTCGTGGCTGGGTGGTTGACTGCCTCTTTAACCGACCAGGTGTCGGGCAATGTCGAGGCTATGGAGGCTGCTGCTGATATATGGCAAACTCTCAAAGATATGTACTCCGGCTCCGGCAACCCTATGCAAGTATTTCAACTACAAGATGAACTCGATAGGGTGGCCCAAGACGACCGTACCATCTCTGAGTACGCGGCCCTGTTGAAGAAGTATTGGTCTGATCTGGATCATTATGATCCTCTTGGGATGGGCGATGCACAAGTCGATCCAGCCTTCGCAAAGTACTTTCAGACGTTCCTGGCTTATATTTCACGGCAGCGTATGATGAAATTCCTGAAGGGACTACACCCTGTATTTGAGCAGCGACGGAATATCCTCCTATCCCAACCCACGCGTCCGACCTTGGAAGAAGCTATAGCTGTTATCACACAGGAAGAAGCTCGACTGAAGTTGATGCCCAACAAGGGCTCCTCCCAGGGGGAGCCAGCCGCGGTTGAAAAGTCTGCCCTTGCTGCCTTCAATCAACCTCCTTCTATGGGTGGTGTTTGTCACAATTGTGGTGACTCCGGACATTACATCCGATTTTGTCCAAAACCCTTGCGCAATCAGTCTACTGATCGAGGACGGGGTCGTGGAGACCGGCGTGGTGGTAGAGGAGGATATGCCGGAAGAAGAGGCGGACACAAAGCAAATCTGGTGGAGGAAGGGGGAGAGAATCAACTGGCTGCAATAACTGTAATGACCCGATCCGCCCTAGCGAAACGCCGATTCAAACGGCAAGTGCAACGACTCAAACGAGCCGTCGACCCGAAGAGTTGGCATCGACCAGATGAAGAATCGATGCAAGACTTACATTGGCCCGTCAAAGATGAATCCAGACTTAGACTTTCAAAGGCGCGCTCGGAGTGTCGCTCGGCCGATGCGAACATCGCTAAGGTGGGTGGCTCCGATGAACCCGTCTGTGCTTAGCCTAGACACATAACAATACGGACACTATCACTGAAATCGTTAGACAATAACACCGTGCATGCTAATAAAAGACCCAACGCACCTAGCTAAGGGATTAATCCCATCTTGTATGCTTGTATAGAATATAGAAAAGAACATGAAAATTGTGAGGACTCTCGCACCGCGCTTCACGTTCGTGCTAAGGCACAAGCTTACGTTTACGTCTCTGATGCGTTCAAACAATGAAACAATGAATTGTTTACAACAATGAAACGGAAGACTATCGACATAGTCCTCCGAATAGAGTATAGCAACATTGAAAGGCTACGGGACCAATGGGTCGCCAAGGCGACTCCCGTATAGGGAGTTGCAAAAATGTATAAATGAATGAATGAATAAGTGAATGAATGAATCGATGAATGAATGAATGAATATGTGAATGAAATGAATCAATGAACAAACGGACAAGTGAAAGAAAGAAAAGAAAGAATGAAGAAAAGATAAGAAAGAAAGAAATGGTTAGCGACAGGTATGACGGGCACCTGGCAGCGGGGCTCGCTACCCGCGCTGCACGGACGCCAACCTGGTCGATAACGCATTATGGTTAAGGGTTAGCCTATGGCTCAAAGACAGCCGTTAAGTTAAAATGACAATAAAATATGAAATGGTCGTGGACGGCTCGTGCACGAGCGAAAAAGGATTCCAAGGGCAACGAACGACGATTTTGTGGCCGGCCTAGGCGGAATCATGGCCTACGGGCGGACAGAATGTGCAGGCTTGGGTACATAACCAAACGTAGGGCCGGTTATTCAATAGTCTATCAAGGTGTACCAGCCATCACGCTTGATAGATGAGAATGCCACAGGGGAAAATGTCCATAATGGCTGACTTGCCAGCGACCGGTGCATATAGATTTAAGTGTGCTTTGCTGGTGGCAATCCACGTGCAAGTCCTTGTATTGAAATCAAAGTAGTCTAAGTTAACTGAACAAAGCACCTTCTGAATAGGCTTGAATATAACACACAAAATGATCGAGAGAACTTCGAGCAAACGAGTTAGAAAACATGCCCACGACGCGCTAGAACCTGAGGCAGGGACACGCCCTTGAACACTGAATGTTATGCGAACTACATTAAGTTGTTTCATATGAATTGTTGACTAACTTGGTTTACTTTGAACAGGGAAGGCCGGACGGTAAGTATGGGTAAGTCATGCATGTATTTCCATGCGACACTTGTGTTCGACAAACACGAGATAGGTTATGAAATATGCCATGAAACTAATCCTAAGGCAAGATTAGAAAGGCAATGAATGATAGAGATGCACAAAAGTAAATATAACGTGTTTGGTAATGATAGCATTGTAGGCGAGCCAGCCTCCCCACCAGTGCATAACAATGTACTGATAACCCCACAGTCTGCTTGCAGGAAGCAGGAAACGTCGGCGGGTGCAGAGATTTCCTCGAACGCGCTAAGGCGCGGAGCTACCTCTGAAGCCTTGGAGCATTGCAAGGAGCTGGAGCACCATATACAGGATATAATGTATCGAAACATCGCCATGAATCATTCCATCTTGTAAGCCACTTGGCACGCCTTTTATGTTTCAGAGAGAGAGAGCTTGAGAGACTTGTAAACTCGGCCTAGCGCCGCTTGTAAACTTCTTGAAAGTCAATAAAGAGTTTGAATTCATTTCAATTTGTGTTCATTTACTTTCCGCTGCAAATGGGGACACTCTGTGCGACTCTGTGGCCTAGCTCAAATCGACCGTTTCTGGACTTAGCCTTGCACGGGCGTAACCTAGGCCCGTGCGACATCACGCCTTAGCGAGGACGATCGCTCCTGCGAGAGCGGGGCGTGACAGATTGGTATCAGAGCTCGGCTTTACGTCCTTGGACTTCATTACGATTTTCTCAGTTTTGAAAGCTCGGTTGGAAATAAAAGAAGTGTACGCTCTCTCTCGTTGTGCCTTGGGATGTTCCATACAATAAGTCTAATATTTTTAAAAGCTCGTACAAGTACTCTGTTAAACGGGATCGATAGGCGAAGGCCTTTGTGCCGAACCACGACGTACTTGAGTTGGAAGGAACCGATGCTAAGAGTTAGCAAACGCAGTGCATGCTTGAATGAGCTTACGCTGACAGCAAACGAGTACACGAGACCAAAGTATAGTTCGAATGGGATGGTTATGCACGCAGCCTTTTGGCTAAGTTGTGTCGAGTATCGCGCACCTAGACTTTATGGTGCAAACGAGTTGCGAGCGAGATTGACTATCGCTCGGACGAGAATAAGGGAGACTTAGAACGTATGTTGATAGAAATGCTACTTGACCGGTGCTAAGGCGAACACGAGAAAATGGTTCTTAGTTTTTGAAGAATAAGCGAACGCACAATTGGACATGTCGATCGGGAATCGAATGATCTTTTGAGGATTTGTAGAATGACTTGACTCCGAGTGGTGTATGTGATAGCTTCGAAGAAGGAAAAGAACGAGTGTCGATGACTAGTCGAATGGCTCGAACCCTGAGTGGTGTATGGACATTATAGATAATTGTTTGGGCAAGACTAAAAGATTTACGGATAGAACGAGTATGTCGACAAGCGATGATATCGCACAAAGCCTTTGAACGAGTAACGCTTAGTTGGTTTTGACTTCGATAGTCTCAAACGAGATATCGTTCGGATGAATTAAGAATGCGTAGTGCGAATCATGAAACGAATGGAGGTCTTGGTCGAGGAAACATAGGAGATCGTGCAGGCGATTTTAAATTTAGTCGAAGGGATTGAAACTTGAGTTGAGGTGAAATACCCATGGACGAGATCGAAGATAGCACGATCGAAAGATAGCGTGTATGGAAAACGTTGGTTTGAGGATACGAGGATGACTAAGGATTTGGAATAGATGTTGCTCAATGAAGAGTTAGCACGAGACAACGTAAATTGAGGAATTAAGTTGCACGACTCGGAATTCGTTGCAAAAGAAAGATCGTCAGGTTATATGCATCATCGATGGTATTGAGGCGTATCAAAGATCGATGTACGATAACTCGGGGGTACTCTGATTCGACGAAGGATGATCGTGTTAGAAGCCAATGTGTTAAAGGATGCTATGTTGGGAATTGACTTGATTGTTCGGTGATAACCATAACAAAAACGATCTTGTCTTGTGCGAGCGCAACTCTAGCCTCGCACATGCGTCATGTCGGATTTGGGACGATCGTTCTGCGTGAGCGTTGGCATGGTGATTCATGTCCAGCGGGAATGGTCGAAATCAAAATATCATGACATGACAATTTTGATTGCTTTGACTTGTGGTTTGAAGCGAAGATGAATTCGAGGATTGTTGGGTCATGCGATTGAAGAATGAAAAAAAAACTTGAGGATTGAGTAGACCCAATCCGCGTATCGAAAATGAGCAAGTCTAGATGCAACGAAAGAGTTACGTCCCGATGAGAACGATTATTCTGCGGGGATGTCGACATGGTGATTCATGTCCGCCGTGGATAATCAGACTTGCGTGAGATCGGGGCACAACATATTGCAAGGCTAGACGACCTTGTGATCGACTACGTGAATTGGATAGGATGGATGGGTGGATTGTATTAAACACAATTGAAGATATAGACTGTGAAAATTGCTAGTGCGGACATACGATATTAACATGTCAAGGATTTGGTTGAGGATAACCTACAAGCTCGAACTTGGAGCGGAGAATGTGTTGATACGAATAGGAGGAACACTGCTTGGTGTTTAGAATTTGAGTGAAACAAACTTGGGTAGAAACTCCCGTAAACGAACAAATGGTTTGACCATAGGAATGGGGGCGAGTGTCGTGCAACGTCCTTGCACGACGAAACGTGAACTTGAGTTGTAACTATAACCTTGTGAGCTGACCTAGCGGATAGGCGGACGACCCTATGCCGAGTGATTGAACTTGTGCGATTGACCTTACAGTATCGTCTGGACGGACGATAGACTTGGGAAAAATAAGACTTAGAGTAGGACAGGGAACTGAGAGTGTGCGTGAACGACAACGAGATTGGCCCCAAACGAAGGGAATGATAGGGATGGATGATGCGCAAGTAAAAGTTAGGATAACGAATTGAATCGTTGATAGGAAGAAATACTTAGTTTTGAATCGGACGGAAATTACTTAGGCTTGGTCGACCCCGCTAAGAAGAAATCAAACTGATTTCGTGGACAAGAACGCTTGAGAAGCGAATCGAATAATCTCGAGGACCGAGATAAACGATATGTAATACACACGTGAGTTCGGTTTTAAATCGAAGTTAGCAAAACGATCGGCAAATCAAAACTATCACGAGTAGCTTGTCCGACTTCGCTAGTCGCTAAGCTTGGTTGAAATGTACGTATTCGGGGGACGCCTTGAATGCGTGCACGATCCAAACTCAGCGATATGATGAACTCGAATACAGCTGCAAGTGGGTGTTACGATGTGCATAAACGAAAGTGAGTTTGCCTCAGCCTACGACCCCCGCATTTGATGAATTATAACGCACCCTGTACGACCGTTTCAGTCCCATGATACGTCAAAATAGTAACCAAGTCAAAGAAATGCGACAATTGAATAAGTACCATCAAGTCTAAAATGAGTGAACAGTCGTTCCATAAAATTCGCCAAACATATGCAACGCAAAAGTTCGAAGAATAACCGAGTATAGTTCGATATCATCGAGCGATAAAGCCAGTCGATAGGAATTGTCTGAGATACGTACACGACATGAGTTAAGGAACGGTAGGAAGACCTGCACTCAGGAAGTCTCGAGGACGAGACTTGTTTTGAGTGGTATATTATGTAATGACCCGATCCGCCCTAGCGAAACGCCGATTCAAACGGCAAGTGCAACGACTCAAACGAGCCGTCGACCCGAAGAGTTGGCATCGACCAGATGAAGAATCGATGCATGACTTACATTGGCCCGTCAAAGATGAATCCAGACTTAGACTTTCAAAGGCGCGCTCGGAGTGTCGCTCGGCCGATGCGAACATCACTAAGGTGGGTGGCTTCGATGAACCCGTCTGTGCTTAGCCTAGACACATAACAATACGGACACTATCACTGAAATTGCTAGGCAATAACACCGCGCATGCTAATAAATGACCCAACGCACCTAGCTAAGGGATTAATCCCATCTTGTATGCTTGTATAGAATATGGAAAAGAACATGAAAATTGTGAGGACTCTCGCACCGTGCTTCACGTTCGTGCTAAGGCACAAGCTTACGTTTACGTCTCTGATGCGTTCAAACAATGAAACAATGAATTGTTTACAACAATGAAACGGAAGACTATCGACATAGTCGCTCCGAATAGAGTATAGCAACATTGAAAGGCTACGGGACCAATGGGTCGCCAAGGCGACTCCCGCACAGGGAGTTACAAAAATGTATAAATGAATGAATGAATGAATGAATAAGTGAATGAATGAATCGATGAATGAATGAATGAATATGTGAATGAAATGAATCAATGAACAAACGGACAAGTGAAAGAAAGAAAAGAAAGAATGAAGAAAAGATAAGAAAGAAAGAAATGGTTAGCGACAGGTATGACGGACACGTGGCAGCGGGGCTCGCTACCCGCGCTGCACGGACGCCAACCTGGTCGATAACGCATTATGGTTAAGGGTTAGCCTATGGCTCAAAGACAGCCATTAAGTTAAAATGACAATAAAATACGAAATGGTCGTAGACGGCTCATGCACGAGCGAAAAGGGATTCCAAGGGCAACGAACGACGATTTCGTGGCCGGTCTAGGCGGAATCATGGCCTACGGGCGGACAGAATGTGCGGGCTTGGGCACATAACCAAACGTAGGGCCGGTTATTCAATAGTCTATCAAGGTGTACCAGCCATCACGCTTGATAGATGAGAATGCCACAGGGGAAAATGTCCATAATGGCTGACTTGCCAGCGACCGGTGCATATAGATTTAAGTGGGCTTTGCTGGTGGCAATCCACGTGCAAGTCCTTGCATTGAAATCAAAGTAGTCTAAGTTAACTGAACAAAGCACCTTCTGAATAGGCTTGAATATAACACACAAAATGATCGAGAGAACTTCGAGCAAACGAGTTAGAAAACATGCCCACGACGTGCTAGAACCTGAGACAGGGACACGCCCTTGAACACTGAATGTTATGCGAACTACATTAAGTTGTTTCATATGAATTGTTGACTAACTTGGTTTACTTTGAACAGGGAAGGCCGGACGGTAAGTATGGGTAAGTAATGCATGTATTTCCATGCGACACTTGTGTTCGACAAACACGAGATAGGTTATGAAATATGCCATAAAACTGATCCTAAGGCAAGATTAGAAAGACAATGAATGATAGAGATACACAAAAGTAAATATAACGTGTTTGGTAATGATAACATTGTGGGCGAGCCAGCCTCCCCACCAGTGCATAACAATGTACTGATAACCCCACAGTCTGCTTGCAGGAAGCAGGAAACGTCGGCGGGTGCAGAGCTTTCCTCGAACGTGCTAAGGCGCGGAGCTACCTCTGAAGCCTTGGAGCGTTGCAAGGAGCTGGAGCACCATATACAGGACATAATGTATCGGAACATCGTCATGAATCATTTCATCTTGTATGCCACTTGGCACGCCTTTTATGTTTCAGAGAGAGAGAGAGAGCTTGAGAGACTTGTAAACTCGGCCTAGCGCCGCTTGTAAACTTCTTGAAAGTCAATAAAGAGTTTGAATTCATTTCAATTTGTGTTCATTTACTTTCTGCTGCAAATGGGGACACTCTGTGCGACTCTGTGGCCTAGCTCAAATCGGCCGTTTCTGGACTTACCCTTGTACGGGCGCAACCTAGGCCTGTGCGGCATCACGCCTTAGCGAGGACGATCGCTCCTGCGGGAGCGGGGCATGACAATAACCCCGCTTGAGCGAGAGTTCCTTGAGAAGTTGCGAGGCACAAAGCTGGGTTCGGTCGACTGTCCTGGGGCGTCTTCATCCTCGGAAGATCACCTTACTTGCTTTGCCCAAACCAGCACCGATGATTCTGCACGTGCTCTTGCCTCTATCCATCAGTTAGGATGGATTATGGACTCTGGGGCATCTCGCCATGTCACGGGGTCCCGTGATGCATTTCAGGGATATACTCACCTACCATTGTCGGAGAGTATTCAGACCGCTGATGGTACATCCAGACCTGTAGTGGGTACAGGCACTGTCGCATGCATCCCTTTCATCACTCTAACCAATGTCTTACATGCTCCATCTTTTCCTGTCAATCTTTTATCTATTAGTGCCATTATACTTGATCTAAACTGTACTGTTTCCTTTGACATTCCTAAGGTGACTTTTCAGGAGAAGGGGACAGGACGACGACTTGGGACTGGCACATGGCATAAGGGGTTGTGGTATTTAGACATGACTGGACTGGACAACGCATTGGCATCCTTGGTAGCAGCCGCACCACCAGAAGCTTCCTGTCGCAGTGTTGAAGCCGACTTGCTACTCCACCACCAGCGTGTCGGTCATTCCTCTTTTCAAGTTCTTAGTCGCATGTATCCGTCCTTATATCAAAGGACTGATAAAGAGAAGTTATTTTGTGATGCTTGTGAGTTGGGAAAACATACCAGAAGCTCGTATGTAAGCTCGGGAAATAGGAGTTCAGCTGCTTTTGACATGATACATTCGGACGTATGGGACCCTTGTCCTACAACCGGAATTAACGGTTTTTGATGGTTCGTCACCTTCATTGACTGTTATACCCGTGTGACATGGGTCTACCTTCTGAAGAATAAAAGTGACGTCCTTGAGGCTTTTCGGGACTTTCATCGCCGGGTGGAAACACAATATGGCGCTAAAATTAAGTGTTTCCGGTCTGACAATGGGACGGAGTATACTAATAAGCAGGTTGCTGAGTATTTTTCCACCCATGGAATACTACATCAAACTTCATGTGCTTATACTCCGGCACAAAATGGTGTGGCTGAACGAAAGAACAGACACCTGCTGGAAGTCGTACGGACGATAATGCTGGCTATGAATGTCCCGAAGCACTTATGGGGGCAGGCTATTTTGACGGCCTCGTATCTCATCAACAGAATGCTGTCACGACCCGCACCCACTGTGAGGGTACGAGCACGTAACAACGCCCAGCCTACGCCGTAGTGTCGGCGGTAGAACGCTGTTCTAAGTCTCTAACTAACCATCAACTCATGCAGTATATAATGTACTCATCATGATCAACTCCGAACGGAGGACAAGTATAAGATATGGTGTAACTCAATCACAGTCTAGGCACGATAAGATAACACAGAAATAAACTAAGAATTTAAGGCAACAAAACTACTAATAAAATAACAACAAACTCAACAATCTCAAATACATCTCAAGTCTCAATTCTCTATATACAACTCCAGTTCTAAACAGGAAAAAAAAAACTAAAACCAAATAGACTAGCTAACTCCCGATCACTCCTGAGTGTCGGGGCCAAAGGTAGCTAAACCATCTCCTCAGTAATATGTAGGGCATGAGTCCCCAGGGCAGTCATCTGTAAAATTTTCAACAGGTCCAGTCAGGACAGGAACGAGTACAACTCATCAAGAAAATCCAAGTAAAAGACAGGAAACTATAAAGCAGTTATAAATAGTTTTATTGATGAATATGGCAGTTTATATACAGGTGATGGTATAGAGAAACAGTAAGATACAAGGAAAGTAAAGTAACTAAACAAGAGAAGAATGATGGCAATGACGACTGTAAATAAATCTAGCTGAACTAAAGTAATCATAATGAGTCCAGGCAGTAAATGTAAAACAAGTGTAAACTGCTATAAATCTAGTACGGGATGAATCTAATACAAGATGAATCCAGTACCAGATGATTCTAGGTAGTGATCAAGAATCCAGGTGAGTCCAGCTAATCTAATAGTGTGTTTTAAAATACCGAGATCGACATGTAGACGGCTGTGGGTAATCAGGCACACCTCTCACTGATCAGGCGAGAGATGGCTATGCTTCCAGTAGATTCCAGTAGGGAGATTCCAGATTTGGGGTATATCTACATGTCTTACTCAATATTTCCTGGCCCCGTAAACAAGTGAATCCAGAATTCGACACGAGAATCGAGATGAGTCCAGCCAAAATATAATGATTCCAGAAATAGATTCTAGAATGATTCCAGTGATTCCAGTAATAGAGGCCAGATAATATGGTGAGTGTGTCGCATACATGAATCCAGAATATCCATATGTGTGGTATCAGAGAATCACATAAAACTAAATAGAACTGAAATACAGTAACTGGCAAATAAATGAGAGAACTATCAGAGAATGTACTCGCCTGATACTCTGAAAAGAGTAGTGTAATGTCAGATGTCTGCACCGGAGTCACAATGTCCTAAATAGAACAGTACAGGTTATAATGTGTTTAAAATAAGACAATGATGGTTATGATGCAATCTACATAATTTCTAGGCCAATCTAGGTCAAAGTCAACTCTAGGTCAACATGATCAACTGTCTAGGTCAAACTAGGCCCAAGTCAAACTTGGTCAACTCTGAGTCGACCCAAATCAACTACAATAGTCAAACTAGGTCAAGTGTTGACTCACAGTTGACTTTTGGTCAACTGGTCAACTCTGGTCAAACCCTACTCCAATTTAGGTCAGATGTTAACTCAAAGTTGACTTCTAGTCAAAATAGTCAACCTTGGTCAACCATGGTCAAATCTAAGCCTAGTCATCCTATATCAACCATTACCTACTTAGATACCCTAATCTAGGTATTCACATACACAACATTACCTTATTCATATATATACCTGTATATGTAAGATATATCAATCCTTCCTGGGTAAACTTTTACCCTAGACTAAAAGGTAATCTCTATACTAGACAGAAGGTAAAACTCATACCTAAATCACCTAGAAGTAATTTCCTCCAAATCCTACTTGATAGGTTTTAAGCTATACCTTAGCTAGATCACCCCACTCTACTTAGATAGGTAAAAACCTTCACTATTTAATTAGGTAAACTTTACCTAGAACCTATAGGACTCTTCTAATCCCACACTCCTTCTCAAACCCAAACAAATGGCCTAATACTCAATTGTCCAAGCTCTCATTCACTCACACCCTATACCAACATACTTGGAATGGCCAAGACACCAACTAAACCTATTTGACACAACACTAACACACTCTTAGCTCATTAGGACATAACCCACCTCATAACCCCTGACACATGCTAACACAAAATACTATACACTAACATCCACATTAGGATACTAGGAAGTCCTATATCTAATACTGCAAGGCAAATGGCCAAAATGGCCAAGTGCCACACTGCAATGCTCTGCTACTGCCTCTGCTGCCTACTGCAGTTGCATCTCAGGCCTTGCCAAGGCTACAACTGCCATGAAATGATGCTGCAAGGCCACTGCTACCCTCTTCTATTCCCAGGTTCTGGATACACAAGACACCCTCATATATCAACATATATATCACACAACACACACATACTTGCTGTCCAAGGCTCTTATCTACTGTCTACCACAATCCATTCTACTGCTAACAAGTCCCTGTCACCCTTCCTCTTCCTGGAACTCAAATCAGAACTTCATAGACACTCTAAAACTAAGACACTCACTATGCATTCTCCAAATCAGTCCCATGCCACTTGTATACACCCACATAACACAGGTTTAACCACTAGCAATTTATCATTAGTTAGCAATTCAAAACCCCCAAACCCAATACCAAGTTCAAAATAGACTGTGCAATAACAGAACAAGGTATGACAGATGTGTGTAATCTGGAAAACCAAGTGTCAATAGCTTAAGAAATCTGGAAACTTGCAAAAGAGTGTGTCAAAGGTGCAAAAATCTGTGTGAAAAGCTTCTCATTAACCACCATTGAAATCTCAGTTTTTGTGTGTGCAAAAATCAGAAAACAACAATGGTGTGGTGCAAGGGTGAGTGACAGGAAACTGGGTTCTCAACCAAAATGAAATCATATTATTTCCAACACTAAATTGAGTCTATAAAACCCACACAAACAATGAACAATCTTAACAATGGCCTAATACACATGTATCTGGACCAATTGTCAATCAAACTTCAGTTAACCAGGGATTCAAATATCCGAATTAATGCTAAAAGAAAAATAATCTCAAAAATCAGTCTACATGCCCAATCAACATTCAAATTTCGTTTCCTTAAGTGAAAACCTAGTCTAACTTGTAAAATCCAACTAGCAGTATATAATACATGTGTGGGAAATTAATTCAGTGATTTAAACATCATTTAAAATCAATTTGGAGGAACCTAATCTCAGGAAAACTGAAACTGGAGTGTGTATCAGTTGAAAATGGGAAAATCCACATTCGTGTATCAAAACATGATAAAATGAAATTTATTTGGTTGGTAATCATCAAACATATGTGCACGTGTCCCCAGGAATACTTTCGTGTCACCCTAGGGCCGGATACGGCGTGTCGAAGCCCCAAAACACGCATAGACACTGCACAGGCACGCAGCATCGTGCACGCGTGTGTGTTGTCCTAGGACACGACACAGGGCACGACACGACTCGTGCTCGTGCCCATGTGTTCGCCACATATAGGGATACGTGTCCATGGCCCTGCACTGCATCCCCGTGTCCCCGTGTCCAATGTAAAAGTGCGTGTCAGAGCAGAAAAACGAGCGCGTACAGCAGCTCGCGCGCGGCCCGGTGCGACCAGTGCGAGGAGGATTTCTACTCGCACACAAAACGAGATGCTCCCAAACTTTGGGAGCATGGTGGCAGTCACTGCCCTAATACTCACGCAAAATTGGGGTGTCCACGTGTCCTGTGTCGGGAGAAATAGGCCCCGTGATGCAGGACACAGTGCACAGTGCACAGACAGCGTGTTCGTGTCCCCGTGTGGACACGACACGACACAGTTTCGTGCTCAGAAGGACACGAAATCAATATACACATATAAAACAATTTTTTCATTCAAATACTTTTCAAAAACAATAATTTAATTCCCTTTGTGACATATCATCAAACACCTAAATGCATACTATGACACGTGTCCGATACGGACACGAAACCGACACAAATTGTGCCCAAATTCCAGGGACAGCTAGGAGACTCCTAGATCTAGCCCTAAATGCAAAGAAAACAGCAATTTAAATCAATATGAGGAGTTTTACCTATTGGTGCAAATTGCATGGAAAAGCTCCAAATGGGGGGTGTTCTTCTTGATGGCCAATAGCTCCAAATTGATCCCAAACTGAAATGACTCTCCACCAACAGTCCATAAACTCAATTTAGAACCCAATGCAAAAGACTAGGATGAAAAAGGAGATCAAATGAATAAAATAGGATTTTTTGGAAAGGGGAAACTTACCTCTCTTTTCTCCAAGTGTGGAATGATAAAAAAAGAGGCAACCCTAATGAATAAGTGTTTAAATAGGGTGGGGATCCCTATGTGGCTGTTCATAGGTTCATTAATTAGGGTTAGGGTTCACTAAATGGCCCATGGGCTTAAGTCATGATCAATTAAATAGTTAAGCCATAAGTCATTTCATGAAACCTCAACCCATGACTTAAATTCACCAAACCACATCCCCTCATTCTAAAACTATTCTCTAATGACTTAAATAGGTTAACTCAACCTAGACTAGGGTCACCATGGCTAGGGTTAGGTTCTAGGCTAGTCCACTAGGTCTCAACTAGTCAAAGTCAAACTAGAATTCACTAATTCAACAAATCACCAAATAATTCAAATAAGTCAAAATGACCAAAATACCCCTAGACTAAAAATGATAATTAATTATGCTAATGACATGGTTAGGCTCTAGGTCATGCAGTCTCTCAGGTTTCACTAGCAGCACATCAAAATCACAAGTCATGACTTAAACCAGTTTTAAAATAGTTTAAAATTTATTAAAAATCACTAAAAATCATAATGTGAATTAAATATCAATAATTTATAATTAAAATTAAAAAATTTCAAAATTACCCTTATCTGGAAAACTGGGTGTTACAATCCTACCCACCTTAGAAAAATTTCGTCCTCGAAATTAAAATGATCGCACCCGTCCTAGGTCAAACCCCCAGCAAATCAAGGTCAAAGCAACACAATCCTACTGGTCATGATTTCACAGTCTCGAACGGGGTAGCTACACTATCTAGCAATCAAAATAATATTCTGGCAGGTACTAATGGAATCACACAGGAAAGTAGGAAGAAGAATGAGAAGGACAAACCTGCTAACCCATCACCTGCAGCGTCGGTCTCCTCGACCGCCATCGCAAAAGCTCCACCCCTCTGGTGCTGAGCTACAGGTGGCCTAGCTCCCTCAAGAGGAGGTGCAAAGGGACAGTCTATCTTCTGGTGGGCTTCAGACCCACAGGAATAGCAAACCTTCAGCCTCTTCCTACACTGCTCACTGGTGTGTCCCAACTTCCTTCAGTAGGAACAACTGATCGTCTTCGGGTCCTGACCCCGATGCTGATGCTGCACCTGCTGAACCATCACTGGTGCCCGGGTCTGCTGAATCTGAATATGAGGCCTCTTGGCCTGGCCTCCGCTGCTACTACCACTCTGGAAGTCACGACTCCTCTTCAACTTCAACCGTAGGTCGTCCTCCGCTGCCATAGCCCCAGAAAATATCTCCGCAAAGGTAGCGTTCTGGTCGCTCTTAGTCAGCGATCGAACCTCTCGAATCAAGCCTCGACGGAACTTTCTCGCCTTCGTCTTCTCAGTCAAGTCGTCTATGAACCGGGCCAATCGACAAAACTCCTCGGCGTACTCAGCTACTGTCTGGTTTCCCTGAACCAGACCCTCAAACTGTGCCTCTATGCCTCCCAAGGCCACATCAGGAAAGAACTGTTCCTTGAACAGTTCCTTGAATTGGGCCCAAGTCTGGCCCTCAACCCCCACTCTGGGATCTATCTGGTACCACGCACGGGCTAAGTCCTGCATCTGGCTGCCCGCCGCCTCGATATGGAGTCGATCTGGTATCTCTGCTAGCCTGAATATCTCCTCAATATGCTCGATCCAGTCGTCTACATAATGAATACCCTCCGTGCCCAGGAACTCTCTGGGGTGCATCTTCTGGAAGTCCTGTATATCCTTCTCCTTCCGACGAGGCTGCTGCTGCTCCCCCTGAGCAGTCACCATCTCTACTGTAGTACGAACCAGCTGATGTGCCTTGTCAATCCCCTGACGATATTCGGCAGTCTGCTGCTGCTGCTGCTGGTGGTGAGACGCCAGAATTCTCTCTACGAAAGAAAATAGATGAACAGCATCTACCATCCCCGCAGGTGGAGGCTGCTGCGGTGGAAGGATCTCGGGAAGCACCGGACTCTGCCTCCCAGCTAATGGAACACCCACCCCAGCTGGTGGATCTCCGAAAACTGCTGAAACACCCACCCCAGCTGGCATGACTGGGGCTGCGGTACCAGAGGCTGGCTGCTGAAGGTGAAAGGTGGCAGACCCCTCTGCAGCGGCTACTGTACCAGAGCGATGTGATCGTGTCTCCACCATCCTGAAGACAGATCGAAAAGGAAGTCAATACTGAGCAGGAATCGATAAAATTAAAGGAGGACAGTTTATTTCAGAGAAGACAATCAGTAAGATATGTAGATAGCATGAATTGAAGCAGAATTTTTCCTAACTGTGATTGAGTACCTCCCCGTTAAAGCCTATCTGTCAATCCTATCGCAGGCTCGCAGCAGTATAACTAAGTCGCCGTACTACCACGATATCGCACTAATGCGACTCTCGACCTGCATGGGCCACCACTAAAAATGTATCACGACCCGCACCCACTGTGAGGGTACGAGCACGTAACAACGCCCAGCCTACGCCGTAGTGTCGGCGGTAGAACGCTGTTCTAAGTCTCTAACTAACCATCAACTCATGCAGTATATAATGTACTCATCATGATCAACTCCGAACGGAGGACAAGTATAAGATATGGTGTAACTCAATCACAGTCTAGGCACGATAAGATAACACAGAAATAAACTAAGAATTTAAGGCAACAAAACTACTAATAAAATAACAACAAACTCAACAATCTCAAATACATCTCAAGTCTCAATTCTCTATATACAACTCCAGTTCTAAACAGGAAAAAAAAACTAAAACCAAATAGACTAGCTAACTCCCGATCACTCCTGAGTGTCGGGGCCAAAGGTAGCTAAACCATCTCCTCAGTAATATGTAGGGCATGAGTCCTCAGGGCAGTCATCTGTAAAATTTTCAACAGGTCCAGTCAGGACAGAAACGAGTACAACTCATCAAGAAAACCCAAGTAAAAGACAGAAAACTATGAAGCAGTTATAAACAGTTTTATTGATGAATATGGCAGTTTATATACAGGTGATGGTATAGAGAAACAGTAAGATACAAGGAAAGTAAAGTAACTAAACAAGAGAAGAATGATGGCAATGATGACTGTAAATAAATCTAGCTGAACTAAAGTAATCATAATGAGTCCAGGCAGTAAATGTAAAACAAGTGTAAACTGCTATAAATCCAGTACGGGATGAATCTAATACAAGATGAATCCAGTACCAGATGATTCTAGGTAGTGATCAAAAATCCAGGTGAGTCCAGCTAATCTAATAGTGTGTTTTAAAATACCGAGATCGATATGTAGACGGCTGTGGGTAATCAGGCACACCTCTCACTGATCAGGCGAGAGATGGCTATGCTTCCAGTAGATTCCAGTAGGGAGATTCCAGATTTGGGGTATATCTACATGTCTTACTCAATATTTCCCCGCCCCGTAAACAAGTGAATCCAGAATTTGACACGAGAATCGAGATGAGTCCAGCCAAAATATAATGATTCCAGAAATAGATTCCAGAATGATTCCAGTGATTCCAGTAATAGAGGCCAGATAATATGGTGAGTGTGTCGCATACATGAATCCAGAATATCCATACGTGTGGTATCAGAGAATCACATAAAACTAAATAGAACTGAAATACAGTAACTGGTAAATAAATGAGAGAACTATTAGAGAATGTACTCGCCTGATACTCTGAAAAGAGTAGTATAATGTCAGATGTCTGCACCGGAGTCACAATGTCCTAAATAGAACAGTACAGGTTATAATGTGTTTAAAATAAGACAATGATGGTTATGATGCAATCTACATAATTTCTAGGCCAATCTAGGTCAAAGTCAACTCTAGGTCAACATGATCAACTGTCTAGGTCAAACTAGGCCCAAGTCAAACTTGGTCAACTCTGAGTCGACCCAAATCAACTACAATAGTCAAACTAGGTCAAGTGTTGACTCACAGTTGACTTTTGGTCAATTGGTCAACTCTGGTCAAACCCTACTCCAATTTAGGTCAGATGTTAACTCAAAGTTGACTTCTAGTCAAAATAGTCAACCTTGGTCAACCATGGTCAAATCTAAGCCTAGTCATCCTATATCAACCATTACCTACTTAGATACCCTAATCTAGGTATTCACATACACAACATTACCTTATTCATATATATACCTGTATATGTAAGATATATCAATCCTTCCTGGGTAAACTTTTACCCTAGACTAAAAGGTAATCTCTATACTAGACAGAAGGTAAAACTCATACCTAAATCACCTAGAAGTAATTTCCTCCAAATCCTACTTGATAGGTTTTAAGCTATACCTTAGCTAGATCACCCCACTCTACTTAGATAGGTAAAAACCTTCACTATTTAATTAGGTAAACTTTACCTAGAATCTATAGGACTTTTCTAATCCCACACTCCTTCTCAAACCCAAACAAATGGCCTAATACTCAATTGTCCAAGCTCTCACTCACTCACACCCTATACCAACATACTTGGAATAGCCAAGACACCAACTAAACCTATTTGACACAACACTAACACACTCTTAGCTCACTAGGACATAACCCACCTCATAACCCCTAACACATGCTAACACAAAATACTATACACTAACATCCACATTAGGATACTAGGAAGTCCTATATCTAATATTGCAAGGCAAATGGCCAAAATGGCCAAGTGCCATACTGCAATGCTCTGCTACTGCCTCTGCTGCCTACTGCAGTTGCATCTCAGGCCTTGCCAAGGCTACAACTGCCATGAAATGATGCTGCAAGGCCACTGCTACCCTCTTCTATTCCCAGGTTCTGGATACACAAGACACCCTCATATATCAACATATATATCACACAACACACACATACTTGCTGTCCAAGGCTCTTATCTACTGTCTACCACAATCCATTCTACTGCTAACAAGTCCCTGTCACCCTTCCTCTTCCTAGAACTCAAATCAGAACTTCATAGACACTCTAAAACTAAGACACTCACTATGCATTCTCCAAATCAGTCCCATGCCACTTGTATACACCCACATAACACAGGTTTAACCACTAGCAATTTATCATTAGTTAGCAATTCAAAACCCCCAAACCCAATACCAAGTTCAAAATAGACTGTGCAATAACAGAACAAGGTGTGACAGATGTGTGTAATCTGGAAAACCAAGTGTCAATAGCTTAAAAAATCTGGAAACTTGCAAAAGAGTGTGTCAAAGGTGCAAAAATCTGTGTGAAAAGCTTCTCATTAACCACCATTGAAATCTCAGTTTTTGTGTGTGCAAAAATTAGAAAACAACAATGGTGTGGTGCAAGGGTGAGTGACAGGAAACTGGGTTCTCAACCAAAATAAAATCATATTATTTCCAACACTAAATTGAGTCTATAAAACCCACACAAACAATGAACAATCTTAACAATGGCCTAATACACATGTATCTGGACCAATTGTCAATCAAACTTCAGTTAACCAGGGATTCAAATATCCGAATTAATGCTAACAGAAAAATAATCTCAGAAATCAGTCTACATGCCCAATCAACATTCAAATTTCGTTTCCTTAAGTGAAAACCTAGTCTAACTTGTAAAATCCAACTAGCAGTATATAATACATGTGTGGGAAATTAATTCAGTGATTTAAACATCATTTAAAATCAATTTGGAGGAACCTAATCTCAGGAAAACTGAAACTGGAGTGTGTATCAGTTGAAAATGGGAAAATCCACATTCGTGTATCAAAACATGATAAAATGAAATTTATTTGGTTGGTAATCATCAAACATATGTGCACGTGTCCCCAGGAATACTTTCGTGTCACCCTAGGGCCGGACACGGCGTGTCGAAGCCCCAAAACACGCATAGACACTGCACAGACACGCAGCATCGTGCACGCGTGTGTGTTGTCCTAGGACACGACACAGGGCACGACACGACTCGTGCTCGTGCCCATGTGTTCGCCACATATAGGGATACGTGTCCATGGCCCTGCACTGCATCCCCGTGTCCCCGTGTCCAATGTAAAAGTGCGTGTCAGAGCAGAAAAACGAGCGCGCACAGCAGCTCGCGCGCGGCCCGTGCTACCAGTGCGAGGAGGATTTCTCCTCGCACACAAAACGAGATGCTCTCAAACTTTGGGAGCATGGTGGCAGTCACTGCCCCAATACTCACGCAAAATTTGGGGTGTCCACGTGTCCTGTGTCGGGAGAAATAGGCCCCGTGATGCAGGACACAGTGCATAGTGCACAGACAGCGTGTTCGTGTCCCCGTGTGGACACGACACGACACAGTTTCGTGCTCAGAAGGACACGAAATCAATATACACATATAAAACAATTTTTTCATTCAAATACTTTTCAAAACAACAATTTAATTCCCTTTTGTGACATATCATCAAACACCTAAATGCATACTATGACACGTGTCCGATACGGACACGAAACCGACACGAATTGTGCCCAAATTCCAGAGACAGCTAGGGGACTCCTAGATCTAGCCCTAAATGCAAAGAAAATATCAATTTAAATCAATATGAGGAGTTTTACCTATTGGTGCAAATTGCATGGAAAAGCTCCAAATGGGGGGTGTTCTTCTTGATGGCCAATAGCTCCAAATTGATCCCAAACTGAAATGACTCTCCACCAACAGTCCATAAACTCAATTTAGAACCCAATGCAAAAGACTAGGATGAAAAAGGAGATCAAATAAATAAAATGGGATTTTTTGGAAAGGGGAAACTTACCTCTCTTTTCTCCAAGTGTGGAATAATAAAAAAAGAGGCAACCCTAATGAATAAGTGTTTAAATAGGGTGGAGATCCCTATGTGGCTGTTCATAGGTTCATTAATTAGGGTTAGGGTTCACTAAATGGCCCATGGGCTTAAGTCATGATCAATTAAATAGTTAAGCCATAAGTCTTTCATGAAACCTCAACCCATGACTTAAATTCACCAAACCACATCCCCTCATTCTAAAACTATTCTCTAATGACTTAAATAGGTTAACTCAACCTAGACTAGGGTCACCATGGCTAGGGTTAGGTTCTAGGCTAGTCCACTAGGTCTCAACAAGTCAAAGTCAAACTAGAATTCACTAATTCAACAAATCACCAAATAATTCAAATAAGTCAAAATGACCAAAATACCCCTAGGCTAAAAATGATAATTAATCATGCTAATGACATGGTTAGGCTCTAGGTCATGCAGTCTCTCAGGTTTCACTAGCAGCACATCAAAATCACAAGTCATGACTTAAACCAGTTTTAAAATAGTTTAAAATTTATTAAAAATCACTAAAAATCATAATGTGAATTAAATATCAATAATTTATAATTAAAATTACAAAATTTCAAAATTACCCTCATCTGGAAAACTGGGTGTTACAAATGCCGTCTCAAGTATTGGACTGGAAGACACCATTGGAGATGCTTACTGGGGCAACTACATACACTGTTCCACCAAAAGTTTTTGGATGTGTGTGCTTTGTCCAAGATAATAGGTCTGGCGTTGGCAAATTGGATCCTAGAGCAGTTAAATGTGTCTTTGTCGGTTACACGGCGACTCAGAAGGGATATGCCTGTTGTAGTCCAGTCGAGCGGAAGATGTTTGTCAGCATGGACGTTACATTCAGAGAACTCGAACCATACTATGGTTCGGATGAAGGTTCAGCATTTGGTGACACATCTAACAAAGGTGATGTTCGATGTGAGGGGGAGATAATAAGCCCAAATGTGGTCGTCGGATCGGTTCCATGTCCGGTTGTAGAAAACTGGACAAAAGGGGGAGAGCACAGTGACTCAGATACAGATGAAGAAGAAGAAGAAGATACATATGTTACGCAGGGGGAGCAACAGACAAGGGAAAAGGAGCTCCAAGTCTATAGAAGGAGACAACAGAAGTCCAGTACTGTGCCTATGCCGTGCCCTGTGCCTACTGTACCAGGGGTTGGGGGGGTCGGGGCAGGGGGGGCAGGGGGGTGGAGAGGGGGTCGGGCAGGGGTTGGGGGGGTCGGGCAGGGGTTGGGGGGGTCGGGGCAGGGGGCGTAGGAGGGACTCTGGAGTCCCCGCGCAGGAGTCCTCCTCCTCCTCTCCCATAGACACACACACACACACGGACACACACACACACACACACACACACGGACACACACACACAGACACACACACACGGACACACACACACAGACACACACACACACACACGGACACACACACACACACACACACACACGGACACACACGGACACAGACACACGGATACACACACACTCAGACATATATATCATGGTTTAAAGTATCGGCCGATACCGATCCGATACGGCCGATACCGATACGGTTTGGCATGTTCCGATCCGATACCGACCGATACCAAGTATTGACCGATACCGACATTGGAGGTCTTTGTTCCGGTCAATTCGACAAAGAAAATTAAACAAAAAAGACAAATCAACAAGGGTTTAAAGCATAACAAGGTTGTAGAAGAATATAAAAGAAGAAAATCACATCAATTGAAGAAAATCACATCTATTGTTTGTAAACCAATCGGTAAGGGTGACTACTATTTCATTTAATTTCAAAACTACTAAGAAATAACACTGAAAATACTTAAAATTATGCCTAAATGTATAAAATATATGTTTTTAAATGTAAATAATTTATTAATAATTATTTGTTCCCCGATACCAAAAAATCCGATACTCCGATCCGAAACCGCCGATACTACCGATATCGTCGATACCAATACTCATAGGAATAGTCCGATACCGATTCCGATACCGATACTTTGAACCTTGATATATATATATATATATATATATATATATATATATATATATATATATATATAGGCATAATTTTAAGTAATTTATTAATAATATATATATATATATACACAGACACACGTCGTGAAGTCTAGTATATATATTTGATTAGCTAAGGTAGAAGTTTAGCCTAATTAAGGTTAGTTTTGACAGAGTTGACTTGGACTCCTAATTTGACCCAGAACTAGTCTAGTATACCATCTGCTCCTCCTTTCTTCCCTTCTTTTCATTCGACTATCTCGGCCTCCTATTCGGCCTACTATTCCGATATGCGTTTGATACGGTCTACCTAACCTATATACTGATACTAATCTGATACTCTCTGATATTAAGTACATCCGGCTTACTAGCTAGCGGATCCACCAGTTACATGATTATATACTAATTATGTTAGATTGTGATACTAAGTAGCCTCGTCGTAGGCCTAGCGTGTTATCCACAAGTTTAGTTTTTCTTACGATATGAGTATCGGTATCGGGCTATTAATTCTTATGTTTAGTTTGTCTTACGATACAGATATTCACATCAAATCGAGCATGAATCATTACTTTGTTGATCGTACATGGATGTACAAACGATAACACGAGAGCAGAATTGGTGTGAGTGACGATTTTCAGGCAGGTGTGAAAGTATTTCTTAAGTATGCCATGAGCAAAACTCAGTACATGGACGATAACAAAATCAAGTGTCCATGTGTTAATTGTCACAATAGACGTTTCGAAGAAGTGATGACTGTGAGAGATCATTTGACCCGTAAGGGTTTCGTACGTGATTACGGCCTGTGGTCATCGCAAGGTGAATTATATTCAGAAAGACAGGCTGCAGAAGCTGGTACTTATGCTTTTGATGATAATGCTGCAACGGATGTCCTCGAAGACGACGGATGCTCTGTGGATTATGGAGACATGCAGAACCTTGCACGAGATATGGTGTATGCTGCGGCAGGGCCTAATTTTGATCCGGAGGATCCTAATCCCGAGGCAAAGGAGTTCTATGATATGTTTAAGGACGCAGATACTCCTCTATATCCTGGTTGTGAGACTCATTCCGCACTGTCAGTGACGATGCGGTTGTTGAACATAAAATCTGATTTTAACTTGCCACAAGCTTGCTATGATCGGATCACACAATTAACTAATGAGGTGTTACCGAAGGAATCAAAAGAGCTCCCAAGAAACTTCTACAAGTCAAAGATGATGGTCCGACAACTGGGACTGGGGTACGAGAAGATAGATTGCTGTCGCAACGGATGCATGTTGTATTACAAAGAGAATTGCGTATTAGAAAGTTGTTGGTTCTGTAATGCGGATCGTTACAAGACAGTACAGGGAAAAGGAAAGTCAACTAGAAAACGACGTCCTTACAAGGAAGAGGACGATGATTAAATATCGTTATATTTCAGTTGTATCTTGAAGCACCCAATATCTAGTCTCGAATCCTAAATTACCCTATTACATTTGGATTTACAATTACAAGTCTAGTGGAACACAAGATGCCCTTTCATCAAAAGTTACAAGAATTGTACTTTGTTGTATTGGTGCGTGATTTTATCAGATTTTGTGTATCTAGCTTTTATTCGTACTTCACTTCTGATTGTAATATTTATTTCAGTTTGGGATATTTGCGTATTATTGTATGAGTTTCTTTTTGCAGATGGCACTCCTAGGCCTACTCGTCTGGGCGGCACTCATCGCCCTGCTGCTGGTATGGATATGTTTAGTTTTATATTCATTTATAAATCTATGTTGTCGGTATTTTGTTTATGTGTTCTATTTACAGGGCATGGTTGCGAGCACCCGTACTGGTGGTGCTGGCCGTGGTCGTGGCGGTGGCGGCGGCGGCGGCGGTGGTGGTGGTGGTGGTGGTCGTGGGCGTGGGCATGGGCGTGGTGGTAGCGGTCGTGGTCGCCAGCCGCATTCCCCGGATGTGACCTCCGATCCCGACTTGGAGAGCCCGGACACAGGCTCTTTCCGCCGTCATTCTTCCTCAGTGCTACCGACATCGTCGTCGAGGCCTGTGACTCCATCCGCTAGCGGATCCGTTCCGCCACCGGATGTACCAGCGGATGCAGCAGCAGATGCAGCAGGGGGCCCAGCAGTTACTGCAGGGTGGGCCTCGAAGTACCCCGGGATTCAGTTTCATCCTGTTATCGGGGAGTACGTGCGCGGACCCGCGGATCCCCCAACGCCACCAGAGAGGCTGGTGGGCGAGTTCCGACGAGAGCTATGGCCCGCTGGTGAATCGTAAGTAAATTTAAGTTAATTTATTAAATTTGTTTCATTTATTCAAGTTAATAAGCCAGTCGTTGCTTCTTTATAGGTTTTTCCTGTGGGATGCTGCCCGGATTCTAGGGCGCATTATCCGGGATAACTACCATGGCCCCTACCTCAATTTTTCTGAGGTGTCTCAGGACATGAAGTACGTCTGGCTCGACGAGATGAGGGTATAAATCCGTCGGTGAATTATTAATTATTCTTTAAATCATTAAATTTTTTATTACGTGATATTTGAATTTGTACGTCAGAGGACGTTCTGGTGGCCCCCCCATCGCGAGGAGGCGATCCGCAGGACCTACAAAGCCGCCACCGAGAAGAAGATACGGGATGCGGTGTACGACCTTCGTACGGCGCATACGAGGAAGGACTGGATCCGGGCGGAGTACTATGAGCAGATGTTGGAGAAGATGGATACTCCGCAGTTCAAGCTGAAATCGGAGAAAGCTAAGGCTAATCGACAGGTCGCGGGTCTGCATACGGGGGGATCAAGGCCCTACGCATTGACGCGTGCAGATTTGGTGAGATAGCACAAATTCAAATTCATTCTATTATTTAATTTCGTACTGTTAATATACGAAGTTAATTAAATTCTACGTATGCAGGCCCAACGGACGGTGAAGCAGGGGAAAGAGGCGGAGACGGTCACTGCTCACGATGTATTCGTGCATACGCACAAGAGGCGGAAGGACGGGAGCTTCGTCGATGCGAGGGCCGAGGAGACTGATGTAAGTACTTACGTTTATGAGATTTATGTTAGAAATATAATTATTGTTAAGTTAATTAGATAAACTTAGGATTCAGACTATAACTTAGGGAAACATAGGATTTAGATTATAACTTAGGAAAACTTATAGTATAAACACATTCATTGGATAGGCTGCGTATCGTGAGGCACTTAGTCGGCTTGAGATCGAGCCCCCTTCCGAGAATGTCGGCAAAACGACGCCCACCCAGACGCACTCTTCTATGGCCGCTCGCTACGACGACGTGTTCGTAGAATCCGTCGGCGGCGTTAGAAAAGGGCGCGTCTACGGCTTAGATTCCATGGCGCCCTCGTTGCAGCCGTCCCCGAGATATCCATCGCCTCCGCCTCCCCCAGCGCCCCCGGTTGACGATGTGAGGGCGCAGCTTGCGACTCTGACCTCCGCGGTGTCAGATTTGCGAGCGATAGTGTTGGGACGCTATCCGTCTGCTCCCGGTCCGTCTGCTCCCGGTCCGTCTACTGCTGCTGCCGGTGCTTCGGATCGACCTGGTCCTTCTTCCCCCGGACGGCTTTCGTTTGATCGCTCTGCGGACGCCCGCATCGTATCGGATAACACCATCTTGATGCTCCTTGACATGATGTCGCCAGAGCAGCTACGCGCGCTTCCAGACCATGTCTTGTCCCAAGTGCCGGCACACACGGTGGAGGAGTACATACGCAAAGCGGATGCGGCGGCACGAGCACGAGACGATCCGATGGACGGGGTTTGATTTTGTTTATGTTGTTGGTTTTGTAGACATTTGGATACATTGTATGTTCGGATATTTTTTTTATGTTTGGATAATTTAATGTTGGATATTGGATATATTGTGTTGGTAATATTTTGTTGGATATTGGATACGTTGGATATTGGTGTCGGATATGGATATTTTGCATATGGATATATGGTGTTGGATATTGGATACGTTGGATATTCGTGTTGGATATGGATATATGGTGTTGTATATGGATATTTTGCATGTTTGATATTGTGTTGGATGTGTCGTATAAACAGGAAAGAGTCTGTTTGCAGTATTTTTTTTTCAAAAATTAGCAGTTAGCGACGGACTGGCGACCACTCAGCGACGGATAGTCCGTCGCTAACTGGAGAAACTGAGGTTAGCGACGGAGTGGCGACGTAAAATTCGTCGCTACCTGGAGCATTTCAATAAAGCGACGGATTGGCGACGGACGATCCGTCGACCTGATGCTGTTTGATGTCCAGAAATTTTAGCTTTCGCGACGAATTGGCGACTAACTTACGGCGGACTGGCGACCACTCAGCGACGGATAGTCCGTCGCTAACTGGAGAAACTGAGGTTAGCGACGGAGTGGCGACGGACTATCCGTCGCTACCTGGAGCATTTCAATAAAGCGACGGATTGGCGACAGACGATCCGTCGACCTGATGCTGTTTGATGTCCAGAAATTTTAGCTTTCGCGACGGATTGGCGACTAACTTACGGCGGACTGGCGACCACTCAGCGACGGATTATCCGTCGCTAACTGGAGAAACTGAGGTTAGCGACGGAGTGGCGACGTAAAATCCGTCGCTACCTGGAGCATTTCAATAAAGCGACGGATTGGCGACGGACGATCCGTCGAACTGATGCTGTTTGATGTCCATAAATTTTAGCATTAGCGACGGATTGGCGACTAACTTACGGCGGACTGGCGACAAAGTCCCGACGGACTATCCGTCGCTAACTGTAGGAATTTAATGTATCGACGGATTGGCGACGTAATATCCGTCGCTACCTGGAGAATTTTACATTGAGCGACGGTTTAGCGACGGAATGTTCGTCGGTAATTGGGTATCAGAAAATCTCTGATACGCTTTTGCCGACAAATTTACGACGGATTAGCGACGGATAATGGGTATCAGAAAATTACTGATATGGTTTTGCCGACTCGTTAGCGACAGAGTTTTCCGTCGCTAACCCTATATCCTGATACATGTTTTGACGAAAGCTAGTCGGTAATCCGTCGCTATATATATTTAAATGCGCCGACGGTATTCCGTCGCTAAGTCGTCGCTGAGCGACGGAAGTAGCGACGGATATGTTTTAGCGACGAGGTTATTTCCGACGGCTGTTTTACCAAAATATCCGTCGGTAATCCGTCGGTATTTATTTTTGGCGACGGACTACCGACGGATAAGGCCGTCGGTAAATCCATGTATTTTGGTAGTGGATTCATTCTAGCATACATTAGTGTGAATCATCTATGTTCTGTATATATGGTGTAGTATATGTTCTTATCGTATCTAGTATCTGAAGAATGTAACAGAATCAAGATGAACTCACATAATGTAATACTAAGACATCATCTACAACTATATAAGATATAGTGATAGGTTGTCGTATCATCATTGCCGAGGGATGAGGGTCGAAGGACAGTCAACTTATCTACGGCTACATAGTTTCTGCCTCGCCAGTCGAATAGCTGTAGGGACTATGTCCTGATCACCATGCCGTACCGTAGATTAATGCAAATGGAGCTGGAACTGGAGCCAAAATATAGTACTACTTCACCATGTCGTACCATTTTACTCTCTCTCTCTCTCCTCCCCCCTCTCCGGCGCTCTCACTCTCTTTGGCGCTCTCACACTACTAATTCCTATATGTTTTAAGTGTGAGAACGGATGGCTCAGAACACAAAGCAAGAATCATTCTAGCATACATTAGTGTGAATCATCTATATTATGTATACATATGGTGTAGTATATGTTCTTATCGTATCTAGTATCTGAAGGATATAACAGAATCAAGATGAACTCACATAATGTAATACTAAGACATCATCTACTACTATATAAGATATAGTGATAGGTTGTCGTATCATCACTGCCGAGGGATGAGGGTCGAAGGACAATCAACTTTATCTACGGCTACATAGTTTCTGCCTCGCCAGTCGAATGGCTGCAGGGACTATGTCCTGATCACCATGTCGTACCGTAGATTAATGCAAATGGAGCTGGAAATATCCATCGCTAACCGGTAACTAGTCCGTCGCTAACTGAGATTGTCACATACACATATGTATATCACAGCTATGTATAGATATATACATCTATACAGAAGCACACAACTGATAGAACTCGCACTGTCCTTGAGACAGTGAACATATACACCATGAATCCAAACCCCATATTCATATTTACTAATCCAAACACCACCAAACTAATGGATAACACCCAATATGGATAACACATTATTTAGCCAATATATAAACTCAGATGAATTTGAGAAACAAAGCCACCCGCCGCCCCCGACCAAAGCCTGCCGCCCCAAGCCCGCCGCCTAGTAGTTCGGTTGCATATATATATGAAGAGTGCTTATAGCTGTGCGTCGGTTGCAAATATCCCCGACGCCCCCGCCCCAAGCCAGCCGTCCAGCCCCCGACGCCGCCGCCCCAAGCCCACCGCCCAGCCCCCGACCCAAGTCAGCCGCCCAGCCCCCGACGCCCCAGCCCCAAACCTGCCTCCCAGACCCCGATGCCCCCGTCCAAAGCCCCCCGCCCAGCCCCCGACCCAAGCCAGCCGCCCAGCCCCCGACGCCCTCGCCCCAAGCCAGCCGTCCAGCCCCCGACGCCGCCGCCCCAAGCCCACCGCCCAGCCCCCGACCCAAGCCAGCCGCCCAGCCCCCGACGCCCCAGCCCCAAGACCGCCTCCCAGACCCCGACGCCCCAAGCCAGCCGCCCAGCCCCGACGCCGCCGCCCCAAGCCAGCTGCCCAGCCCCGACCCAAGCCAGCCGCCCAGCCCCCGACGCCCCAGCCCCAAGCCCGCCGCCAAGCCCCCGCCCCAAGCCCACCGCCCAGACTCCGACCCAAGCTAGCCGTCCAGCCCCGACGTCCCAGCCCCAAGCCCGCCGTCCAGCCCCAAGCGTCGGTTGCAAATAGCCCCGACGCCCCCGCCCCAAGCCAGCCGTCCAGCCCCCGACGCCGCCGCCCCAAGCCCACCGCCCAGCCCCCGACCCAAGTCAGCCGCCCAGCCCCCGATGCCCAGCCCCAAACCTGCCTCCCAGACTCCGATGCCCCTGTCCAAAGCCCCCGCCCAGCCCCCGACCCAAGCCAGCCGCCCAGCCCCCGACGCCCTCGCCCCAAGCCAGCCGTCCAGCCCCCGACGTCGCCGTCCCAAGCCCACCGCCCAGCCCCCGACCAAGCCATCCGCCCAGCCCCCCGACGCCCCAACCCCAAGCCCGCCTCCCAGATCCCGACGCCCCAAGCCAGCCGCCCAGCCCCCGACGCCGCCGCCCCAAGCCAGCCGCCCAGCCCCTGACCCAAGCCAGCCGCCCAGCCCCCGACGCCCCAGCCCCAAGCCCGTCGCCCAGCCCCCGACGCCCCCGCCCCAAGCCCACGCCCAAACTCTGACCCAAGCCAGCCGCCCAGCCCCCGACGTCCCAGCCCCAAGCCCGCCGTCCAGCCCTAAGCGTCGGTTGCAAATAGCCCCGACGCCCCCGCCCCAAGCCAGCCGTCCAGCCCCCGACGCCGCCGCCCCAAGCCCACCGCCCAGACTCCGACCCAAGCCAGCCGCCCAGCCCCCGACGTCCCAGCCCCAAGCCCGCCGTCCAGCCCCAAGCGTCGGTTGCAAATAGCCCCGACGCCCCCGCCCCAAGCCAGCCGTCCAGCCCCCGACGCCGTCGCCCCAAGCCCACCGCCCAGCCCCCGACCCAAGCCAGCCGCCCAGCCCCCGACGCCCCAGCCCCAAGCCGCCTCCCAGACCCCGACGCCCCAAGCCAGCCGCCCAGCCCCCGACGCCGCCGCCCCAAGCCCACCGCCCAGCCCCGACCCAAGCCAGCCGCCCAGCCCCCGACGCCCCAGCCCCAAGCCCACGCCCAGCCCCCGACGCCCCCGCCCCAAGCCCACCGCCCAGCCCCCGACCTAAGCCAACCGTCCAGCCCCCGACGCCCTCGCCCCAAGCCAGCCGTCCAGCCCCCGACGCCGCCGCCCTAAGCCCACCGCCCTGCCCCCAACCCAAGCCAGCCGCCCAGCCCCCGACGCCCCAGCCCCAAGCCCGCCTCCCAGACCCCGACGCCCCAAGCCAGCCGCCCAGCCCCCGACGCAGCCGCCCCAAGCCCACCGCCCAGCCCCGACCCAAGCCAGCCGCCCAGCCCCCGACACCCCAGCCCCAAGCCCGCCGCCCAGCCCCCGACGCCCCCGCCCCAAGCCCCCGCCAGACTCGACCCAAGCAGCCGCCCAGCCCCCGACGTCCCAGCCCCAAGCCCGTCGTCCAGCCCCCGACGCCCCCGCCCCAAGCCCACCGCCCAGCCCGCCCCCAAAACCCGCCGCCCAGCCCCGACGCCCCAGCCCATGCCCGACGCCCCCGCTGCCCCTATACGACACGAGAGAGAGAGAGATAGAGAGAGAGAGAGATAGATATAAGAGTTACCTTCGAAGAAGAGAGGAGAGGACGCCGACGCCGACGCCGACACCGATCACCGAAGCCGACACCGACGAGAGAGAGAGAGAGAGAGAGAGAGGAGAGATAGAGAGTGAATTTGGGGGAGAATGCGAAAAGTTCCTCCCGCCGTTTCATTTAAAGTCTGGTACGTATATTTAGCGACGGACTAGCGACGAAAATATTTCCGTCGCCCAGTAGTCGTCCTGTTTGATACTTGCCGACTGATATAGTCGCTACGTGGTCGAAGAAATGTCCGCCAATTCTCTACACAATTCCGCCAATTCTCTACACAATTTCCGCCAAATAATCGACTTGGTAGCGACGACTACTGTTCCGTCGCTATATCACCGACTACCTAGCGACGGATATGCGACGTTTCCTCCCCCTAAAATTGAAATAAAAAATGTAAAGGAGTGTGGTCGGTAATCCGTCGGCGAGCTGCCACGAAGACGTCGCTAACGCCGACTGAAAATTTTCGTCGCTAATTGTCCGTCGCTAATTACTGTATTTGGGTATTTTGGTAGTATATGAAAATCTTATTATCAAACATGAATGGAGAGTATAATAGAAAAAAATTAAAATTCAGGGTCTAAACTTTCCAATTGGACATGTCAAGACTCTCCAAGTGGACATGTCAGGACTTTAACTCTAAAGTGGTATAAAACCTAGGGTCCGAGCACTAATTAGCCCAAATTTTATTATCATACATGAAAAGAATGGTACAATGGAAAAAAGAAAAAAATGAGGGTCTAAAATTTTCAATTGGACATGTCAGAACTTAAACTCTAAATTGGTATAAAATTCATGGTCTAAACACTAATTAGCCCACTCTTTATAGGCCTAGTTTGGATTATGGAAACGAAAGAAAAATAATATTTTTTAAAGAAAATTATAATTTTCATAAAAAAGAAAAGAAAATCGGCATGGTGAAAGTGAATGCTTAGAATGAGTAGAGAACCATTTTGTTCTATTTGAGAATTATTTTTTTCTATTTTTCCTACTTCTTTTCTTTGGCACACAGAATGCTTCGTTTCGCTTAGATTGATCAAGACGACTGTTAATTTGCTGTGGACAGCTAAACTGCTCCCGTCACAAACGAGAGTGATGTTGAAGACGATTGTGTTAATTTGCTTTTTAACCAGGTCACGCCAGCTAGATTGGGAATATAAATTGCCAGACTTCACGTACAACATATATACTTGCGTGTAAATGGTGCATACTTACATATGTTACGTGCCACAGAGCCATGCATGCAGGGCCGGCCCGAAGGATTGGGTTGTCCTGTTCTGGAGCTAATTTTGGTTGTCCTTGACTTATATCAGCTGGTCTTGGTGGTCATTCGTGACCCTGACCTTGGGTGGGATCATGTTGAGCCTGGAGAGTTGCCCTAGCAGAGGGAGGTTGTCCAAGTCCCAAGTCTTGTCCGACTTACCCCAGAGCCGGCCCTACATGCATGCCATCTATCTCATCATAATTAAGTCTAGTTGATGCAGCCGAAGCCTATGGTGTCTGCATTTGAGAATTGAGACGAGTTGCATGCAAATTAATAGAGTGACTTAATTTATTCAAACATAATTTGCCTCTTTAGTTTCCGGCTAGCCGTGTAGTAGCGTATACATATGCGAAGAAAAAACATTCATGTCCTATTTTGGCATCAGAAAGAAAGACAAATAAACCAATCTAGGGGTCTGGCTTAGGATTAGGAGGTTGGAACCAGAAATTTTGCCGTCCCTTTTTTTTTTTCCTTACTTAAAGTCTATTTTGTCTGCCCGTGACGTGACCGCGGATGTCTTCGCGCCAACGTGGCAGCCTTCCATTGGCTCTCCTGCATGCTCCGGACCAATGAGAGCCCGTCACGTAGGCTAGGGCCAACCGTGGTCACGTTCACGGACAGACCAAATAGCAGTGTTCTTTTTTTTAATCGAGAAATAGAGTGCGGAATATGTAGATGGTATTGCTGAGGTAGACTAAGATAAAAGTTGGAATATGCTGGAATAGATTAGAGCCGGAGTTTATCCTAGCCCATACATAGGTCAACCCTATATGTAATCAAACAATCTTCACAACCAACACATATATTCTGGCTCAGACTTGATATGATACTCATGAGGCAGTGCCTCAATTTTAGAGGGCACAATTTTATTATTATATATTTAATGTATGCTGAACAAAAGTCTAATAAACTAGCTTCTTGTAATCCTTTTACCCAACCTATTTATACTAATTATTACTTTATTTCTTGGATTTTTTTTTTTTGTTGACAATACTTCTTGTAGTCCAATTAAGCTTTGATGACCCCACTTTCAAAGTAGGTCTCATGTTTCAAAATCTAAAGTCCAAAGTTCAGATTCGATCAAATCCGATTCGTTTTATTATTTTGCAACGTAGTAATGTAATATAGGCTCGCACAATTTTCAGCTAAAAGTGAAAAAAATAAAATTGTTTTAGTGATTTTTTTTTTTTTACTGATTACAGCAACTACAATTTCAAAATTAAAAAGGTTTCTCAACTTTTCAACCCTGGTAATAGTAACGGAAAGATGCATTACGTCACTGAGAATGAAAAAGAAGAAGAAGTACACCTTGCACATAAAAACAAAACAGTACGTGCAGCAACAAACAGCTATTCTAATGCACGATACTTGTACGCACGGAGTACAGGATTAAAGTGAAGTGATAAAATAAAATGGACTGTGATATATAAATGCTAAAGCACGTAGAATAATGTATAAATAGAATGTTATCTAATTATAGTTAAATATTTTTTCTAACTCATGTGGTTATGATAAGAGATATTCTTCTTGTTTGTTTGAGTTTGATTTCCACGTTGAATATATATTAACAATTTTAAACTTTTTTTTCAAAATTTGTTTACATAATTTATTATTTTAAATAAAATGGACCGTGATATAATAACGACTTAAGACGGCTCACTTTTGAGCCGTTTTGAATCCTCATTATATATATATATATATATACATATATATATATATATATATATATATATATATATATCCCGACCAAAGTCCCACCGCGGGAGTCCTGTAGAAGCACCCCCTATATATATATATATATATATATATATAGGGGGTGCTTCTACAGGACTCCCGCGGTGGGGCTTTGGTCGGGATATATATATATATATATATATATATATATATATATATATATATATATATATATTTTTTTTTTTTGATATATATATATATATTTTTATATATATATATATATATATATATATATATATATATATATATATATATATATATCACGACCCGATCCCAATATCTGGGTCCAGTCGGATCATGTCCAGCCTGCACCGTTGTGAGACGACGGTAGTAAGCTGTATCAAGCAGTGAACACAAGCAGACAAAACTAAAACGGAAAGAAATAACATTTTATTAACCTGGAAACTGGTTTGAAATGAAAGAAATACAACAATAAGCATTCCATTATTACATTGGTTTTATTGGCAATAAAGGTAAATAAACTAAACCATGGTACCACTAAAATTCTAGGGCTCCCTGGTCTGGTTCAGCTACCTCGTCAAGGTTCGGACCAGGTCCGTAAAAGCGCTATAGGCGTGATCTTCGTCACCGCAGTCACCTAAAATGTTTGGTCTCCAGTCAGGAGTGAGCAAGAAACACATTTCCACATCTAACATTCTAAATAATAAATAAATAAAATGCAAGACAGTTTGAAAGCACTATATATTTTTTTGATAATTAATAATAAAAAGACAACAGACAGTATCTCAGGAGGTACAATGATGCAATTCTACAATAGTATTTTGAGTATATAACAGAATCTGTCACTACTAAAATCTGTCAATTCAGCGACGCGTAAAAACGTCGCTAATAAGGGAAAATACGTTGCTAATTTCTATTAGCGACGTATTCAAGTAGTCGGGATTAACCAAGTCGCTAAACAAGAAAACGTCGCCATACGTCGCTATTGCGACGAGCTTTAGCGACGTGTCCACGTCGCTAATTTAGCGACTGCCAGCGACATAAAATGTCATAATTTACCGACGTAATCTAGCGACGTTGAGCGACTTGACATGCATCGATGCTGACCTGGCTTGAGAGCCATATGGCGACGTTCTGCGACTTTTCTACGTCGCTACAGTACCGACGTTTAGTGACGATCAGCGACGATATTCCTCACAGTTAGCGACGTAGTTAGCGACGTTGATAGCGACGTTTTGTCGTCGCTGACCGTCGGTAATCGTCGCTGAACGTCGCTAATATTAAAAAAAATAAAAAAATACAGCATTTGCAGCATTCCCTGCATCATTTGTAGCATCCCCCACACCATTTGTTACAGCAACAACGGTGTGTATCACGAACACAGTATCAAACAACACAGATACACACAATCACGAACACGTTTAAACACAATCTCATCAATCAACACAGATATATGAAAATTTGTAACAACAATGTCCAAACATAATGGTCCACAACTTAATTGCCAAGTATGGGAACGAATGGCTCAGAACACAACCTAAAATTTATTCTAGCATACATTAGTGTGAATCATATATGTTCTGTACATATGGTGTAGTATATGTTCTTATCGTATGTAGTATCTGAAGAATGGAACAGAATCAAGATGAACTCATATAATGTAATACTAAGACGTCATCTACTACTATATATATAAGATATAGTGATAGGTTGTCGTATCATCATTGCCGAGAGATGAGGGTCGGAGGACAGTCAACTTTATCTACGGCTACATAGTTCTTCTGCCTCGCCAGTCGAATGGCTGCAGGACCATGTCCTGATCACAACTTAATTGCCAAGTATGGGAACGAATGGCTCAGAACACAACCTAAAATTCATTCTAGCATACATTAGTGTGAATCATCTATGTTCTGTACATATGGTGTAGTATATGTTCTTATCGTATGTAGTATATGAAGAATGTAACAGAATCAAGATGAACTCACATAATGTAATACTAAGACGTCATCTACTACTATATATATAAGATATAATGATAGGTTGTCGTATCATCATTGCCGAGAGATGAGGGTCGGAGGACAGTCAACTTTATCTACGGCTACATAGTTTCTGCCTCGCCAGTAGAATGGCTGCAGGGACCATGTCCTGATCACGATGTCGTACCGTAGATTAATGCAAATGGAGCTGGAGCCAAAATACAGAAACCAAAATATGATATCCACCTGAAGTGTAGAGTCGGGGGAGAAGAACTTTTCCACCCTCTCCCTCTCTCGCGCTATCAACGTCACAACTTTTCCATCTCAAGTTCTGATCAAGCATCTTCCTTCTCCTCTCCTCCACCATGGCTCTGAACCCATCTGCTCCTCCCTACTTCCCTTCTTCTTATTTGACTCTCTCAGGCACATATGATATCCAGCTCAAGTGTAGAGTCGGGGGAGAAGAAGTGGACAGGAAGATGAGGGGGAAGCAGCACAGCCGGCGGCATGACCCAGAGGAAGTACATAGGTTTTCTTCAACATACGTAGGAGAACTATAAGGATATATCTTTTCACAACATATCACCTTGTCAAAGACCCTTAATGTGACAACCATGTTACCGCGGTGTCGGAAGACTAACATGTCATAATTTTCTAAGCCGTGTGTTTTGACATAATCCTCCAACCGGATTTCAGTTCTATGTAATAATGCAAGATTACGACATAGGAGGAAAGAGTTAGGAGGATTATATCAAAACACACGGCTTAGAAAATTATGACATGTTAGTCTTCCGACACCGCGGTAACATGGTTGTCATATTAAGGGTCTTTGACAAGATGACATGTTGTGAAAAGATATATCCTTATAGTTCTCCTACGTATGTTGAAGAAAACCTCTGTACTTCCTCCGGGTCATGCCGCCGGCTGTGCTGCTTCCCCCTCCTCTTCCTGTCCACTTCTTCTCTCCTGACTCTACACTTGAGCTGGATATCATATGTGCCTGAGAGAGTCAAATAAGAAGAATGAAAGTAGGGAGGAGCAGATGGGTCCATAGCCATGGTGGAGGAGAGGAGAAGGCAAAACTGAATCAACATTGTCTTCCGGATCGTCCTCATCAAGGCATAACGGGCTGCTCAGCGTGCCCAGCTTCTTCAACTTCTCGCTGGCTGCAGAGTCGAAATAGGAACGGGTCCTCTTTGCCGGCCCGGAGCTCTGACTCGCACTCGTCGCCGCGCTACCGGTTTTTCTCTCCTCCTCTGACGCGGGTCATAAGAGAAGAAATTTCGTACCTCTTCTTCACATAAACATCATTGCCGCCTTGTACTCGAGCCTAGCCTCCTCGTCTGTGACGCTATCCAACTTCTCGGAGTCATCGAAGAAGGAGTCGAATGAGTCGGCGGTGATAGCAGATGATTGCAAGACAGGGAGCGAAAAGACAGGCGAAGAAGAGGACGATACGAGTCGAACGGGAGATTCGAGTGACAATGTAGGCACCGAGAAGTCGGATAGCATCACAGACGAGGAGGTTGGAGTACAAGACGGCAATGATGTTTATGTGAAGAAGAGGTACGAAATTTCTTTTCTTATGACCGGCGTCAGAGGAGGAAAGAAAACCAGTAGCGCGGCAACGAGTGCGAGTCAGAGCTCCGGGTCGACAAAGAGGACCCGTTCCCATTTTGACTCTGCAGCCAGCGAGAAGTTGAAGAAGCTGGGCATGCTGAGCAGCCCGTTATGCCTTAATGAGGACGATCCGGAAGACAATGCTGATTCAGTTTTGCCTTCCTTGGATGGTATTGATTCTGTAGATCCGTGTATAAAAGAGGAAGATATTGGGAGTAGAGTGGACCCAGAGGGAAATAAGAGATTGGAAGCTGGGTCAATATCCAAGAAGCAAAAGAGAGTCGAGGATTCTGATAGGTTGTCGTATCATCATTGCCGACGGATGAGGGTCGGAGGACAGTCAACTTTATCTACGGCTACATAGTTTCTGCCTCGCCAGTCGAATGGCTGCAGGGACTATGTCCTGATCACCATGTCGTACCGTAGATTAATGCAAATGAAGCTGGAGCCAAAATACAGAAACCAAAATACAAAATATAGAATCCAAAATACAAAATACAAAATACAAAATACAGAAACCAAAATACAAAATACAGAAACCAAAATACAAAATATAGAATCCAAAATAGGACCCTCTGTGAGAACGGATGGCTCAGAACACAACCCAACCGGAGAGGATAATCTGAGAGATCCATCTGAGAGGGATGTATATTCTGAGAGATCACCTTTACAAGAATTATATCAGTAGTGGGATCGAGTGTTGGAGGAGATATTATCAAAGTATACGTCCTACTCAGATGGGTCTCTCACCGTTACTATTTTTTCCTGACAGCATGGTGGATGTGCTCCGTCCACAGATTCTTGCTCCGAGCCAAAACTTTGTCCCGGAGCTCAAGTGGACATCCTTGGTGTAGAGCTCGAGTGAGAGGTTCCTGACAGCATGGTGGTCTCCTTTATTAAAGTATCCGTGCTCGTCCCACAACCATGCTGTCAGGAACCTCTCACTCGAGCTCTACACCAATGTGGGATGAGCACGGATACTTTAACAAAGGAGGCCACCATGCTGTCAGGAACCTCTCACTCGAGCTCTACACCAAAGATGTTCACTTGAGCTCCGGGACAAAGTTTTGGCTCGGAGCAAGAATCTGTGGACGGAGCACATCCACCATGCTGTCAGGAAAAAATAGTAACGGTGAGAGACCCATCTGAGTAGGACGTATACTTTGATAATATCTCCTCCAACACTCGATCCCACTACTGATATAATTCTTGTAAAGGTGATCTCTCAGAATATACATCCCCCTCAGATGGATCTCTCAGATTATCCTCTTCGGTTGGGTTGTCGTATCATCATTGCCGAGGGATGAGGGTCGGAGGACAGTCGACTTTATCTACGGATACATAGTTTCTGCCTCGCCAGTCGAATGGCTGCAGGGACTATGTCCTGATCACCATGTCGTAGTCCAATATAATCCAGAGATTGACATAGTACTAATTCATATTTGTAGTCCAATACAAATAGTCTAATACAAAAACAACCCAATACAAATAGTCCAATACAAATAAGTACTAATAGCTAATGAGAACCACGCTGCTCACGCAAACGCTCAGTGATACATTCACGCAACCACCTCGAAAAAGCGAGATTTTTGGCACGAGAAGAGCTGTCGTCCCTTGCAAGGATTGCATGAAGAGTCCTCTCGGTCTCACTAGCTACCGGTGCTGGATGAATAGAACTCCCGGTCTCACTAGCAACCGGTGCCACTTCCTCCTTAACTGTAGGAGGAGCCACCTCAGCATTCACTGTTTCCCTCAAACGACGTGCCGCTCCTCGGGTCATGGGTGCCGTCTGGTAAGCAAGCTAATATAATTGTAACATAAGCAAGCTAACTAAAGGGACCATCATGTAATTTGAGTACATTTTGAAAGCAGATAAAGTACAATAAATTCAATTTTTTGCCAAGTAGCAGAACGGATGGCTCAGAACACAATCCTAAAATTCATTCTAGCATACATTAGTGTGAATCATCTATGTTCTGTACATATAGTGTAGTATATGTTCTTATCGTATGTAGTATCTGAAGAATGTAACAGAATCAAGATGAACTCACATAATGTAATACTAAGACGTCATCTACTACTATATATATAAGATATAGTGATAGGTTGTCGTATCATCATTGCCGAGGGATGAGGGTCGGAGGACAGTCAACTTTATCTACGGCTATATAGTTTTCTGCCTCGCCAGTCGAATGGCTGCAGGGACTATGTCCTGATCACGATGTCGTGCCATAGATTTAGGATTTAAAATATGGTATTCAGGTCATCTTAATTCGGTCAAAGGGTACTGAACAGAAAGTCTAATTATCCCATATTTCAGTAATGTCAGTGAGCTAAATCATACTCAACTGTCGAGAATACTTATGAGAAAACTCATTCACAGGATTAGTATATCCATCCTTCGTGACATAGCTAAAATTTTATAGGGCTCGATAATAATTATTAGTCAATTTATTCATCATTTCAAAACCCTGAAAATGCCCAAAAAAACTCCCAGTATCAGTAAATAGGGCTCGAACCCTAAATTAGAATTCGAATCCACCCAAAACATCAAATTGACAGTTGATATGCCCAAAAAAACGAGAGTTTTCAGTATATAGGTGTCACACTGTGAATCTCGTGTCCACACAGTGGGACACGACGTGTCCAAACCAACAAAATAGGTGTCACACGAACTAGAAGCGAGTCCACGCTCTCGTGTCCCCCGCAGCGAGTCCACTGTCAGTCTCGTGTCCCCTACAGCGAGTCCACGCTCTCGTGGACATGAACTAGAAGCAAGAGAGGGAGAGCTAGAAGACGAGGAGAAACTGGGGAGGAGCTACCAGAGGAAGGAGGAGGAGGAGAAGGAGGAGAAGGAGGAGCTACCTGAGGAAGGAGGAGGAGGAAAAGGAGGAGGCCGGAGGAGGGAGATCGCCGGAGGAGCGCCGCGGAGGAGGAGAAAAATCGCCGGAGGAGCGTCGCGGAGGAGGAGCGCGCCCAAAATTGGGGGGAGGAAAAAATTGTGAAATGATCGAAAAGGAAACCCTCGCTGGCTATATGAAACGTTTAGCGACGTCCGCCTAGGACGTCGCTAAACGTCGCTGATATATAATAAATAGCGACGCAACTTAAAATGCGTCGCGAAACGTCGCTATATCAGCGATGAGTACCGGCGAACTTGCGACGCCCTACCCCATTTAACAAAATGTAGACGCTAGACGTCGCTATTAGTCGCTGTTGGCGACTAACAACGACGTCTTATATTAACGTCGCTAAAACCCCAAACATTAGCGATGAAATTTCACGGAGTCGCTAAATACGTCGCTGATTTGACTTATTTTGGTAGTGTGTGACCGGCTGGATAGAGGCAATATGTATACTGGCATTCTAGCCAAAACGACAGTATACGGTACGGCTCAACCCACCTGTGTAGTAGGGGTTAGCGCGAGAGAGGCAATCGAAAAGCAATGGCTTTGGTCACAGACGTTATACTACTCCCCCAATCAATCTTCGAGTCAATGAGTCAATGAGTCAATCGACCAATCCGTCAATCGATGTGGAGTCCAAGAGAGATCCATTGTAAATCAGTGTCACTACAGTACATGAAACTATTGATGCATACATTTAATTATTAAAATAAAATACAGACATGAAAGATATGAAACTTGTCTTGGGTGTATCCTCGACGTGGAAAGCAACAACTAGGAGGTAACGGCTAGGGTTCAGGGATCCGAACCTACATTAACAATATCATGTCCTTAGAACTTAACCAAGATTGGCTAATAAACCACTAACGTAAACTATGCTAATTATTGGCATTGTCATTCTATTAAATAAACCAATAGTTTAAATAAGTAATATTTTGGTAAAACTACTTTATTAATATTTTTGTGAATAAGCGAAAATAATGTATTTTGGAATATTAACACAAAATATGGTTTTTATTGAACATTATCTTAATAGTAAAATATCGCGTAAAACTCAAAATATTTGAGAACTAATATATTTATTTTCTAAGTAAACTTTTACGAAATAATTAACAAATACTCTTCCTTGTAAAGAAACTCATTTTAGTAATAAATATACGTAAAAATCCTATTTTAACAAAATTATGATTTTATTAGAAAATACTATATTATTACCAGTTTTCATTCCATAATTTATTAGCAAAAAAATGCTAAATTACGAAAATAATATTTTTTTCCTAAAACATAAATATATAATTTTTGACCTATAAATACCATTTTCTTTATTAAAATATATTTTGCTATATAAATAATTAATTTGAGACTAAGTTTTATCATTTAATAATAATAATGAAATTATGGCAAAGTGACATAATAATTGAAAATAATCGTTAATACGACCTTTATTCGGTTAATAATACTAAAAACACATATTCATTTAAAACGTACTTATATAAGATTTCACCTATAAAATTATGCCTTGCTATTTAAATAGTATTTTGCAGCTAAAATTTTAATTAATGGATAATGAAAAGATTATGCTTAAACTAACTACGACATCCATCATAATTACGTAGTCGATGATCTAAAATAATAATCTACCGTTAACGCTAAACATTCACTAACTCTAACAATTATATTATCTAAATAGGAAATTAATTTACAACAAACTAACTATTCCTAGGAATAGAAATAGGCTCTGTGAAAACTACAAAAAGGTGCGAGGGTATACCAAAAGCTGTGACGGAGCACCGAGGGGATGCCTCGGACTCGGAACGCACGCGGGCACGGGCACGGACACGGACACGTGCATGCGGGCACACGGACGGTACGGGAATGCATGCGGAAAGTCGGCGATGCGCGGGAGAAGCGGGGCAAGGGCGTGGGACACGCAGAGGGACTGCCGGCGGGTGCTGGTGCGGTGGCGGGGCACCGCGGGGCTGCCGACGAATGGCGGCGAGTGTCGGCGGGGCACTGGTGCAGCGGAGGCAGTCGCGGGTACAGTTGTAGTGTCCCGTCCCTACATCGTGTCTCGTTTCCGTCCACGGGGTACGCGAGAAAGGAATACTGTCGCTATCGATTCGCTCGGGACCGATAGGTCGAAATCGGCCAAGTCGATTGATTGGGAACGGTTGATGTAAACTCCTCATTTTATGTCTTTTATTATTATTATTATTATTATTTTCTCAAGACAAATTTTTTTTTTCCTTTCCTTAATTTATTCCTATAAACACATGAACCCAAAACCCAATTCCTAACGGGTCTTAAACCCAAATACCATTAACACAAACTACTAAAATCCATTTCCTATCCTACAAAACCTACATCAAACTAAGTCTTCCCCCTCCCCACTTCCGTACGGAAGGCTCGGCACATTCCGAGCACCTCTAACGTGCACTCCTCCAATCTCTACCACACGTTTCCATCCTCCTCCACATTCTTTTCTTCATCTCCATCTCATTTCCAATCTCCCATACTTTCTCCATTCACACTCTCCTCCAAAGCACACTACCGCTACCCACAAACCGAGTCGACCGCGCCGCGACTCAACGTCGTGCAAAAACCACTCTCGGAAGTCCTAGAGCTTCGTCAAGCTACCCCATCCCAAGCGACACCATCACCGCCACCCTCGACTCACGAACCCGCTGGAGAAGGCCGCAGGTTGTCGGGTGTATCGCTCGCGGAAATCACACAGTACAGAGCCAACTTCGAGATCTTCGTCCTTTCTCCTCGGTAGATTATTTTCCAATCCGATTTCACAGGTTAGTAGCCAACCTAACCCACATTAATTCCCTACATTTAGTTACAATTATTCTGTAGAATTAATATGTTTAAATCTAGATCCAAAACCATAATTTTTATTAGAACTATACCCAGAGTTCATGTTCAACTTATACCTTTAGGGAGACCCGTAACTCTCCATTTAATTCATAATTTCTAGGCTAATTACACTACTTTGTAGACAACCTAGCCATAATTAAAACCCAGCAATTAGTTTGATTTATTGTTAATTAAAAATCGGATTATTTATGTTCAAGTTTCCCCAAAAACCATAACTTACCATTAGAATTTCATTCAGAATTCTGTGATTTTTATGGAAGTTTGAGTGAGCACAACTTTCTGCTCGTTTAACTAAATCCAGTGCCACTTGCGCTCATCCAAACCTGGTTAACTTGTCTATGACCTCACCAAATTCCAGAACCTAATTCGACTTAGAAACATATCAAAACCAGAGCCAAAGTAGGCTCCGTGAAACAGTTCAAAACATAGAATTTCTTCGAATTGGGGTCCGTCTCGACAAATCGGACCACCCCGACTCGAACCGATTGCACCGAAAGGCGCGTAGGGTCTTCCCCGACGTATGGGATTTTATGGAGTTCAAAATCGTCGCGCGTGCGCGACGAATTTGACCCGAAACTGCTATTTTTGTCTTTGTGTCTAAATTGGACTTATTGGTAGGCTATTCTAGCTTTCTCACTCATTCTGGGAACGCTCGTGATGTTTATTTCAGCATCCGGAGACGTTCATTCGGATTTCATCTTTTCTGCGATGATTGACTTGCCGAGTTTACTACCTGGACATTTTCTTGCCACTACACAGTCACCAGGCAAGTATACCTTGTGTCACGACCCGCACCCACTGTGAGGGTACGAGTACGTAACAACGTCCAGCCTACGTCGCAGTGTCGGCGGTAGAACGCTGTTCTAAGTCTCTAACTAACCATCAACTCATACAGTATATAATGTACTCATCATGATCAACTCCGAACGGAGGACAAGTATAAGATATGGTGTATCTCAATCACAGTCTAAGCACGATAAGAAACACAGAATTGTAACTAAGAATTTGAAGACAAAATAAATACTGAAATAATAACAACATCTGAATAATCTCAAATACATCTCAAGTCTCAATTCTATACAACAAGCTCTAATGAAAATAAATGCAAGTCTACTAAACTAAATCCCGATCACTCCTAAGTGTCGGGGCCAAAGGTAGCTAAACCATCTCCTGGACAGTAACATGTAGGGCACGTGTCCTCAGGGCAAACATCTGTAAAATTTTCAACAGGTCCAGTCAGGACAGGAACGAGCACATCTCATCTAGAAAACCCAAGTAAATGACAGAGAACTATACATCAGTTATAGACTGTTGTATTGATGAAAATGGCAGTTTATATTCAGGTGATGGTAAGAAAGACAGATAAAGTGCAAGGAAAGTAAATACTAAACAAGAGGAGAATTATAGCAATGAAGACTGTAAAAATAGAACTAGCTGAACCAGGGTAATATGATATAAAGTCCAGACAATAATGTAGACAAGTGTAACTCCAATGTAAGTCTAGTACAGGATGAATCTCATACAAGATGAATCCAGGAATGATGATACCAGTAATAGAGGCCAGAAAATAAATGTGTGTCGTATACATGAATGCAGAAATATCCACACGTGTTGTAACAGAGAATCGCATACAACTAACTAGAACTGAAGTACAGTAATTGACAAGTAAATGAGAGAACTATCAGAGAATGTACTCGCCTGATACTCTGAAAAGAGTAGTGTAATATCAGATGTCTGCACCGGAGTCACAATGTCCTAAATAGAGCAGTACAGGTTATAATATATTTAAAATAAGGTAAATGGAGTATATGATGCAATCTACATAATTTCCAGACCAGTCTAGGTCAAATCAACTCTAAGTCAAACCTGGTCATCTGTCTAGGTGAAACTAGGTCAAAGTCAACTCTTGGTCAACTTTGGTCAAGTAAAACAAGGTTAACTAGGCTCTTTCTAGGTCATATTAGATCTAAGTCAAACTTGGACTCTTGGATCCACTATCTATCTAGGGTCAACCACAGGTCAACACTACTAAAGCTAAACTCATAAGCTAACCATATGCAATTACATACCCTAAGATATCACATATATATATTCTACTCAGGCCAACTTATATAGCATATATATTTACATACTAGACTAAATCCTTATACCTACATTATTCTACCTGTAAAATTGTTTCATAATTCAGGGTATTCCAAATACTTGACCATACATTCCTCATTTAACCTACTACCTTAGGCATTTACCCTTGGTGCCCATTACCCTATGCTCAAGTATCTCAACCCATATTACAATGGACTTCTCATATATACTCTTCTTCAACCTAGGATTGAGGCTTACTAGCTACTCTGTAACCCTCCTTATTACTCAAGTCAGCCAACATTCTATATCTTGGCCATCACTAACTTCTGAAAAATTTGAACCTATATATAATAGTCCTATACAGACCAGCCTACCCATATGCTAACAGCTACTACTAACAGTCTCTAACCAACAGTCTACCATTCTTCTTATACCTATACCTATATATCTTATGCTAGCAACCCACACAAATGATACCAAGCTCAGGTATTTCACAACCCAACTGCAGCATCCAGATCAACTAGTAGCTTAGAGGGTGTCACAATGTGAATGGGTGTAATACAGTCCATTTGTAGTGGACCAAGGCCAAGTGGCTAAAATACAAGGTGCAACAAACAAGTAAGGTTTTCTCAAAATCCTAAACTCTCATCTAACTGACAGTTCTCAGGAATCTGAGAATGAGAACAGTTCCAACCCATTTCGAAAACTCCATCTCTTAACACCAATCAAAATCAAACATTTAAACAAAACTAAACAAGTGTAAATGGACTAAGCAAGGTAATTAAACATTTACAATTTAGTTAAACTCAAGTCCACTCAAATAAAATCAATAAAAACCCATTCCAAATTCGAATTCCCACCATCTATCATATATATAGGTGAACTAATCCTAATCATAAACCTCATTAAAAATAGTTAAACAGGTAATTAAACTCAGAAAACCCAAATCAGTGATATGTGTGTGTTAGTGAAGAAAACTCATTGTGGTTCTCAGGAAAAAGTAATGGCAGTAGGGTGTGTGTGTTTAGAGTACCTGTGTGACAACAAGTTCATAGGGATAAATCAGTATGAAACCAGTGCATATTCTCAATTCTCAGGAATTTCTTGACAGTTTATTAACAAATGTGCATGAGTCCTACAGTGAGCTAAACATGTTTGTGCATAGGATAGGGTTTTCAGTGATGGTGTCAAATGTAGATGCAACAGAGAATGCATCTCTGATACATCCAAATCAGAGAATGCAATGCATCTCTGATACATCCAAATCAGAGAATGCAATGCATCTCTAATACATCCCGATTTCAGAATGCAGTTGGGGTGTTAACAGTTAAAGTGTCAGTAGGTAAATGTGTGTACATCAAGTGCAAATGTGTCATAGAGTGAAGGTGAACATACATTGAGTGTGTGTGATATTAACAGGGTTCAAAGTGTGACTGTTCTCAGGAAGAACAGTTGACAGCCCAAACAAAAGTTCAAAATCTATTTCTCTATTGCAAAAACCCAAACTATCATAACAAACCCAACTAGCCGTATATATCACATATGTAGGAATCAAATTAGTGGTTTTAAACAGCATTTAAATAGGTTAAACTGGGAATCCAAACTCAAAAATCAGAAAGCATGAAACTGTATCAGAGAAAAACAGTAACCTAAGTTATCAGGGAAATCGAACACAAAAACCAAGGAAAACTAATTTATCAAGTGCACAAGTGTCATATACATATATGTGTCGTCCTTAGGGTCGTGTCCATGTGTCCTAGACTGGACACAAAGTGTCACAATCGAAAAAAAGAAAACAGGAAGACACAGTGTTCAGAAATTCCTCGTGCACGCATGTCGATTAGCCTAGGACACGACACAGTGAATCATCTATCTCGTGTACGTGCCTTGAGCTAGAGGGGGTCTAGGGGTACGTGTGTGTCATCTTGACCAGTGTCCAAGTGTCACGTGTCCTGAGCACGAGACACGAAACTGTAAAGAGAAAACAGTGTGCACAGTGTATTGAAAAACCCGTGCGCGTGTGATTACTCACAAACTACTCGACGAAGTCGCCTAAAAATTGGTGTGCATGCTGACAGTGATTGCCCGCACGTGTCGACCAAAACTCGTGCCGTGAAAATTCGTGTCATATCCTACAGGACACTCGGGCAGCAGGGGAGCACAGTACTCCCCTGTGCAGTGTCCAACAGCACGTTCGTGTCCGATTTTGGACACGAACAGGGGTCCAACTCATGCTCAGTCATATATATAATTGATCCCCATATAATGGGCTACACAACCATGTAATTTGTTTTGAAAAACAGTAACATTTAATCCATTGAGACATTTCAACAAACACCTACACTACACTACGACACGTGTCCGATACGGACACCAAACGGACACGAATTCCATCCAAATTTCGGGAACACCTAGGGGACTCCTAGATCTAGTCCTATATGCAAAGAAAACTAAAATTTAAATCAATTTAGAGGGTTTTACCTATATGTGCAAAAAACTTGGAAAAGCTTCAAATGGGGGGATTCCTCCTCTTGGTGCCAAAAGCTCCAAATTGACCCAAAGCTGTGATTAAACTCCAGAATCAGAAAGTAGGAGAGTGTTAGGTTCTAATGCAAGAAACTAGGATTAAAAAGGACCTAAAATAGATTTATGAGGATTTTTGGAAGAGGGACAATTACCTTTCTTTTTCCAATGTTGAAATGAATAAAGAAAGAGGCAAGTCCTAGAGAATAAGTGTTTAAATAGGGTGGAAATTCCTATGGCTGGTCATTTAGGGTTTGGTTAGGGTTAGGGCTTCTAGTTATGGGCCATGGGCCAAGTCTTGATCAAATAAAACATTAAGGCATAAGTCATTTCATGAAATCATAAACCATGACTTAAATGCACTAAACCAAATTCCCTCATTCTAAAATTAGTTTCTAATAACTAAATGTAGGTTAACCTAAGTTAGACTAGGGTCACTATGGCTAGGGTTAGCTTCTAGGCTAGCTCACTAGGTCTCAACAAGTCAAGTCAGCCTAAAATTCACCAATTCAATAAATCATCAATAATTCAAATAAGTCAAAATGACCAAATACTCCTAGGCTAAAAATAATAATTAAATCATCCTAATGACATGGTTAGGCTCTAGGTAATGCAGTCTCTATGGTTTCACTAGCTGCACACCAAAATCACAAGTCATGACTTAAAACAGTTTTAAATAGTTTAAAAATAATTAAAAATTACCAAAAATCATAATGTGAAATAAATATCAATAAATAATAATTATAATTATAAAATTTCAAAAATATCCTCATCTGGAAAACTGGGTGTTACAATTCTACCCACCTTAGAAAAATTTCGTCCTCGAAATTAAGATGATCGCACCTCCACTAGGTCAAACCTCCAGCAAATCAAAGTCGAAGCAACACAATCCTACTGGTCGTGATTTCACGGTCTCGAACAGGGTAGCTACGCTATCTAGGCAATCACAAGCAATATCCTGGCATGTACTAATGGAATCACACAACAAGATGGAAAGAAGAACAGGAAGACAGACCTGCTAACCCGTCACCCGTAGCGTCGGTTTACTCGACTGTCAGCACATAAGCCCTGCCCCTCTGGGGTGTATCCCTCTGTTGGTGCGGGGCACAGTGCCGTACTACAGGTGGCCTAGCTCCCTTTATCTAATCCATGACACTCAAATAATATCCACCCTGATATTCCACTCAAATTCTCTAGGGCACCATCTAGATGGTATATATCCTGCAATATAATAATCATACCCGTCTATCCAGATCCATGTCACCAGAATCCTTGTCACACCAGTAAGTATGGCTGCGATAATCCATAGAGTCCACAACTAATGTACATACATCTAGAATCATGGTATTTAAAATTTTTGCATTGGCACTAGCTTGGCTGCGAAAACCTTAAATTCCCACACCCGAGAAATATATCCAAAATCAGACTCTATCTCATCGCCCAACCAACTGATATGGTTGTAGAAGACTCTAGATTCCATGACTGAGGCAACCTAGCCCATAATGTTATCTTGGTAGAAAATCAAGTCAATAATGAATACCAAGAATCCAATTCAACGATGAACAAGGAAGATAGACAGATACTGTCAGAATCAAATTTTGAGATAGTTTATAATGAGATTCTCAAGGGTCATCCCAGGATTCTTCTCAAGTAGTCCTAACTGTGATTGAGTACCTCTCCGGTAAAGCCTATCTCTCAATCCTATCGCAGGCTCGCAGCAGTACAACTAAGTCGCCGTACTACCACGATATCGCACTAATGTGACTCTCGACCTGCATGGGCCACCACTAAAAACGTGTCATGACCCGCACCCACTGTGAGGGTACGAGTACGTAACAACGCCCAGCCTACGCCGTAGTGTCGACGGTAGAATGCTGTTCTAAGTCTCTAACTAACCATCAACTCATGCAGTATATAATGTACTCATCATGATCAACTCCGAACGTAGGACAAGTATAAGATATGGTGTATCTCAATCACAGTCTAAGCATGATAAGAAACACAGAATTGTAACTAAGAATTTGAAGACAAAATAAATACTGAAATAATAACAACATCTGAATAATCTCAAATACATCTCAAGTCTCAATTCTATACAACAAGCTCTAATGAAAATAAATGTAAGTCTACTAAACTAAATCCCGATCACTCCTAAGTGTCGGGGCCAAAGGTAGCTAAACCATCTCCTGGACAGTAACATGTAGGGCACGTGTCCTCAGGGCAAACATCTGTAAAATTTTCAACAGGTCCAGTCAGGACAGGAACGAGCACATCTCATCTAGAAAACCCAAGTAAATGACAGAGAACTATACAGCAGTTATAGACAGTTGTATTGATGAAAATGGCAGTTTATATTCAGGTGATGGTAAGAAAGACAGATAAAGTGCAAGAAAAGTAAATACTAAACAAGAGGAGAATTATAGCAATGAAGACTGTAAAAATAGAACTAGCTGAACCAGGGTAATATGATATAAAGTCCAGACAATAATATAGACAAGTGTAACTCCAATGTAAGTCTAGTACAGGATGAATCTCATACAAGATGAATCCAGCAAGGGACGATTCCAGTTATAGTGATCAATGATTCCAGGGTGAGTCCAGCCTATACTCTAGCAGTGTGTTTTAAAATATCGAGACCGACATATAAACGGCTATGGGTAATCCGGCACATCACACACCTGGCCGGGTGTGAGATGGCTATCATTCCAGTATGATTCCAGCAAAGGGTGATTCCAGAAATGGGGTATGTCTACATGTCTTACTCTAGTATTTTCCCTCCCAGCAAGTGAATCCAGAATTCTGACACAATGATTCAAGATGAGTCCAGCCAAGTATAATGATACCAGTAAATGATTTTGGGGTGATTCCAGTAAATGATTCCAGTAATAGAAGCCAGGAATGATGATACCAGTAATAGAGGCCAGAAAATAAATGTGTGTCGTATACATGAATCCAGAAATATCCACACGTATTGTAACAGAGAATCGTATACAACTAACTAGAACTGAAGTACAGTAATTGACAAGTAAATGAGAGAACTATCAGAGAATGTACTCGTCTGATACTCTGAAAAGAGTAGTGTAATGTCAGATGTCTGCACCGGAGTCACAATGTCCTAAATAGAGCAGTATAGGTTATAATATGTTTAAAATAAGGTAAATGGAGTATATGATGCAATCTACATGATTTCTAGACCAGTCTAGGTCAAGTCAACTCTAAGTCAAACCTGGTCAACTGTCTAGGTCAAACTAGGTCAAAGTCAACTCTTGGTCAACTCTGGTCAAGTCAAACAAGGTTAACTAGGCTCTTTATAGGTCATATTAGATCTAAGTCAAACTTGGACTCTTGGGTCCACTATCTATCTAGGGTCAACCACAGGTCAACACTACTAAAGCTAAACTCATAAGCTAACCATATGCTATTACATACCCTAAGATATCACATATATATATTTTACTCAGGCCAACTTATATAGCATATATATTTACATACTAGACTAAATCATTATACCTACATTATTCTACCTGTAAAATTGTTACATAATTCAGGGTATTCCAAATACTTGACCATACATTCCTCATTTAACCTACTACCTTAGGCATTTACCCCTGGTGCCCATTACCCTATGCTCAAGTATCTCAACCCATATTACAATGGACTTCTCATATATACTCTTTCTCAACCTAGGATTGAGGCTTACTAGCTACTCTCTAACCCTTCTTATTACTCAAGTCAGCCAACATTCTATATCTTGGCCATCACTAACTTCTGAAAAATCTGAACCTATATATAATAGTCCTATACAGACCAGCCTACCCATATGCTAACAGCTACTACTAACAGTCTCTAACCAACAGTCTACCATTCTTCTTATACCTATACCTATATATCTTATGCTAGCAACCCACACAAATGATACCAAGCTCAGGTATTTCATAACCCAACTGCAGCATCCAGATCAACTAGTAGCCTAGAGGGTGTCATAATGTGAATGGGTGTAATACAGTCCATTTGTAGTGGACCAAGGCCAAGTGGCTAAAATGCAAGGTGCAACAAACAAGTACAGTGAGTGTCATGTACAGTGAATGTGTGGCATGTAGAGTGAGTGAGTGTAAATATCAGAGAATTGAACTATGAGTGACTGAACATACATATATGTAGGACAAGATGAGGATGTAGTGAACCAAGGTGATGTAAGGAAGGGCAATGTTCAATACAGGACATGGCAAACTGCCTGTACACCCTCCAAAAGAGGCAGGACAGTGAATAGATGATGCAAAAGGTCTGAACTCCTTATACAGTGAACAAATGCCAGTAAACTATCATTGGAAATCAATTGAATATTCAAAATTCAGTTAAGGAAATCATTTCTCAGGAAATCTAACAGTGAGGCCAATTCAAACCAATCCCAGGTTTTCTCAAAATCCTAAACTCTCATCTAACTGACAGTTCTCAGGAATCTGAGAATGAGAACAGTTCCAACCTATTTCGAAAACTCCATCTCTTAACACCAATCAAAATCAAACATTTAAACAAAACTAAACAAGTGTAAATGGACTAAGCAAGGTAATTAAACATTTATAATTTAGTTAAACTCAAGTCCACTCAAATAAAATAAAAAAAAACCCATTCCAAATTCGAATTCCCACCATCTATCATATATATAGGTGAACTAATCCTAATCATAAACCTCATTAAAAACAGTTAAACAGGTAATTAAACTCAGAAAACCCAAATCAGTGATATGTGTGTGTTAGTGAGGAAAACTCATTGTGGTTCTCAGGAAAAAGTAATGGCAGTAGGGTGTGTGTGTTTAGAGTACCTGTGTGATAGCAAGTTCATAGGGATAAATCAGTGTGAAACCAGTGCATATTCTCAATTCTCAGGAATTTCTTGACAGTTCATTAACAAATGTGCATGAGTCCTACAGTGAGCTAAACATGTTTGTGCATAGGACAGGGTTTTCAGTGATGGTGTCAAATGTAGATGCAACAGAGAATGCATCTCTGATACATCCAAATCAGAGAATGCAATGCATCTCTGATACATCCAAATTAGAGAATGCAATGCATCTCTAATACATCCCGATTTCAGAATGCAGTTGGGGTGTTAACAGTTAAAGTGTCAGTAGGTAAATGTGTGTATATCAAGTACAAATGTGTCATGGAGTGAAGGTGAACATACACTGAGTGTGTGTAATATTAACAGGGTTCAAAGTGTGACTGTTCTCAGGAAGAACAATTCACAGCCCAAACAAAAGGTCAAAATCCATTTCTCTATTGCAAAAACCCAAACTATCATAACAAACCCAACTAGCAGTATATATCACATATGTAGGAATCAAATTAGTGGTTTTAAACAGCATTTAAATGGGTTAAACTGGGAATCCAAACTCAGAAATCAGAAACGATGAAACTGTATCAGAAAAAAACAGTAACCTAAGTTATCAGGGAAATCGAACACAAAAACCAAGGAAAACTAATTTATCAAGTGCACAAGTTGTTTGCCATTGATTGTAAAAGTACAGAACAATTATCGGAGGACTGAACTTAGACTCACAATACAAACTCGCTTGTACAAAGAAAGCCTAGGGACGAAAACCTAGGTACAGCAATCTAAGTACAATTGTTTATTTTAGATTCTGGGGGGTGACGATAGAGGCTCGGAAAGGCGACGGCAGCCCTGCCTTACTCCTTGGATGATCGGTATGCAGCCTTGGCTCCTGGTGTGAAGATGGTTGGCGTTGACGAAGAAAGGCTCTTTTTGCTCCTCTGTTGCTCTCCTGGCTTCTCTCTCTCTCTGTGTATTTTTTCTCTGGCTCTGTATTTTTTTATTCTTTTTCTTGCCGGTCCTCTTTTAGTTTTTGCAGAGAAATGATGCTGGCTATTTATAAGAGTGGGGTATGATCATTAGGGTTTGCTAATGATCATTTGTTTGGAATGTCAGCGCTCCTTCAATCTATCTGAACCCTTGATCCTGATTACAATGAATCTAGGCCATTAATACGGATAGCACCGAATCTTGTGAGCAATTAATGTTAACTGCTTTAAATCTTCATGATGGATTATACCAATGTCCGATTGCTCGCCACGTGTCCCATTGGCTTTATGATAAATGATATACCTTGATCTTGGTAATTATGAGGATGACGTCAAATATATTTGTTGAGATTCGGTTAAATCTTTGATTGATCCGATGCTACGTGTTTTAGTTGTGGGGCCTGCCGGAGCCGCATAGGATAGGCAAGACTTGAACCGCAGGGAGGTAGTCTTCATGAACCGCATAGGACAATGCCTTATGGAGCCGCAGGGGATGATCTCTCAATGAGCCGCATATGCATAATCTCTACGAGCCGCATAGGCTAGCGTTGTATTGAGCCGCAGGGACTGGACTCTCGGTGGGCCGCATATGGTTGATTTCTGCTGGCCATATAGGATGACTTCTTAGTGAGCCGCGTGGAGCTGTTCTCCATTTAAGCCGCATGAGATGTGCCACGTGGCAATCTTAGGACTTCTGTCGGATCGGGTCAGAGATTTTCCTCTTTTCCCGAAGAGTCTTTCATTATGGCAGAACCATTATGACGCTTTATGTCAGAGCCGTCATGGTTGTCGAGTCGTGTCAGGGCATTAAATGAGGCCACTACTCAAATGGCCAGCTGTAGGAAGGAATCCCAAGGGGGGATGTGGCGTCGATCGGGCCGGATATTCCTGCTGAACCGCATACACTCCCGAGCCGCATGAGACTGAGTGTCTTCTTTGAATTGTATAAGGCAGCTCCTGTATGAGCCGTATGGGCTTTCTTTCCAGAGCCGCATGGACCATTACTCTGATATTTTCTATGCTTCTACATGACCCCCTTCAAAGTTTTTAATTTGCAAAATTGAAACACTTTGAATAAGAAACATGGCCCCGTTCATGCCGCATAAGTGTCTCAGCCGCATAGATTCATCTGGCCGCATGGGCTCTTTGCCACGTGTCCTTTCTACGTGTGCAAATCTTCATTAAATGCTCTTGATTCATTTTCGAATTAACGCCGTCTTTTGGGGAAGGATCCCAAGGGTCGGTTATGCCTTGACCGAAGCATTTTTGCCTTTATTTTTTGGAGCGGCACGTAATCCGAGGCGTCATTCGAGATGTTTGTTCGTTTTATGGGTCTCTTTCGCCTATAAATAAGAGTCTTTTAGTCCCCTTGGGTTTTTTTACCTTCTCTCTTTGCTCAAATTCCTTGTTGCCGACTTTGCTCTTCGTCTTCTTCCTTCATCGATCGATAATGGCTCCCAAGAAGGCTGCTGCTGCTACGGGCAAGAAGGCCGCATCATCCTCTGCGGCAGCGAAGGGCAAGAAGGCCGCCTCTTCATCGACTGCGGCGGCGAACGTGGCGGCTCCTCCGCCGACTGGCGTGCCTGCTTTTCACCCCGACGTCCACCCGCCTATTGATGGTAAGGGTCGTCTGAAAACCCTAACTGTTGCCATGGCTCTGCTGCATACTTTATGCACAAGCCGTATGTACGAGGCTTATCGATGTGACCGCATAAGCACTTCTCCCCATGGGGTCGCATGAGCTTTTTATACTCGATCTGAGCCGTATATGTGTTTTCGATTTGGGCCGCATAAGCGTCGCTCACTTTTGAACCGCATAAGCTCGCTTGCTTGTATCCGCGTCAGCTCGCGTGAGTCTGGCTTCGTAGACGTGCTTAACTTGAACCGCATGAGTCTATAAGCTCGTCTGAATTTGAGTTGCATAGACTCGGCTAACTCGGAGGCGCATGCGGCTACGGTGCACAGAACCGCATGGACGTATCTAATGCTGAGCCGCATGAGGCTGTGACGACCCGAGCCGTATAGACTCAAATGATCTTTCCAATGCTTCTGTTTTCTTTGACTATCTTCTAACCTCGTTTCTTTTGTCTTTCTCCAGTGAGTCTGCCCGTAAATCCTGCTGGAGAGCTTATAGTGGGTTCAAATCAATTCGCCCTGGACGTGCGTCTTGACGACTTAATTAAGCATGTGTTGAATCAATTCCCTACTGATGAGCCTTCGGAGAGGTTGAAGGCCATTGAGAATCAGACCCTCCATTACCTCCGTTCCATGATGAATACTGGAAAGCTGGATGAAAAATACCTGAAGCCTTTGTTCCTTTTTGGTGATGCTTTAATTATCAAGAATCCTCGAGTTTTAGAGATTCTCGAGAACTGGGATTTTTCTTTGGATGGGGTGGCGATCCATATTCCTCTCATGGAACGTCATTATCCCCTGTCGTGGTTCAACATGGTGTTGTTGGACAGGAAGATGGTGTCTAATTTGACTCCTACTCAGTCAGGGATGTTGATGGGCAACATCTATTATAATCCGAACATGCGGTCGGCGTACGTAGGTAGGGATTCTGTCCTTCGGTACATGATGGGTTTGGCCCCGGGCTCCTTTGTGAATGTATACGGTCCCAACTTCTCATTCGCTCAAGCTGATACCTTCTTGAATCAGCTTGTTCGTAAGAAATCCTATCCTGTTGGCAGGATAGCATTACCGAACTGGATAAACCCTACTTCTACCTGGGTCCAGTTGACCACTTGGGTTCTGCAGACCTATGGAGCATTCCTGCGGGAGGTGGGGCTTTACCATGCCATTCGGGGTGCTTGTCACGGACTTCCCCTTAATAAACCACTGTTCGTAGCGCTCTTGGAGACGTATAGCCTGCGAACGGGGACGTTCTTTGCACCAGCAGGGGAGCTGGGGCTCGGTCTTCACGAGATGTATACTGTCTCTAAACTTCCGTGGGGAAATGAGCCTTTCGAGGTGTATACCCCGTCGAATGAGGAGTTCGAGGCCTTGGACAGGCAACTCCCAGGTTCTGTTGCGGTGTATCGGGAGTTGTTGTGCCACCATAGTGCTTGTCATCAGATGGCTATAAAAACGACGGATAGCTCCGAGGGGACCGCTCCCCATACCACATCCTGGATTAATTATCTTTTTAGAGTTGATCCTTCTGGCGAAGTTACTCCTCGAGCCCCTCGAACGCATGCAGAGGTAAGGGATCTGATGTCAGGTGTCAAGAAGTCGCGATCCAAGAGCTATATATTCGGGAGTCAAGCTGACTCTCTTAGTTATTTTCACTACGGAACCGTACAGATGTCGGAGAAGGCGCTTCTGGCTGGATTTTTAATGATATGGCTACGGAACTGCATAGTCTCGGGAGGAGCGGGTTCTATCGAGAGGATTGGTCATCATTTCATCCTTCCTGCCGTTAAACTCGTATTCGGAGTTAGACTGGCCCTCCTTCCTGCTATGGTGTGCAGCATACACCATGGTCTTCGAACATTCTCGTCCAAGGTTATTGCTCGCAAGAAGACTTTGGATTTTGAGCGCGTAGAACTGCCTTTCCACTACTTGATGGGGTGGTTGGCGATGCACTACAGGTCTTTGATGGGTCCCGGGATAGCGGAAGATGCTACAGATGAAGACGCTTTCTTCTTCAAATGCCATTGCCGGTCTTGGGAATACACCACTATGCCAGCTTGTCGAAGGGCACTGGCGAGGGTGGATGGGTGTGACTTCTTTGTTTCTGTTCCTCCCTTTTCTGATGAGGACGTGAGGAAGGTACATCTTGACGGTACCGGGCCTTCTCACTTTCTATCTCTGGATATGCTTGCTTGGTTGCGCAATATCCGCCCCGCGCATCTGGTTTATCGCAACCGAGATAGTGTGTACTTGGAGCCTTACCTACCTAGTAGATTTTTCTGCCAATTTGGTTATAGCCAGTTGTTCCTTGATTGTCCCAACCCTTGTTTGGGTTTTGAAGGCAGCGTTCTTGGTGGCGTTCGAGCGTGGAATTATTATGACGCTTATCATACTCGGGCCAGCTTCTCGGTTCCTGATGCTAAGGCGCCGAGGGAAATTTTGTACGTGGCTGCTTTGTATCACGTTATGGCAAACAAGCCTCCTGTCAACTTCGATCCGAGTACTAGTTTTATTGTGGGTACCGGTTTAGAAGGGAAGCCCAAGGGGGCCAAGGCTAGAAAGCAACTGGCGCTCCAGATTCCCCTCCCTGAATCAGAACCTTCCGGGTCGGCTGAGGAGGAGGATGATCATGATAGCGAAGACTCCCTTTCTGGTGGGGGTGAAGAAGTAACGGATCAACCGCTTCCCACACCCGATGAACTGGCGGAAGATCCGTTGATTACTGCACAAGAGGAAGTAGTGAGAGAAGAACAGCCTTCGGCTGTGCCAGGTTCCTCGCGTAAACGAGTCAGACACGAGTCTTCTGACGGTAGAGCAACCTTTTCCGTGAAGAGAGCTGCCGTTAGGTCTCGCGGATTACTTATTACCGAGAAGGGTGAAGATACAGACGCTATTCCGGAGGTAAGACCAAGTCGTAGCCATCTCTTTGTTGTAGTTTTCTTTTCTCTTGAGGATATGACTTAATCACTTTTCTTTGTAGGCGTCCGATGAACCGGCCTCTCCTGAATCGTCTACCACCCCTGAAGCAGATCCAGCCCTTGCTGCTTTGATTAGCGACATGTGTGCTGTGGTCCTTTCTGCGGGGGCTCTCTCAGCGGCGGCTGGAAGCTCCCAGGTGGCTGAGGTCTCGGCCCGGGGTGACGAAGATTTCCTCAGACCCGTCTCCGAGACCGCTGATCTTCAGCAAGGCGCCGTCGATCTCGGTGCATCCCCTCCTGAGGATGTAAGGGCGGAGGAGCCTATTATACCAGACTCGGGGGCTGTTGGTGAAGGGGCTGCAGGCGAATCTCGGCCTTCGCACTCCTCCACTGGTAAGATAAGTCAGATATTGACTAGTGAGGGGGCTTATTTGCTCTATCAACATATTCTCTGGGTCAAATCGATTCATGGTTGCCTTGGCCCTGCAAGTCCTGACCCTTCACTTCCCACCGTGGATGTTCTTGGGGAAGGCTCGGCCTGCCGTGATATGGTAGAAAGGAGCGTTCCCCCTTCTTTGTCATCCCATGTCGAGGAGCCTCCTGCCAGCTCTAGGCCGACGGAAATGGGGTTGGCGATGGTCTCTGCCTCATCCTCTGCAGATTATACGGCTCCGGAGACCGACCTCTCGACCTTGCCGAGTATTCAAGTTTTACAGGCTGCCGAAGAAGAGTTGGCCGCTGTTCAAGCGTCCTTTCGTACGGAGCTGGTTTCTCTCGTAGCAGGAGCGGTGGATTCTGTTGCGTCTTCTTCGGTGCTGCCAGCCACGCTCCCGTTGACACCGGCCTCCACGGAGACTCTGAACAAGGCGACGTAGGACGTGGTCGACAGCTTCTATCGTCATTTGATAAGGGGCGTAGACGCTGCCATAGGACGGGGGACCCCATTTTCTCTATCTCTCCGGTACGCTCGGGGTCAAATTGCAACCTTGAAGTCCCTTCCTGGCGGGATGGGATTGGCTGCACTGCTGGAACCTAAGCTGACAGAAGCTGATCAGCTTGTGACCCAACTACTGGCGGTACGATAGGCGGGCTTGCCGGCTGAGGTTAAGCGGGAGCGTGGCTTCCTCATTGCTGCTCGGGATAGGATTAAGCTAGCCCGAGATACTGCTGGGCCAGTTGTACGGGGGGACCTTGATAAGTTCTCTGCTTCGTATGACCAGCTGGGTCGTAGGAGTCAGGCTTGCCGTGCTCGAGAAGAGTCCGCTTCTCGTGGAATTGCTGATATGAAGGAGCGGATTCTTGGACTCCAGAGGCAATTGGCCTTCTTAGAGTCAGAGCTGGAGGCTGCTCAGACAGAGCAGGAATCGATCGTTCGGAAGGCTGAGAAGGTTTCCCGATCTTTCGATAGCCTGGAGCGGGCTTTTAAGAAGTTTGAGGATAACTGGCAGGCTCACGCTCATCTGGAGGATGAGGCGGTGCTGACCCACGAGGCAGAGCGTCGAGCCTCTCAGAGGTTTGAGCGGTCGGTTGTTTTGCTAACAGACCGTCTCAGGGCATTATGTGCCCCAGAGCAGTGATCAGATGTCTGTTTTCTTTGTTTTCTCTTTTTTCTCTTTTTTTTGTAAGGGATGTGATCCCAAATGAAGTGGTACGTTAAATTTTGAATAAATGAGCCTGTTTCAACTCATCATTTCTTTCTTGTACTTGTGGCGTCTGTGGAATTGGACTTGCTGGAGGATTTATTTGTGGACCTGTTATCCTAGGCGTACCTTGGTTTTAGGTACGGATAACAAGTTTGGACAGGATGTCCGGAACAGCCGTGGCAAAGTGGTCATGGATGTTCTCGGTGCTTAAAAAAAGGGAATGCCGTAGAGCAGCTGGGCTCCCGGGGCATGGTGGGGTAGTGGATTTATGCTAAGAAGCTTAGCAAAGGAATATTTGTGGACCTATTATCCTTGGCGTACCCTAGTTCGGGATACAGATAATAGGGTGAAAGGAAAACCAACATATTTGCTTAGAGGTCATAAGGACATGGCAAGCATGAGGGTTTTACCGTAGAACCTTCCTGCTCAGAGGTAATGAGGACATGGCAGGGGAGGTTTCACGGAAGATATTCGTGGTCAACAGCGGACATTTGTGTACCTATTATCCTTGTCGTACTCCGGTTGTGGGTACAGATAGTAGGTCGAAAAGGGGACCGACATACTTGTTCAGAGGTAATGTGGACATGGCAAGCATGAAGGTTTCTTCGACGGAGCCTTCCCACTTAGAGATAATAATGACATGGCAGGAGTGGGCTCAATAAAGAGGGGGTACATAGAACGACTCAGAGGTAGGAGAACGTGGAAGTTCTATGTGGGGGGCGGTTTGTTTTTGGTGGAAGTGAAAACGACTCAGAGGTAATGAGGACATGTCCGTTTTCGGAAATTTGTGGATCGATTACCCTTTTTGTGCACTGGGAGTGCGGGTATTGGATCATGAGGGAGGATCTCTTCCGGGAAGAAAGTTCAGAGGTATAATCATACGTGACTCACTATCTGAAAGAGTGACCGGAATGTGAGTTCAGAGGCACCAGCGGGTACATAACTTGGTAATTTAACATGTTGAGAAAGCGGGAGTCCAGCGGCACCAGCGGGTACATGACTCAATAATCTGAAGGGGTTGTGGGGGTGAGTTCAGGGGTACCAGCAGGTACATGACTCGATAATCTTAAAATGTTGTGGGTGTGAGTTCAGTGGCACCAGCCGGTACATGACTCGATAACCTGAAATGCTGAGGGTGTGAGTTCAGTGGTACCAGCGGGTACATGACTCAAAGGCTTTGTAGCGAATGTCGTTTAGACATAATATTTCTTCAGGAACTTGCCGTTGACGGGCAGCATGAGCAAGTCTCCGTTTTGCTTTGCAAGGCGGTAAGCACCGTTGGAGAATACCGTCTCAATGATAAATGGGCCCTCCCACTTTGGCTGGAATTTGCCGACGGTCTTGTGAGTCATGACCATTGGCCTCCGGACTGCCAAGACGAGATCGCCTACCTGGAATGTTCTGTTTTTGACCTTCTTGTTGAAGGCTCCTGAGATGCGAGCTTGGTATAGCTCGATCCTTTGCTGAGCTAGGAGGCGCTTTTCATCTAAGGCATCTAACTCTTGCAGTCGACGTCGGTAGTTATCATCGGTTGTCAATTGATGGGTGAGGGCGACACGTAGTGAGGGGATCTGTGTCTCCAAGGGGAGGACTGCCTCACTCCCGTATACCTGGGAGAATGGCGTATTTCCGGTGGCTGTTCAGACCGTGGTGCGATAAGCCCATAAGTACTCGCCGAGCTTCTCGTTCCAGTCGCGCTTGTTGGAGGAGACGAACTTCTTGAGCAGTTTGATGATTGTTTTGTTGAACGCCTCTGCTAACCCATTTGCTGTCGGGTTGTACGGCGTCGAGGCGATATTCTGAATACGGTGCTTATCGCAAAACCGATAGAATGCGTGGCTTGCAAACTGCGGACCATTATCATGGATGATCCTTCGGGGCAGTCCAAAGCGGTAGATGACGTGGTGTTTAAGGAAGCTGATCACGTTTGAAGTCTTGACTTCTGCGAGAGGGACAGCTTCCGCCCATTTGGAGAAGTAATCAGTGATCGCAGGTATGAAGCGATGTCCTCGAGAGGAAGGTGGGGTGATTGGACCAATGATATCCATTCTCCATGCTTCGAATGGCCAGGACGCCACTGTCGGATGTAAAAATTTGGATGGTTGGTGGATGAAGTCCGCGTAGACTTGGCAAGCTTTGCACTTTCTAGCATAATCTATCGCGTCTGCCACCATTGTGGGCCAATAGTAGCCCATTCGGCGAAGGCGGTCTTGTAGTTTCGGGCCAGGCTGGTGGGCCCCGCAGACACCGTCAAGGGCTTCTCGTACGGCTTCTTTGGCTTCTGCGTTTGACAGACACCGAAGCAGTAATCCGTCGTAGGAGCGACGATACAGCATTTTCGTCTCTGTATCGTAGAAGAATCTGAGAGAACGCCTTCTGATGGAAGTGGCTTCCTTTGGGTTCTCAGGTAGGATGTCGTAGACGATGAAGTCGATGAATGGTTGTCTCCAATCTGGGGCGTCATCGATCGTCTGTGTAGAATAACTTGCGACGAATTGTATATTGTTTTTGGGATAGACCAGTTCATGGCCTATCACTTCCACTGATTGTCGATCATAATTTGGAACTGCTAGGGAAACGGCGAGACCAGCTAGGGCATCGGCTTCAATATTTTGGAGTCTGGGGACGTGCTCGATGAAGAACCCCTCAAATGCCGAGATGATATTGATCGCTATTTGATGATAAGAGATCATGTCTTCATGGCGGACCTCGTACGAACCCCAGATCTGATTGATGATTAGTTGGGAATCGCCGTACGCTTCAAGGTATTATACCCCCAGCTCTCTTGCAAGTTGGAGGCCAATGACCAGAGCGTTGTACTCGGCCACATTGTTAGAACAGGGTTCAGTGAGGGAATAAGTGCGGTTAATCACCAATCCGGAAGGAGAGATTAGCACTACCCCGACTCCGACGACTATATTGCCTTTAGGTCCGGTCCTTGAAGCACCGTCGAAGAACATTCGCCATATATTTTTGCGAGAGATTGTATGCGAGTCGGCGACCTCATCTGGGATTTATTCGTAGATCCTGGAAGACTCCGAGCCTGGGTAGGCTGCCAAGAAATCTGCCAGGGCTTGACCTTTGACTGCCTTTTGGGGGACGAAGATCATATGATAATGGGACAGCAATATTGTCCATGTAGCGAGTCGAGAGCTGAGTGCCCCTGGTTTAGTCATGAGGACCCTTAGAGTGTTGACTCGTGAGATCACATGTATCGTTTGTCCGGCGACATAGTATTGCATTTTCTGAATGGCGAATACCAGGGCGAGGCATTCCTTCTCCACAGCGGTGTATCGATGCTCTGGCCCAATCATCATTCGGCTGAGGTAATATATGGCCTGTTCATGGCCTGCATCGTTATTCTGTGCCAGCAGAGCACCGAGGGAGTGTTCCATTGCTCATACATAGAGCATGAATGGTTTTCCAGGGACTGGGGCTACCAAGACCGGAGGATTTGACAGATATTCTTTGATGCTATCGAAAGCACGCTGGCATTTTTCGTCCCATACGAATGAGACTCCTTTCTTCATGAGGTGCGTGAATGGTCGGCATCGCCCGGAGAGGTTGGAAATGAACCTTCTGATGTAAGCTAGCCTTCCCTGAAGGCCTCTGAGTTCGCGAAGATTTCTCGGGGGACCCATCTCCATGATTGCTTTTGTCTTCTCGGGGTCTACATGGATACCCTTTGCAGTGATGATGAAGCCTAAAAACTTCCCGCTGGATACGTCCAGGAAGGACTTCGTAGGGTTCATCTTTAAATTATGTGTCCGCATTAGGTCGAATATCGTCCTTAGATCTTGCAGATGGTCTCCCTTGCTACGGCTCTTGACGGCTATATCATCAACATAGCACTCCACCGTCTTGCGTAAGTGGTCTCTGAAGATGATGCTCATAGCTCTTTGATATGTGGCACCAGCATTCTTTAAATCGAAAGGCATGACTGTATAGCAGTACGTGCCAATCGGTGTTCGGAATGATGTATGCTTTTCATCGTCAAGAGACATTTTGATTTGGTTATATCCCGAGAAGCCATCCATGAATGACATGCGTTCAAAGTCGCAGGTATTGTCGATCATGATGTCTGTGATGGGAAGAGGGAATTCATCTTTAGGGCATGCCTCGTTCATATTGCGGAAGTCGATGCAGATTCGAATCTTTCCATTCTTCTTGAGGACGGGTACTATATTGGCGACCCAATTGGGATGTTGCTCCTCACGGATGAAGCCGCTGGCTATCAGTTTGTTGACTTCAGCTTCGATCGCGTCCATGATGCCTGGGCGGAAGCGTCGCTGTTGTTGTTTAATTGGCTTCGCATCTGGTCGAATATTGAGTTTATGAAGAGCGACATCAGGATTTAACCCTGGCATGTCTTCATAGCTCCAGGCGAACACATCAATGTACTCTCTGACAAGTTCTAACAGCGATTCCCGTTCTTCGTCGGTTAGGCTTTCACAGATGAAGATCGGTTTTGGAGAAGATTCGCTGCCGAGATCCACTTGTATGACCTCATCTTCAGTAGGAGGTTCTCTCAGTTCGAACCACTTTTCCCATTGTGCGTCTAATTGCTGGGCCCATGGCTCTAGTTCGAGGATTTCGGGGATGTCTTCGTCTTCCTCGTAAGCGTTGGCGAACGTCATGTTGACTGACATGACTTGTCTGAACACATCTCCGATGCTGGTATCTGAGTCGAAAGTTGGTGATCCGCTTGAATGTGACTGCCAGTCGCATTCTTCATCTGAACTTTTCGGGGTCGTAGTAGGCGTTACATACCCCAACCCGCATCGAGTTTTGTTAAAATAGTTCCGTGGTTTGCCCGCCGGGACTGGCGGCTTCAAAGGTAATCGTCGCCCAGTGCCATAGTTCAATCCTGGCGTAGTCTCCAGATCATACCCCTGTTTCTGTATGAGATATTTGGATTGAGGGCTATAGAGATACAGAGGCAGTCTCCCGGCATCTGACCCGAGGTCGACTTCTTCTATGGTGCGGGGATGAGGGTTGTTCGTCCGACCGAAGATGATTGGATGATCTCCTCCCTCGTGTATTCGGTAAGCGTCTTCTACTGGAGTAATCTGGATTGCGGTGTACACATTTGTCACCTGTGTGTGTAGGTGAGCGCCTATACCGTGTTCCATAGCATACATCGTACATAGCTTATTGAGTTCGGTGTAGTTCAAAGATAACCCTTTATTGATGAAGTAAGGTATCTTTTCTAGGGGGATTACATCATCAGCGGAGGGGACATTAGTGTGGGCGGCCACATACTTGGCTAGCTCCGGTTCCTCTTCGGCTACCCCCGTGTGAACGAAGACTGGGAGGACGACCTAGGAAGCTTGATCGTCAGTGGTCCAGTTGATGGAGCAGAGCGTGGAGTCGTTGGCAGACTGGCGACCCCCAGTTTGGCATTCGATGTAGAGCGAGGAGTGGCTGGTTCGCTGGAAGTGTCAGACCTTGTATCGAAGCGACAACCTTTCTTGGGAAGGCGTATTGTCAGTGGCCTGTCCGAGGGGTTGATCTTCTCTGTTTGTGGTTGACTGACTCTTGGTAACCTGATGGTTAGTGGCTCCGTTGTGGGTCTCGGCACTTGGCTGGATCTAGGCAGCCGGATTATCATCTGCTCCTCTTGCGCCGAGAGGCTAATCGCGTCCTTCCGCAGAGTGGCGGTGAGGGGTGCAGACTTGCCCGATTTACGAGCTTGGAGGTGGATCGTCAGGGGTCCTTCTGATCCCGTGGCTGTCTCAGTATGAGCTTGTGCGTCTCCTTCATCCAGGTGCCTCTTCGACTTTTCGTATAAACAGTAGTCCGAGTAGTAAGATTCGACCCCTTTGAAGGGATCGATATCAGCGAACTCTGTCTTCATAAAGCCGTGTTTGTCGACATATTTGAAGTACTGGTGTAGCATGGAAGGCACGATCATATAATCGTGTATCCATGGGCGCCCCAAGAGGATGTTGTAAGAAGTGTCTGCATCTATGACGTAGCAGGTGACCTCGGATTGGAGATCGCCAATCTGACACTTCAGACGAATCTTCCCGATAGGGTAGCTCCTGCCCGAATTGAAACCGCTGATGGCGGTGCTTGTAGGTGTTAGGCGATGCATTGGGATGCGAAGATGATGTAGCAGGCCCTTCGGGATGATGCTTATGGAAGAGCCAGGATCAATGTGCATCCGATCCACCTTCACGTCGCCGATGTATCCCGTGTAGTATAGCGGGCGATCATGTAGGTTGGTTTTGATGAGCATGTCATATAGAGTGAAGACGATGTTGGGCATTGCTCCCGTGCAGGCACTATCTTGGAGATCAATGGGTGAGTCCTCCCCAGTGAGGTTGGATTGAGCGAGATAGGCATCGGTATTTTGGAGTGCTTCGCTCAATGTAATACGAACGTCCTTGGAGAGCCTCAGGAGTTCGTATAATGACAATTTGGCCGGAGTGTTAGCCAATTGTGCCAAGATGTCAAAGTTGTAGGGCCTCTCTAGCCCTTGGGCCGCGTCCTTTCAGAGAGATTTGTCGAAGCGAGTCTCCTTCGGTCTAGGCTTGTCGGTCGTCAAAGGCTGAGCCGGTCCCAGAGCATCAGTTGTAGTGGGTTGATGATTTTCGGCTCGACTGTTAGCCACAGGTTGGGATTGTGTTCCGGACCGCGTGACGACGGCTGTAGCTTCCTCGTTGTCTGCTGAAATTATGCGGCAGGTCTTGATTTTTCTACTCTTTTTGTTGGTGGGAGATGGTGTGGGCCGAGTCACTTCTGACACCAAGTCTGGATGGACCCACATGACCTCTCCTCGTGAAGTGGTGAGAGGTACCAGACCAGCAGCTTGTTCTCGGGGCGGAGGAAGATTGGTAATCTCCATTGTCGCGAGAGGGACGGGGATTACTCCGTCTTGAGTCTCCGTCGGAGGGAAGTTGCCGAATTGTACGGACACCATATTGGCTGCTACGGTTACCTCTTCGAAGTCGATGGCCAGAGCGTTCGAATCAATGAGGCTTTGGATGTACCGTTTTAATTGGTAGCAGTCATGTGTAGCGTGGTGTACATAACGGTGGTAATGGCAGAACTTCGGGTTCTCCAAATCAGCCGGCCGAGGCTTCCGTCTCGGTGGAGGAAGCTGAATTCTACCTCCTTGTATAAGCATGTCTAAGATAGGCTTGACGTGGCCGTCTTCGAAAGAGTAAGTGATTTGAGGCCATTGCTTGTCTGCTGGCTGTGGCTCGGGCTTCTGGGCCGTGTCGGCCACCATAGCCTGTTTTTCCTTGCTGTCCCGATTGTTGGAGGGGTTACCCCCATTATCGTTGTTGAGAAGCTTGCCCTTGTTTTCTCCTTCTGAGATGTGCAGCCCCAGTTGGCGGGCCTTCTTCAGTCGTTCTTCCGCGCTTGTGGCGCTGATGATGAACGCCTTCCAATCTTTGAATTGACTCTCGCCCATCCAGAGACTGATCGATGGAAGCAATCTCTTTTGGCAGATTTCAATCAAAGAAGAATCCGGATTTCCGGAAGGCAGCTTCATGGCGGTCTGGCGGAACCGCTCGATGTAGTTCCTTGTTAGTTCCTTCTCCCCTTGGACGACGTCCATGAGAGTGGACATAGTGACGTCTTGTCCTACTTCATAGAATCGTTCCAAGAACATACGCTTGAAGCCGGCGAAGGAATGGATGCAGTTGTCCGGTAGATTGCGGTACCAATCAAAGGCGACTCCTTCCAATGCTCCAATGAATAACCGTATGAGGATCACATCTTCATGGGGCAGATGGTCGGTGGTGACCTCAAAATAAGTGATGTACCGACTTGCTGAGGTTTTGCCATCATACGGGTGGATGTTGAACGGCTTATATCTTGGTAAGAATGGAACATCCCTCCACTCAGCAGGGTATGGTTGCCGTATTCTGAGATCTTGAGCGTTTTCTCGGGCATGAAACATGGCACGGAGCTCCTGGACCTCTTTTCTTACTTCTCGGGTCTCATCTGTCGCGGTGGGAGCTGTTATTTCGGGAGGATTATTGCCCGAGTTTGGTGCCGCTGAGTTCGAATCTACATTGACCACGGGGCCCGTGTTTGTTTGACCAGGCGCTCCTCCTTGTAGAGTGGGTAGGGCCGCTTTAATCACGTCTACAGACTTGACCAAAGCAAGTAATATGGCTTCGAGACTGTCGATGCGCTGGCGATCACTGGAACCACCTTGATCGCTGTCCGTCATGAACACCGTTCTTACGTGAGGAGTGATGGAAGGAACGGTAGAGGATGTGCCCTCTGAGTCGTACCCATGCACCGAGAAATCATCGGGATAGGTAGGAATATTCTCTTCGGGCTCGGACTCGGAGGGAATGGTATCCCCAGCTTCAGAGCTTGCCTTGTCTTGAGAGTTACAGATGTCCTCGGGAGCATCAGCGTCCGTTGCTCCTGATGGAAGAGTTGTTTGTGCGGACTCGGTTCCTTGGAACATCGGATTATTGCGGATGTTTGGAGGAGTGCTACCCCCAGCTCCTTCAACCCCCAGCGATGTGGATGATGAATTTCCCATCGCGATAAATTTTGTCTTTGAACGGGTGTGTTGGAATACACCAGTGGAGGACAACCGTTTAGACGACAGTTTCTTAGTTGTATTGGTTGATATCTTCGGACTGGAGATGCTCGTTTTCTTTCTTCTCTCTTCGGCGGGGACTTTTTGAGCAGAATTGCAGGAGACAACAGGAGGTGCCTCATCTTCTGAGTTCGGGTGCTGTAGCCTTTGGAAGACGGATGACCGAGCTTCCGTCATTGCCGCGTTGTTGCAGCAGTAATTGACGATAATTTGGGTGCAGCGATGTCCAAGCGAGGACTCTTTGCACACCGATACTCTTTCCTTGCGTTTGTGGAGGATCGTCTCCCGCAGGTCAGAGGAACCACTCTGTCGGTTTGCCGCGGGGGGCTGGACTTGAGCAGTTGTATACAACTTTCCATCCGAGGCCCGTGTGATAGTCAACGGGACGCTCCGATAGTCAGAGGTTGGGACAGCTGACTGGGCTCGATGAGCCCGTGCTGCCCTAGACTTCCTCCCTTTAGCGCTCGTGGGTGCGTAATAGGAGGAGTCCAAGTTGAATGCCACAGAGTCTGGCTTATCATACAGAGAATCATCAGGGTCAGAACCGTATGAGAGACGGTCGAAGACCGATCGAGAGAAGCGTGGAACCGACGCTATGCTGCTAGAGTTGGGTACCGTGCAGGCTGTCTGCATGCGGTCGTCTTCTGCTATCGGATGAGTTGTCTTTGGGCGTCTAGGAGTCACGACCGTACAGGCTGGCCGCATGCGGTTGACAATAGTGGACGCATGGGTTTTCTGCAAGCGACTGACTCCTGTAGCCTCATGTGTTTCATCCATGTTATTGGCGACTGAAGCTACATAAACTATGCGGCTGCCAGATGTGACCGCATGATTCTTCTTCATGCGGCTAGCGACTGTAGCCGCATGGGCTTTGTCCATGCGGCTAGCGGATGTGGTCGCATGAGCCTTTTTCACTCGGCTAGCACCCCTATGCGGCTCAGTTCGCGTAGAGTTCCTCTTTGCCCCTGCAAGTCCAGCATCATAGTGTTTTCTTCTGCCGGACTTGGGGACAGCAGAGTTGTTTACGTTCTGAAGTGGGGCCGCAGAAGAGTCCTTCTCGCCGTCTTGAGCAACAGAGGGTACACCGTCGGGGGCTTGGGGAGGAGCAAATGATTTTGGCCTCCACTCTCTGTGAGCCTTTGTCGTACGGGTGCGCTTCTGGACCGGGCCAGCGCTTCCTTCGGAGAGCATCTCTTCAAACGCTTGTTGGTCGAAGCGGACGACCATCTTTTGTTGCGTGGAGCCAAGCTTGGCTGCATCCGATTGCGTCACCAACACCTCAGCCGTGGAGAAGTTAGTCCCCAGCAGAGTCGCCATCGTGTTTGCCATTGATTGTAAAAGTACAGAACAATTATCGGAGGACTGAACTTAGACTCGCAATACAAACTCGCTTGTACAAAGAAAGCCTAGGGACGAAAATCTAGGTACAGCAATCTAAGTACAATTATTTATTTTAGATTCTGGGGGGTGACAATAGAGGCTCGGGAAGGCGACGGCAGCCCTGCCTTACTCCTTGGACGATCGGTATGCAGCCTTGGCTCCTGGTGTGAAGATGGTTGGCGTTGACGAAGAAAGGCTCTTTTTGCTCCTCTGTTGCTCTCCTGGCTTCTCTCTCTCTCTGTGTATTTTCTCTCTGGCTCTGTATTTTTTTATTCTTTTTTTGCCGGTCCTCTTTTTTTTGCAGAGAAATGATGCTGGCTATTTATAAGAGTGGGGTATGATCATTAGGGTTTGCTAATGATCATTTGTTTGGAATGTCGGCGCTCCTTCAATCTATCTGAACCCTTGATCCTGATTATAATGAATCTAGGCTATTAATGCGGATAGCACCGAATCTTGTGAGCAATTAATGTTAACTGCTTTAAATCTTCATGATGGATTATACCAATGTCCGATTGCTCGCCACGTGTCCCATTGGCTTTATGATAAATGATATGCCTTGATCTCGGTAATTATGAGGATGACGTCAAATATATTTGTTGAGATTCGGTTAAATCTTTGATTGATCCGATGCCACGTGTTTTAGTTGTGGGGCCTGCCGGAGCCGCATAGGATAGGCAAGACTTGAACCGAAGGGAGGTAATCTTCATGAGCCGCATAGGACAACGCCTTATGGAGCCACAGGGGATGATCTCTCAAAGAGCCGCATATGCATAATCTCTACGAGCCGTATAGGCTAGCGTTGTATTGAGCCGCAGGGACTGGGCTCTCGGTGGGCCGCATATGGTTGATTTCTGCTGGCCATATAGGATGACTTCTGAGTGAGCCGCATGGAGCTGTTCTCCATTTAAGCCGCATGAGATGTGCCACGTGGCAATCTTAGGACTTCTGTCGGATCGGGTCAGAGATTTTCCTTTTTTCCCGAAGAGTCTGTAATTATGGCAGAACCATTATGATGTTTTATGTCAGAGCCGTCATGGTTGTTGAGTCGTGTCAGGGCATTAAATGAGGCCACTACTCAAATGGCCAGCTGTAGGGAGGGATCCCAAGGGGGGATGTGGCGTCGATCGGGCCGCATATTCCTGCTGAACCGCATACACTCCCGAGCCGCATGAGACTGAGAGTCTTCTTTGAATTGCATAAGGCAGCTCCTGTATGAGCCGCATGGGCTTTCTTCCCAGAGCCGCATGGACCATTACTCTGATATTTTTTATGCTTCTACACAAGTGGCATATACATATATGTGTCATCCTTAGGGTCGTGTCCATGTGTCCTAGACTGGACACGAAGTGTCACAATCGAAAGAAAGAAAACAGGAAGACACAGTGTTCAGAAATTCCTCGTGCACGCATGTCGATTAGCCTAGGACACGACACAGTGAATCATCTATCTCGTGTACGTGCCTAGAGCTAGAGGGGGTCTAGGGGTACGTGTGTGTCACCCTGACCAGTGTCCAAGTGTCGCGTGTCCTGTGCACGAGACACGAAACAGTGAAGAGAAAACAGTGTGCACAGTGTATTGAAAAACCCGTGCGCGTGTGATTACTCACAAACTACTCGACGAAGTCGCCTAAAAATTGGTGTGCATGCTGACAGTGATTGTCCGCACGTGTCGACCAAAACTCGTGCCGTGAAAATCTGTGTCGTGTCCTACAGGACACTCGGGCAGCAGGGGAGCACAGTACTCCCCTGTGCAGTGTCCAACAGCACGTTTGTGTCCGATTTTGGACACGAACAGGGGTCCAACTCATGCTCAGTCATATATATAATTGATCCCCATATAAAGGGCTACACAACCATGTAATTTGTTTTGAAAAACAGTAACATTCAATCCATTGAGACATTTCAACAAACACCTACACTACACTACGACACGTGTCCGATACGGATACCAAACGGACACGAATTCCATCCAAATTTCGGGGACACCTAGGGGACTCCTAGATCTAGCCCTACATGCAAAGAAAACTGAAATTTAAATCAATTTAGAGGGTTTTACCTATATGTGCAAAAAGCTTGGAAAAGCTTCAAATGGGGGATTCCTCCTCTTGGTGCCAAAAGCTCCAAATTGACCCAAAGCTGTGATTAAACTCCAAAATCAGAAAGTAGGAGAGTGTTAGGTTCTAATGCAAGAAACTAGGATTAAAAAGGACTTAAAATGGATTTATGGAGATTTTTGGAAGAGGGACAATTACCTTTCTTTTTTCAATGTTGAAATGAATAAAGAAAGAGGCAAGCCCTAGAGAATAAGTGTTTAAATAGGATGGGAATCCCTATGGCTGGTCATTTAGGGTTTGGTTAGGGTTAGGGCTTCTAGTTATGGGCCATGGGCCAAGTCTTGATCAAATAAAACATTAAGGCATAGGTCATTTCATGAAATCATAAACCATGACTTAAATGCACTAAACCAAATTCCCTGATTCTAAAATTAGTTTCTAATAACTAAATGTAGGTTAACCTAAGTTAGACTAGGGTCACCATGGCTAGGGTTAGCTTCTAGGCTAGCTCACTAGGTCTCAACAAGTCAAGTCAACCTAAAATTCACCAATTAAATAAATCCTCAATAATTCAAATAAGTCAAAATGACCAAATACTCCTAGGCTAAAAATAATAATTAAATCATCCTAATGACATGGTTAGGCTCTAGGTCATACAGTCTCTACGGTTTCACTAGCTGCACACCAAAATCACAAGTCATGACTTAAAACAGTTTTAAATAGTTTAAAAATAATTAAAAATTACCAAAAATCATAATATGAAATAAATATCAATAAATAATTATTATAATTATAAAATTTCAAAAATACCCTCATCTGGAAAACTGGGTATTACACCTTGCTATGATTACTGTTAAAAATATTTCTATTTTAGCATGTATTAAATTTACTTCCTGTTTACTTTAGCATTTGTGATATAAACTGTGTGTCCAAGCTAACTTAGGTACGATCGACGAAGTTCGTTGATTCATCTGCTTTTATTTCATTATGCATGGTGACTTAGTTGCTAGACGACTGTCCTGTATAAGTGGGATATTATTATATCTCTCTTGGCCGTGACACACACATGACACGGATATGAGATTCATGTTAGGGGCACGGACTATCGTACTCGACTGGCTATCGGTACATACTGAACGTGTAACGGGTAGAAATGTAACTGCTTTGATTTAGTGCATTAGAGACTCAAGCAGTTACAAGCTGGACATATTGTGTATACAAATTGGTCAGTGTGGGAATTAAGGGGGAGGACAGTCACTAGGCGTATGGACTACCCAAATCGGTAACCATAGTATCCGGAGGGAACTATGGGTTGATGACCCCCATTTACAGATACCCTCTGACGATCGTCGATCGTTACGGAAGTTTACAGATGACTGTGAGACAGTATATGTATACCACTAGCCTCGAGCTACGTGGAGATCCTATTCAGCCTACACATGCCCATGCGTTGAACGTTGTCCTCTAAAATTTGCACTTAGGAGGTTAGAAAACCCTTATGCACATATTTATATTCAGTATTTATAGCATGTTGTTTGTATCTTGTTATGTCCCACTGAGGACCTGATTTTCTTCCAAACTTGGGCGAACATGAGTACCCTCAGGTGTACGGATCAGGACCTGACTCTGCACTTTTAGACGAGGTGATCTTGCCTTCGAAGTTTCCGTGATCTTTTTCTAGATAGATCACTTATTTTCTTGCATTTTCTTTTATTTCAGATGTACTGGACTATTTCTTGTTTTGGTTAATAATAAACATTTGGTAGTGGATTTGTTTTCACCCGACTATTGGCATTTTCAGACTATCATTCCTTCAGTTCATATATATATTCAGTGTTCCTTGCTTATTTATTATTCTTATTTTGTGGATGAGATCATTAATATTAGATATGCAACAGATTGTTATACTAGCTGAGCTGGAGCTCAAATACAGCGTAAGTATGTGCCTTAGGTTCCATATATTGGAGTAGCCTACGTCTGCATACCAGCTGGCATAGTCACGTGCTGGTCCTACATATTTTGGGACTGGGGCATGACATGTTTTTGTGGTGGCCCATGCAGGTCATGAAAATATTATCTCGATTACGTTACTGTACCGAGCAAGCCTGCATTTAGAAGAAATAGGATCTCATCCACTTGTTTGATTATCTCCTTTGATTTCATTTTGATTCTCATTTGCTAGCTTGAAATTGCATCTACCTTGATTATATTCTAATAGAATTCTTATTATTCGCATCCAGGAATATGGATCCCCAAAATCAATGCACTCCCCCTCCTTCAATCACTTCGGGTGAGGTCACAACTCAGGAGGAGCAAATACCTCTACAGGCTCGGATGATGACCCCTTTCACTCTAATTCAGCAGGGGCAGTTATCGCAGCCTGATCTATCGCCGCCTGACACCCAGCAGTACTAGCGGACTCGAGCATACCAAATTCCTCCTCCCTGTCCTCAGCAGCAAACGGGACCGCAACCTGGGCAGCCCGAGCAGCAGGCAGCAACGCCTCAAGGAGAATGCATACCACCTTTCCCCCTACAGATGCCACTTGTCTTTCCCCATCAACCAATTCCCCCGATGGATGGAATGCAAATGTTCCAATATTTCCAAGGGATGATGCAAGCTCAGTTCCAGCAGAGTGAGCTCATGCGTCAAAGGCGAGTAGGTACTATAGAGAAGTTCTGCCAGATGAACCCTCCACCTTTCAAGGGTACCGAGAGCCCTAGTGAAGTCACTGCATGGCTAGTGAAGACGGAGAACATGCTTGAAGCTGCCGAGTACCCAAGGGGAAATGGGTGACTGCTATCAGACTTCAGTTGGATGATCTGGCTCACCATTGGTGAGCAGACAAGGAGAGCAGCCTGGGTACCAACCAAACATGGAAGGAGTTTCGCAAGCTCTTCAACGACAGATTCTTTCCTACTTCTGTTAAGTTTGAGCTGCAGAACAAGTTCACCAATCTGAAGCAAGGATCTATGACGATAGACCAGTATGATGCAGAGTTCAACCCGTTAAGCAGGTTTGCACCTTCTCTTGTCCGAGATGAAAAAGAGAGGGCCAGGAGGTTCCATCAAGGGCTCAATTTTGAGTTGAGGCAGCTGACCGGGACGGTAGCTCATGTTTCTCATGCCGCAATTTTGAGTGCTGCAAAGATTCAGGAGACGATCCACCGTGAGGGATCAACAGAGCAAAGGCGCTCCACCCCTGCAGTTTCAGCATCCAGAGGAGCACAAGACGGGCCTATGCGACGTCCTGTAGCACATCAGCAGCAGTAGAGGGCTTCTCCTTATCAGAGCAGAGAGCTACCTACTTGCCACTATTACGGTAAGAAAGGTGACATTCAGAAAGACTATCGCCGGATGCTAGGACTCTGCATGTTATGTGGTTCAAACCAATATCAGGCTATAGATTGCCCATCCAGGTAGCAGCAGGTACAAAGGCCAGCTCAGCAGAACCAGAGGCCAACTGCACCAGGACCAGGAGCGCCGTGTCCTCAAGCAACATGTGGTTATCCGAGAGGACCTTTACCTACTCAAGCTGCACAGTTCGAGAAGGCCAAGGCGCAGATGAACAACCAGAAGCATGGTTAGGTGTTTTCTATGACGGTGGATGATTCTATACCCGAAGAAGAGGTGATAGCAGGTACTATTTTAGTTGCATCATTTCCTGCAAAGGCGTTATTTGATTCTGGAGCCACACATTCTTTCATAGCTACTAGCTTTGTTGCCATGCATAGAATAGCTACATCATCTCTACCAAAGAATATAAGAATTCTTACTGGAGGTGGAATAGTACTTGTTAGTGACACATGCAGAGAATGTTCAGTAGTTATTTGTGGTAGGAAGATGAGAACTCGACTTTTGGTTTTTCCTATGCAAAATTTCGATGTAGTTCTCGGAATGGACTGGTTAAGCCAGTATTATGCCACTCTTGATTGTCATCGAGGTAATGTTATATTCCGACTGCCCGACCGACAAGAGTTTGAGTTTCTCAGAGGAGCTATAGAGAAGAATGAGCAATCTGTAGATGGAGCTCAGATGGCAATGGAAGGCGTTACGTATCCTCATATCATATCAGAATTTCAAGACGTCTTTCTAGATGACTTGCCAGGGCTTCCACCGGATAGGGAGGTTGAATTTTCTATTGAGCTGATTCCAGGAGCGGCGTCTATAGCTTCTAATGTCTATAGACTGGCAAAAAAGGAGTTGGACGAGCTAAAGGTCCAGCTGGAAGAGCTGGAGAACAAAGGTTATATTCGACCTAGCGCATCACCCCGGGGAGCACTAGTTCTGTTCGTGCCAAAGAAAGATGGGTCAGTATGCATATGCATCGATTATAGAGCCTTGAATGCCATAACTGTGAAAAACAAATATCCGTTGCCGCATATTGACGATCTATTTGGTCAGCTGAATGGAGCTAAAGTTTTCTCGAAGACTGATCTAAGGTCAGGTTATCATCAAGTGAAGGTTCGGAAGGAGGATATTCCGAAGACATCCTTGAGGACGAGGTATGGGCATTATGAATTCTTGGTTATGCCATTTGGTTTAACTACACCTGCAGTTTTCATGGACTTAATGAACAGGGTATTTCACCCATACTTAGATAAATTTGTGGCTGTCTTTATTGATGACATCCTAGTCTATTCAAAGCGCCACAAAGAGCATGAAGAACACTTGAAAATAGTATTGGAGACTTTGAGAAATGAGCAGTTATATGCTAAACTCAGCAAGTGTGAGTTCTATTTGGACAAAGTCTCATTTCTTGGACACGTCATTAATAGAGATGGTATCTCAGTGGACCCAGAGAAGATTATAGCAGTGGAGACGTGGCCTACTCCTACCTCAGCAACAGAAGTGCGAAGTTTTCTTTGACTCGCCGGATATTACCGAAGGTTCCACTACTAAAATAACCCCATTTAGCGACGTCAAAAGACGTCACTAAATAAGGAAAATCCGCCGCTAAAATCTATTTGCGACGTATTTAGCGACGAAAATTGGATGTCGCGTATAGGCATGTCTTAGATGACAATTTCGTCGCAGAACATCGCTGTTTGCGACGTCACGTTTAGTGTCGCTAGACGTTGCAAAATTTGCGACAGATAGCGACGTAAACTTACGTCGCCAAAATAACGACGTAGAGTGACCACTTTGCGACGCGGTAAACATTATATATGATGACATGGCATGGCAGCACTTTAGCGACGCCTAGCGACAAATTTAGCGACGTCCGCTCTCAGGTTGACATATCCCACGTCAGCAGTGTAGCGACTGCTAGCGACATTACGTCACTATTTAGCGACGTTTAGCGACGTGTACGTACCGTCGCTGTACGTCGCTCTACGTCGCAGATATAATAAATTTTAAAAAAATATATAATTGGTATTTTTATTATGCTGTGTGTCCGTGTTTACAGTGTGTGTGAAGTGCAGTGTTCGAACCATCGACAGTTTCGCTTACTGTTCTATGTTTTATCTTGGATAGAAAGAGCAACAGTTCAGGGTGCACTTCTCAGAGCTTCTCTTCACATCCTTCACCTTCTCGGGATCCTTTACGACGTCCCGAGAAAGTGAAGGACGTGAAAATGAAGCTCTCAGAAGTACACCCTGAACTGTTGCTCTTTCTATCCAAGATAAAATATACAACAGTAATCGAAACTGTCGATGGTTCCGAACACTGTATTTTACATTCACTGTAAATACAGACACACATCATCACAAAAATATACATTATATTTTTTTTAAAATTTTGGCAACACCTCCTTTGTATATCAGATCATCGCTTATAACCCAGCGTAGGTATATTTGTCATCCCCGTCGCAGATATCACAAAGTAAATATCATAATAAAAATAGGAGGCAGTGCAAAGTAAATATCACAGAAACACATCCTCACAAACATCCAATAGAGTCGAATAAAAATGGAAGATGATAAAAAGTCTCCCACCAAGTGTATAAACAAAAGTGTACCAATAAACAATTTGCCCATAGGGCCAATACATACAAGTCATAAAAAAATCAATAAAATCACTACGGACCCCTGCCGTGCAACTGGGATAGAATGTAGTCATACTGCTCCTGGGTGAGCTGCACCGTAGGGGCAGTAGGAGGCAGTGCAATGTCTGGAGTCGGCGCCGTCGATGGACTGAGAGGACGTATCTGCTCCAGCTCTCGCAGTCGCTCACCATAAACAGCAAGGGTACTCACCACCCTCTCACTACTCGCCTCAAGCGAAGCCGAAACCTGAGTGAGTGAGGCAGACATGCTCCTCTGCGATCCCTCCAGCTCGACCTGTCTACGCTCTGTGCGCTGCGTAGACTCGGTGAGCGTGTGCAAGCTGAAAGCTGTAGCCTGATGCAGACTCATCAGCTCCTGTATACTGCGCTCGACCGCATCAAATCGTTCGGTGACGATCGGAGGGTCGGATCGTCGCTCGACCGCATCAGAAATCTGCTGCTGCAACTCGCGACGCAGCTCCTCGATCTGACGACGAACATCCTCAGCTCGTGATGACGCATGCAAAGCCGGAGACTGCGCACTGACAGAGGGGGCCCGGGATGACTCCGAAGCCAAATACGCGCCGTAGGATCCCGTACCGTAGTACGTACCCTTCTGAAGACCGCCAACGGTGGTCATCCAGAGCTCATCCAGCGATGGAGCTGTAGGCGGCTGGGAGGAAGTACCAGCCTCTCCCTCTACTTGTGCACTAGCAGCAGCAGCAGCAGCCGCCTCCTCCTGTAGCCGAACAAACTCGGCCTAGAACATGTTTGCTAACGTGTAAGGTCTATATTGATATCTATTTTCCTGTTTTCTAAATTATAGTAAATTAATAAAAAGAATAGAACGTACATATGCCTGCATCGCCCTCTCGTCAATGAACTCCCCAGCCCTCCGATGGGTGACCAGGAAGACGGTCACCATGTACGGGTCCTCACCCTTTTTTACCTGTTAAAATATATTATCTATTATTAGTATTAAATATTCTATCGAACTATATATAAATTAATGTCCGTCATAGGAAATGTACCAGACGACAAAAATGCTCCGTCATCGGAATAGAGCCACCGCACCACTTACCGACGCTCGACCGCGCCACCTTGGCCTTGTCAGACCGCTCCTGGTACTTGGGCTCGCTGAATCTAGCCTTCATCGTAGCCCACTGATCTGGCGTGATCCAACCATGGATCGGCTCTCCGGAGCGATCACGACACTTCTGGTCGTGGATCGCATCACGGATGAGCTTGGCTGCGACGGCAAAAAATTGGCCCTCGATCCTCGCCGCCCGGTGTGGTGGATAGAAATAGGTTCTCTATAAGAAGTAAAATACAAAAGTTGTATAATATACACGAATAATTATTAAAATTTAAAAATAAACAAATTTTTTACCTTGAAGTGGGCGAACCAAAAGGCCTTCCTATCTGCGGGAGCATCTGAGTAGTTAATCCAAGGCCCACCATAGTTCTGCCTCCGAAATACCCCAGCTGTCTCTGTACTACAGAAGGCCGATATCTATACAATAATATTTTTTCATGAATATATATGTATATATAATCATTTGAGAAATATATATTAATTAATTAACTTACTTCATAGGCCCGTCCGTCCAAATCTCCATACGCATCTCGTCCGGAGGAACGCATGGAGGGTCGCTCTCACCTCCTGCCTGGGCAGGATCAGTCTGATCGTCGTCCTTCATATGCTCGGCGTCGGCTCCCCCCATAGAGCCGTTGACAGGAGGAATGCTGGACGGGGGATCAGGAATGCTGGACGCGGGATCAGGAAGGCTGGACGACGAGGGAGGAGTCGACAACCTGCTGGAACTGCCCTGTCCCGGTAATGGATCGGGAACAAAATGGTACACTGGCGTACTCGAAGATGTGGATGAGGGTACGAAACTGCCCTCTCCAACCCCAGGCCGAGGCTGACCGGACTGCCTAATGTAAAATCCTCCGCGTCGTCCTCCTGGAAAGTCATTGATGGTCCACATAAGGGTTGCCTTCATCTGAAAATTCTGCTTTCTGGAAACATCGTACGTGTTAGCGCCTACTTCCCATAACTGATTCAACTCATCTATCAAAGGTTGTAAGTACACGTCAATGTTCCTCTTGGGATTGTTCGGACCAGGAAATATAACGGTTAGAAACATGTACTGAGTCTTCATGCACATCCAAGGCGGTAGGTTATACGGAGTGACAATCACATGCCAGCACGAATACTGGGATCCCAAAAGACCAAAAGGAGTAAAACCGTCAGAAGATAGTCCCAACCTGACATTACGCGGATCTGAAGCAAAATCAGGATACACTCGATCAAAGTGCTTCTACGCTGCTCCATCGGATGGGTGATCCAACACTCCTTCAATCTGTTCTCACATGTGCTAACTCATATTTTCGGTCATCTCTTTCACCATAAATAATCTTTGCAACCGCGACGTTAAAGGCAAGTAGTGCATTGAATCGGTCGGTCTTCTTGCACCGATAGACCTTCCTGTACTAGTTGTCTTATAGCGATCAACACCACAAAATCTGCACACATCTGCATCCTTGTCGTCTTTGTAGTACAGCATGCACCCATTGCGACAGGAATCGATTTTCTCGTATCCCATCCAGAGCGATCTCACCATCCTCTTAGACCGGTAGAAGTCTTTAGGCAACTTAGCACCCGCCGGCAAGATCTCTATAATCAACTCCAACACTCGGTTGTAGCATTCTTGTGACATGTTAAAATCTGACTTAATGCTCAACAGTCTTGTAACCACCTCCAACGGTGAATGATCCACACAACCAGGATACAATGGAGTCCTTGCATTCTCCAGCAACTCCATAAACTGTACAGCATCGGCGTTCGGTGCCTCCTCAGGTGCATCATGAACGAAACTAGGCCCCGCAGCGTCGAAAACTATGTTGACGCACCCGTCGTCGTATGCATGATTATCTGAAACAAAATTAGGTTCCGCATGCATATACGGCTCAACGTAAGGCTCCGACTCTGATGCTAAAGACACAAGTTCTCCGTGTGCGATCCACTGATAGTAATTAGGCGTGAAACCCCTCGAGTACAAATGATATGTCACTTCCACTTCTGGATAATATTTTACGTTATGACATTTTACACATGGACACTTAATTTTGGTGTCGTCCATGTACTGAGGGAACGCCTTAGCAAACTGCAGGAACTGCTCTACTTCTGCTATGTATTTATCCCGTACACCACACATATCATCAGAACGACGATTGTACATCCATGAACGATTTCACAAGTAGTAATTCATATCCATTTGGAAATAATTCTGTAAATATGGACACACATTATCCAACAGACAAAAATTCGTATATTATGTCTTATTATGGGACACACATTAGTAGCGGACAGTTACTAATAATAATGATATGCAAGCTAGGTCAAACTAGGTTGTACTAAGTCAAACAAAGTCAAACAAGGTCAAGCTAAGTCAAGCAAAGTCAAACAAGGTCAAACTAGGTCAAGGGTTGACCTATAGTTGACTTTGTCAACTCTTAGTCCAATGTAGGTCAGATGTTGACTCTACTTTGACTTTCAGTCAAAATAGTCAACCTTGGTCAAAAAGGTCAAATCTAAGTCAAATATCCTATTTCTAGTCATTACCTACAAAGGTACCCTTTACCTTATCGCTATTGGTATCCCAATACCAATACCTTAAGTTGGTACCCTTTACCTTATCGCTATTGGTATCCAAATACCAATACCGCGGTAACATGGTTGGTACATTAAGGGTCTTTGACAAGATGACATATTGCGAAAAGATATATCCTTATATATAGTTCTCCTACGAATTTTCTTTAACATTACGTAGGAGAACTATAAGGATATATCTGTTCACAACATGTCACCTCCTCAAAGACCCTTAATGTGACAACCATGTCACCCTCTCATATTCCTGCAACTAAAAGGCAAAACCATGGTATATACATGGTTTAAAGTATCGGCCGATACCGATCCGATACGGCCGATACCGATACGGTTTGGCATGTTCCGATCCGATACCGACCGATACCAAATATTGACCGATACCGACATTGGGGGTCTTTGTTCCGGTCAATTCGGCAAAATCAATCGGTAAGAGTGACTACTATTTCATATAATTTCAAAACTACTAAGAAATAACGCTAAAATACTTAAAATTATGCCTAAATGTATAAAATATATATTTTTAAATGTAAATAATTTATTAATAATTATTTGTTTTCCGATACCAAAGTCCGATACTCCGATACGACACCGCCGATACTACCGATATTGCCGATACCAATACTCATAGGAATAGTCCGATACCGATATTGTGAACCTTGGGTATATATTGTCAACATTTTAGATTCTTAAAATGAATTTCTAATAGATTTTTGATTGTATATATATGTGTATTTGTGTGTATATACATTGTATACATATATATTTATATATGTATTTGTGTATGTAAGTGTGTGAGTATATATATACATGTATATATGTAGATATGTTTATATATATATAGGTATATATGTATGTATTGTGTGTGTGTCCTGTATCCTGTGTCACAGAGTCGTGTCCGAAATAGGGTTAGGGTCCTGTCCCCTGCCCCTTCCCCCTCCCCCCTATAGGGTATCCTATTACCATAGACTAATCTAGGACACTCTTAAGATACTAGGATATCTAACTATCCTAGGATACCAAATTCTAGCCAAGATACTAACTTAGGGTACTAACTTAGGGTACTAACTTCTAGCCCATATCCTAATATCCTATTATCTTGATACCCTCAAGATACTAGCATAGCCTAACTACCCTAAGATATCTAACTTAGGATACTAACTTATCTAGGATAAATAGGATACTAACTAACCTATCCAAGACACTAACTAACCTATCCAAGCCACTAACTAACCTATATAGGATACTAACTTCTAGTATCCTAAGATATTAACTCACCTATCTAACTCTAGGATACTAACATCCTAAACAAGATATTAAATTAGTGCCTAGGATACTATCCTAAATATCTAACTTAGGATACTAACTTATGGATACATATCTAAATCCCTCTCACCTTTTTCACACACACACACACACACACACACACACACACACACACACACACACACACACACACACACACAATCTAACACTTATCTCAATATCCCTCTTCACTCACACTCACACTCACACTACTATACTACCACACTACCACATCTAAACAAGCCATCAATCACACAACTACCTATATATTTACTATATATATATATATATATATATATATATATATATATATATATATATATATATATATAGGCATACATATATAGGTTAAGATATTTACATATACTAGGCTATAACCAAGGGGACACAATATATACATTCAACAATTTATGCATTTATATACTAGAAAGATAGAGAGTGTATAGTGTCAAGTGTGCATATACAAGTGTCATGTGTGTACGTGTCTCCCAAACCAAACTCGTGTCTAAATACTCGACACAATGTGTCCCGAAACAAACCAAACTCAACACATCCAAAACTGGACACGAATCCAATGGGCACGAGTCTTTGGGGACACGATGTGTGTCTGTGTATCCGTTTGTCCGTGTGTGTGTCCATGGGAGAGGAGGAGGAGGAAGGAGAGGAGTTAGGTTAGGGTTGTAGAAGCATAAAAAATAATAAAAAAAGAGCCATGCGGCCAGGAAACCCCATGCAGCTCAGAAGACCCATGCGGCTCAACGAGTCTATGCGGCTCCGTGATCTCCATGCGGCTCAGAAGAAAAGACACGTGGCTTGCAAACAGTTCTCCCCGCCGCACTATACTGCATTAATTGCTTGGACGGCTGACCACTTTGACGAAGCGACATGCCTGACATAAAGAGGCAATTATGACTCTGTCATAATGACAGAATCCTAGGAAATCAAAGAAAATCTCTGACACAACCCCCCCGAGATCTAGAAAATGCCACGCAGCTGAGACACGTGGACAGCCATATGCGGCTCGAGCGGGGACCCCCCTATGTGGCTCAAGCTGAAGTTGTTCTATGCGGCCCAGATCGAGACAGCCCTATACGGCTCAAACAGACGCAGCCCTATGCGGCTCACAAGGATCAGTCTTATGCGGCTCATAAGGATCATCTCCATGCGGCTCACTACCCATTATATGGTCCAGATTATCATGTGGTTCAAAGATTTGGGGTCCACTCCCCAAGCTGCCCTGACACGTGGCCAGGCTTATGCGGCTCAAACTTTATGCGGCCCAATCCTTATGCGGCTCAGGGACTCCCAGGACACGTGTCATAAATCCAATCAATTTTCTAGATTCACCGCAATCAAAGATTGGGTCAAATCCTAATAATCTGGGACACGTGGCAGGAGAATGAATTAAATTTATTCATTCAAATTTGTAGACATCAGCAGATCATCATCGTGGAGATTTATTCTAATCAGCATTAATTACTGATAGGATTTGGTACAATCTACACTAAATAGCTCAGATCTATTACACTCCAAATGAATGGCCCAGATTGATCGATCAACAGGCCGCCGCCACTTTGAGGGGCAATCATTGTGAACCCTAATGAGGTCCCCCATTCTTATAAATAGCAGGGTGCCATTCCCTTGCAGGAGAGATACACACATACACACACATACATACAGAGAGGACAACTCTTTTCGAGATCGGAGAGAGCACCACATATTTGGAGAGAGAGAGCGGAGAGAGAGCAAAGAGAGCATTTCTTCAACGCCGAGCAATCTTCTGGAGCCAAGGCTGCATACCGATCGTCCAAGGAGTAAGGCAGAGCTGCCGTCGCTTTCCCGAGCCTCTATCGTCACCCCCCAGAATCTAAAATAAACAATTGTACTTAAATTGCTGTACCTAGGCTTTCGTCCCTAGGCTTTCTTTGTACAAGCGAGTTTGTAACGTGAAGTAAAAGTCCAGTCCTCCGATAATTGTTCTGCTCTTTTATATTTCATGGCAAACAAGGGTTTACCTGAGGAAGAGGAGGAGGAGCTCGGATTGGGGGAGAAGAGAAGAAGTCTAAAGCAGTGCGAGCCTGGCGAGTTCGGTCCGCTGATCTGACCTTTGACCATCCGAGTGTTCCGCATACTGCTACGCGGGCCTCGGATGGAAAGTTGTACAGAACCACTCGAGTCCAGCCCACGGCGGCAGACGGACAGAGAGGTTCGCAAAAGTCTCCCAAAATCCCAGGAGCAAACATGGTCGGTCCAGACCCATCTGACTTGCGTGAGGCCATCCTCCACAAATGCAAGGAAAGAGAAGATGCATCGGGGTGCAAAGAATCCTCCCACGGACGTCACTGCACCCAAGTCATCGTCAACTGCTGCTGCAACTGCGCGACGGTGCGAGAAGATCGACAGTCTATCTTTCAAAGACTACAACAGCCATCTTCAGAAGACGAGGCACTCCCTGTCGTCTCCTGCAACTCTGCTCGGAAAGTCCCCGCCGATGGGAAGGGGAAGAAGACTAGCGCCCCTAGCCCAAAGATATCAACCACTATGAATAAAAGACTGTCGTCTAAGCGGGTGCCTGCCACCGGAGTTTTCCAAGGTACCCGTTCCAAGATAAAATCTGCTACAGTGGGAGACTCATCGTCAACACCACTGGGGGTTACTGGGACTGAGGTAGCACTCCTCCAAACCTCCACGGTAACCCGATGTTCCAAGAAAATGAGCTGGGGGAAACAACTCTCCTATCAAATGCAGCAAACCTCGACGTCCCCGAGGACGTCCACAACTCCCAAGACGAGGCAAACTCGGAGACTGGGGGTACTGTTCCTTCTGAGTCTGAATCAGAAGGGAATATACCCACATACCCCGATGACTTCTCACTACAGGGGTACGATTCGGAGGGTGCTTCCTCCACCGCTCCGTCTATCTCTCCTCATGTGAAGACCGTGTTCATGACAGACAACAGCCAAGGTGGTTCCAGCGATCGCCAACGCATCGATACGCTCGAAGCCATATTGCTTGCCTTGGTCAAGTCTGTGGACGAAATCAAAGCGGCCCTTCCAACTCTGCAAGGAGGGACGCCTGGCCAAACAAGCACGGGACCTGCGGTCAATGCGGACTCGAACTCAGCGGCACCGAACCCGACCAACAGTCCTCCCGAAGTAACGGCCCCCACCGCTGTGGATGAGGCCCGCGAAGCGAGAAGAAAGGTCCAAGAGCTCCGAGCCATGTTCCACGCTCGAGAAAACTCTCAAGACCTCAAAATACGGCAACCATACCCTGCTGCATGGAGGGATGTTCCATTCCCACCAAGATATAAGCCGTTCAATATCAATTCTTATGATGGCAAGACCTCAGCAAGTCGGTACATCACTAACTTCGAGGTCACCACTGACCATCTGCTCCATGACGATGCCATTCTCACACGATTATTCATTGGGGCATTGGAAGGAGTCGCCTTCGACTGGTATCGTAATCTGCCGGACAACTGCATCCACTTTTTCGTCGGCTTCAAGCGCATGTTCTTGGAGAGATTCTACGAAGTAGGGCAGGACATCACCATGTCCACCCTCATGGACGTCGTCCAAGGGGAGAAAGAGCTGACAAGGAACTACATCGAGCGGTTCCGCCAAACCGCCATAAAGTTGCCCTCTGGAAACCCGGATTCCTCCTTGATTGAAATTTGCCAAAAAGACTGCTTCCAACAATCAGTCTCGGGATGGGCGAAAGTCAATTCAAAGACTGGAAGACGTTTATCATTAGTGCCACAAACGCCGAAGAACGATTGAAGAAGGCTCGCCAACTGGGATTGCACATCTCGGACGGAGAGAACAAGGGCAAGCGTCCCAACAATGACAATGGGGGTAATCCCTCCAACAATCGGGACAGCAGGGGTAAGCAGGCTATGGTGGCCGATACAGCACAGAAACTTGAGCCAAAGCCGGCAGACAAACAATGGCCGCAAATCACTTACTCCTTCGAAGACGGTCACATCAAGCCCATCTTGGACATGCTCATACAAGGAGACAGAATTCAGCTTCCTCCATCAAGATGGGAACTGCGGCTGACAGAGATAGAGAACCCAAAGTACTGCCATTATCATCGCTACGTCCACCATGCTACACACGACTGCTACCAGCTAAAACGGTACATCCAAAACCTCATCGATTCGAATGCCCTGGCTATCGATTTCGAAGAGGTGACCGTGGCAGCCAATATGGTGTTAGTACAATTCGGCAGTTTCCTTCCGACAGAAACCAAGACGGTGTGGTCCCCATCCCTCTGGCAATAATAGAGATTGCTAATCTTCCACCTCCCCGAGATCAGGTTGCTGGTCTAGTTCCCCTCATCATATCAGGAAGGGAGGTCATGTGGATCCATCCTGACTTGGTATCGAAAGTGACTCGGTCCATATCATCTTCCACCTGCAAGAAGAAAAGTAGAAAAGTCAGGATCTGCCGAACAATCTCGATAAACATCGAAGAAGCTACAACCGTCGTCACGCGGTCTGGGGCACAATCCGAACCTGTGACTGACAATCCAGCTAAAAATCATCAGCCCACTACAACTGATGCTCCGGGACCGGCTCAGCCTCCGACGACCGACAAGCCTAGGCCGAGGAAGACTCGCTTTGACAAATCCCTCTGAAAAGAGACATCACAAGGGCTGGAGAAGCCCTACAACTTCGACCTCTTAGCGCATTTGGCCAACATACTGGCCAAGTTGTCATTATACGAGCTCCTGAGACTCTACAAGGATGTTCGTGCGACTTTGAGCGATGCACTCCAAAATACCGATGCATACCTGGCTCAAGTCAACCTCACGGGAGAAAACCTGCCCGCAGATCTCCAAGACAGCGCCTGCACGGGAGCGATGCCCAACATTATCTTCACCCCGCAAGACATGCTCATCAAAACCAACCTGCATGATCGCCCGCTATACTACACTGGATACATCGGCGACGTAAAGGTGGATCGGATGTACATCGATCCTGGCTCTTCCATAAGCATTATCCTGAAGGGTCTGCTACATCATCTTCGCATCCCAATGCATCGCCTGACGCCTACAAGCACCGCCATCAACGGTTTCAATTCGGACAGGAGCTACCCAATTGGGAAGATTCGTCTGAAGTGTCAAATTGGCGATCTCCAATCCGAAGTTACCTGCTACGTCATAGATGCAAACACTTCTTATAACATCCTCTTGGGGCATCCGTGGATACACGATTATATGATCGTGCCTTCCACGCTACACCAGTGCTTCAAATATATCGATAAATACGACTTCGTAAGGACAAAATTTGCTGATATCGATCCCTTCAAAGGGGTCGAATCCTACTACTCAGACTTCTGCCTATACGAAAAGTCAAAGAGGCACCTTGAGGAAGGAGATGTACAAGCTCGTACCGAGACAGCCACAGGATCAGAAGAACCTCTGACGATCCACCTCCAAGCTCGCAAACCAGACAGGTGTAGCAGCGTAAAAAGTGCTTCGGAGAAAAAATCAAAGTGATAGATCATTCCACTCCAATTCAGCCACTTTTACGCTGGACAAAGCTGTCAAATCTCGTATTTAATGCAAACTCTGACATAGAGATATTAATAATGGCATATATCACAAAGGGATTTGTTGTTACACAGAGACCAATGTTGTCGTTTAGTGTGTGGATTGAGCTACTTTACGCTCATACTACGGCTTCTTTTACGCACGAAGATTATATGAGCCTTTACGCTCAACAGTCGACGTGTGCGTAAAGTCTATTTGAGCTGCTTTTACGCTCAAGGTTATTTAACAACCAATTTACACGGGAAGTCTATGTCAGGGCTATTTTATGCCTAATCTACTACTTTACGCTCAGAGTACATTGGGGCTATTTTTACGCCCTATTCTCCTCCACCAGCTTGGAACGTGGTCTGCCTACGTGGCTTTCATGCCATTCTTCTCGAAGAACGTGTGTACATGTATCCTATTCTTACTGAAATAATGGAACACATGTCAACATATGCAGAGGATGGATTCGATCGTGGGTGGCAGTTGTTAGCGTAAAGATGGAACTTTTGCTGAGTTTTTACGCACAAGAGTCCAAGTCTATAAATAGACTGATTTTTCTCATATAACACACACAGAGACAGGAGAGAATAGAGAGACCAGAACTTAGAGATTTTGATTCTCCAGAGCATTTTTCTTCAACCTTTCTTTCAGAACAGAGTAAAGCAAAGCAGGAAAGCATTCGGCCTCGCCATCAGTGCCCAAGTGCGTCATTACCTTTCTGGTGACTTAGTTCTTCCAGTTGTTCTACTTCAAGTAGTGATCTTCATCATCATCATATGGTCCAAGGAACAAAGTGATCATTTACGAATCAGACTTCCATTGCAATACTTTCCCAGAATTAAATTTGTACTTCTTGTACTTCTTTTCGTTTTATTTTCAAAATCTGATTTCCAGGCATTTTGTTAAGTGAAACAAAAATGGTGACTCTGCTGGAGACGACCTTCTCCTCTGACGAGGAGGCAATTGCTCAATATGATGATGTTTCGGTCGGTTCGACCAAGAAGACTCTGGTTGTACACTTCGACCAGACCGCCTACGAAGAAATGCTCCGAACTGGGGGTGGTTCTCGCTGCTCCAATGTTCAAAAGTCTCGCAAAGCACGAAAAGTTTGGATCCCTAAATCCAGAGTAGCTGCTGATCTCTCTGTTGCTTCTGATAGCAAGGGAATTCTTCCCACTCCTGTCGTAAGGGCTCCCGTTCATAACGAGGCAGTCCTTACTTCGGCGTCGCTCTCTAAGTGTGACAATTTGTCTCTCGTCTGTGACGGTGTAGATGATCAGGTTCCACGCCCACTGCATAAGAACCAAGTTTTACGCCCAGTGGGTAAAAACCAAGTTTTACGCTCAAGGCATAAGAATGAGTCTCCCATTTGTAATGTGGCAGATTCTAATACTTCTGAGTGTAAAAATAAGTCTCCCGTCCGTGACGTGGTAGACACACACAAATTAATGCGGATAGCGTAAAACAAAATCTCCCGTCTGCGACGTGGTAGATAATCAATTTTTACGTTTTACGCGTAAAGGTAAGTCTCCTGTCTGTGACAGTGTAGATAAAATTTACAACGATGTTTGCATATCTAATGTGAATGTACCTAAACGCATACAGCGTAAAAATGATGTTGGTAAAACTTCAGTTTTACACCAACAGCCTTCTTATACTGCTCTACGCAAAGTACCAAATCTATAAATTACACGCAATGAAAATGGAGTCCTTCGTGCTAAAAAATCTCAAGATTTACGCACACAACTCCAAACGCATAGAAATGTTCAATTTGGTTCTGCGAATGCTGCCAGTAATCTTCTTTATACACAGGGTACTAAACGTTTTTCTACCCCTAATGTAATAAAGAAGACTACTCCCTCCACTCCTTCTGACTTACGTGAATTGCTAATGCAAAAGCGTAAGAATACACAATCTCCGGTGACATTCCCCCAAGAAAAATACCATTGTGAATATCACCAGGTTGTGATCAATTATTGTTGTTCGGCTTCAAAACGGTCAGTTTTTGATCAATTGAGTTTTAATTTGCTTCAACATCAAGCTGAAGACCAAAAACATGAGCTGTCATATGCATCAGTCAACATGGCATCTCATACTAACAGAGGACGACGTCCGAAACGGAACATGTCCCAAACTCCAGGTCAGCAATAGTTCAACAAACTTCTTGATTCCTTTGAAGGAGTATATCAGAATACTCGATCAAGAAGACAAAAGCAATTACAGACTTCTGATTCAGAAGCCGGGGGTACTCAACCTTTTGAGTCTGATACCGATAGTGTAGATTCATACTTCTATACTAATCCTTCTATATCTTCAAGAGAGGTTGAATCCTACACTGTTGGAGATGAACCAGAGACGTCATCTGCTAATACAGAACAACGTCTCACTGCCGTTGAGCAATCACTGAAAGATATGCTTAACATGGTGCAAAGCATGCATTGGATAATTTTGAATCAGTAAAATGCTCAGCCGACAGTAGTGACACCGGCACCAGTAGCAGCACCAACTCAAGATAGTCAAGGGGCTGAAATACCTTTGAATATTCAGGAGCCTGCTGTTAATCAAAATTCTGCATCTCCAGATTCCATCATTCCTGAAGACGTACCACCTCCAGTAGGGGTTACGGTACATCCAACAACCATTCAATCAAATGTGCTTCCTCAAACCAGTGAAGCCATTCAAGCAGTGCGCGAGCTCAAAGCACAGTTTGAAGTTTTGAGGCACAAGGATCAACTCCAGAGGCTAGGTATTAAGCAACCTTATCCTCCTCATTGGAATGATGTACCCTTTCCACCGAAATTCAAGCCACAATCTATGGTTCTGTTCGATGGAAAAGCATCCCCTAGTCAATATATCAATTACTTTGATATTATGACTGTACATCTGCAGAAAGATGATGCTCTTCTCACCCGAGTGTTTATTGGTTGCTTGACGGGTTCGGCTTATGATTGGTATCGAAGTTTACCCGATAATTGCATTTCGTCTTTCGACGAATTTAAGGCGATGTTTCTCTCCCGCTTCTACGAAGGAGGTATGGACATGAACATGTCCTCCTTAATAAAAATCAAACAAAAGGAGAAAGAAGATACTCGGACGTTGATCGAACGTTTCCGACAGGCGACTTTAAAGATGCCCCTGGGTATGCCAGATTCAGCACTCATTGATACATGCAAGATGAATCGGCGATAATCTTTTGCTGTTTTTACGGGTTCTCAATTCACAGATTGGGCTTCGTTCATCATAGCAGCAATTTCTGTCGAGACCAATGGTAGGTCGGCTCGTGAGCATGGGATGATTTTTGCCTCAGATGATAGAGGAAAGAAAAGTAATCCTGGTAATAGCCCCGATAATCGTAATGTGAAGGGAAAATATACCCTCATGGTTAATCTTTTCAAGAATAAAACGATGCCGAATAGTCAAGAATCTTCCAGGCCAAAGGAAGAATACTCTTTTGATGAGAGTGATATCCCAGGGATATTTCAGTGTCTGGTGAAGAGTGGCAAACTTCAGATTCCAGAGCCAAAGAGGCCTAATGAGGTGAATCTAACTGAAAATCCTAAATATTGTATACATCATAGATACATTAATCATCCTACCAATGCTTGCTATGTCCTGAAGAAGAAAATCCAGGAGCTGATAAATGGCGGTGCTATCGCCTTAACTAATGATGACCATACGGTTACAACCAATATGGTTTCTCTTCAATTCAGAGATTTTCCTCCACAGCAAGTAGCAGATGGAATCATCCCAATCTCGAAGGCGACAATGAAGATTATGAATATCCCGCCTGCCAGAGAAGAAAATACAGGATTGCTGCCACTCACACTAAAGAATGGTGAAATCATGTGGGTACATCCTGACTTAGTGCCTGAATTGGAAAATGAAGGTAAAACTTCAAAATCCAAAAAGGGTAAAAAAGTCAAAACATGCAACATGATTTATCATGATATTCCAGATCCTGATAACTTGGATCGGCTATGGGATGGCTTTCCTTTAGAAGATAGATTGAGAGGACTGAACATTTATCCTCCAAGTCTAGCTTCTCCTACCAAGCTCAAGCTTACTCATCAGCAGTGGCTAGCCATGAATAGTATTCCTTTATACCGGGCGCAACAAGTCTTCGCTGCTTATGAAAAAGCTCCGACAGAGATTTTTCCTCATATCCCGAATCTTTCTCCTCCTGTGGCTACAGAGACATCTATTCCTCATTCTCCTGTAGATACAGAGATCTCTTCTTCTTCCTCTGCAGAACCATTTGCTAAAAGTTTGCTGTCCATTCAACTGTACAGTCAGCAATCTGTCCTGCTCATGAAGAAAATAGGTTATGACTTTCAGAAGGCAGAAGGTTTAAATTATGATAAAGGAATACGACTTCCTTTACAAATTCAAAATCAAAAATCCACTGTTGGATTGGGTTCTGAAATTTCTCACAACAAACCTTACAAGAAAAAGGCTAAAGGAAGGAAGACAAAATCCTGTAATATGGTACTTCCTTCTCCTGAGTCTGAAGAAGAAACTTTTACTGGTACAAGATCTGGGAAGGAGTACCACAAAGATTATGAGGGATCTTCCAAAGAAGCATAAGATGTAGTGGAAACACTACCAGCTCAACCTTCTCCTGTTCCTGCTAAACCTTCTGTGGTTGAAAAGGGGAAACAGAAAGCAGTACGCTTTGACGTTCCATTGAAGTCTGCTTCCAGTCAGGGGGTGGTGATGAAACCTTACAAATTTGATATTCTAGCTCAGTTAGCCAATACTCCAGCTAGACTATCCATTTTCGAACTGCTTCGTCTTTCTAGAGAAAGCAGGGAGACTTTGAGTGAAGCTCTACTTCAGGCGGATTCATGCTTGGCTCAACTCAAGAGTCCTGATAATACTCCAGTTTCATGTCCGCAATGTCATAGTATGATGGAAGCGATTCCCAATATCACCTTCATACAAGAAGATATGCTATTGAAGCATAACAAACATGATAGGCCTCTCTGTTATACTGGGTATATTAGATCTACTGAAATTGACAGGATCTACATTGACCCTGGGTCTTCAATTAGCATAATTCTTCAGAGTATGCTAAGACCCCTGAGGATTCCTACTAGTGATTTGACTTACACTAGTACTACAATAGTCGGTTTTAACTCTAGCAAGAGTAAACCACTGGGGAAGATTCGTCTGCAGATTCAGATTGGCAATCTCCGAACTATGGTAACCTTCTACGTTATCAACTCAGACGTATCCTACAATATTCTTCTTGGAAGACCATGGTTACATGAGCATAATATCGTGCCTTCAACTCTCCACCAATGCTTCAAGTATGTGGATTCCCAAGGAGTGGTTAAGACTGAGTTTGCTGATATCAATCCTTTCAAGGGTGTCGAAGCCTATTTTTCTGATTCAAGGCTTTATAAACAAGAGCATATGAAAGAGATATTAGACATAGCTGAGGATCAATCATCTACTGAGGATCAGTCTCTTAATGAAGATCCGCCAGAAAATCAACCTTTGAAGATCATGGTCAAGGGACGAATCCAATCCCTACCTGTCGATGATCAACCTTTGATAATCAAGGTTAAAGGAAAAACTCAAACTTCATCTGAGGAATCAACAAATATTCCTGCTAAGAGCCAAGTTCAACCTTTTATGATCAAGGTCAAAGGGCGTACTTCTTGTACGAATGATCCAGAACCACCATTGATTGTCAATCTTGGCAAAACTATGCAGAAGACAGATAATGGTCCACTGATGATTAATCCGAAGCGTAGTAATCAGATTATAAATGATGTAAATATTGATCATCCTGTACTTCTTTATATCAATGAAGATTTCCTTTTCGGGTATATGGATGTCAAGTTTATTGAAAGAATGACTTTATCTTCGGATAAGCAAAGTCATCAATAAAAAGACGATATAGAGCAAGAGGAAACTTTATACATTGATCATAAGGAAAATTCTTTTTCTCTTTTGGGATATGATCCATCCCATATGTTTAAGGACGATATACAAGAAGAATTCGCTTCTAATTCCTCGCAGTCATCAGATTTGAAAGAAATCCAATTCATCGAATCCAAAATATCTTATTCTTCGTATGATGAATCCAGACAAATATTCTCAGTCAATATGGTTCAAATTGATGATGAATCAAAACTATTTGAGAATGATCCTTGGGCCCAACAAATGGATACTCAATGGAAACTCTGTTTTGAACAGCGACAGCCACCTACAGAGGATGAGGTTGTCCAGATTGATCTCGGAGATGGAACTACGTCCAAACCAATATTCATCAATAAGAACCTTTCTGACAATGAAAATGAAGAGTTGATAAAACTCATCAAAGAATATATTGACATCTTTGCATGGAGTTATGAGGATATGCCGGGTTTAGATCCTAAAGTTGCTACTCATAAGCTCAATGTTTTGCCCAACACCAAGCCTGTAAAACAACAGCAACGTCGCTTTAGACCGGATATGATGGATGTAATCGAAGCAGAAGTAAAAAAGTTGATCACATGTGGATTTGTGCGCGAAGAGCAACACCCGGATTGGGTTGCCAACATTGTCCCTGTTATGAAAAATAATGGAAAAGTTCCTGGTTTGTATAGATTATAGAGATCTTAATACGGCTTGTCCAAAGGACGAATTTCCACTTCCCATTACTGATGTCCTGATAGACAATACATGCGGTTTTGAACGTATGTCTTTCATGGATGGATTCTCAGGATACAATCAGATCAAGATGCATCCAGAAGATGAGAAACATACTTCTTTTCGAACACCTCTCAGAGTTTACTGTTATACGGTTATGCCGTTTGGCCTTAAAAATGCCGGTGCTACATATCAACGGGCTATGAGCAACATCTTTCAAGAGCATCTACGAAAGACAGTTGAGTGTTACGTAGATGACATCGCTGTTAAAAGTCGATCAAAAGATGATCATGTTCAAGACTTAAAGACAGTATTTGAATTGATACGTCAACATCAATTGAAAATGAATCCTACCAAGTCTTTCTTAGGGGTTTATAGTGGCAAGTTTTTAGGATTAGTTATTACTTCTCAGGGTATCCATGTTAACCCCGATAAAGTTAAAGCAATCCTCGAAATGCGTCCTCCTCGCAATCTGAAAGAGCTCCGTGGTTTTCAGGGCCGCATTGCTTATATCAGGAGATTTATATCTAATCTCTCTGGAAGATGTCAACCTTTCTTCCGTCTGTTAAAGAAAGGTGTATCTTTTGTCTGGGATAAAGCGTGTCAAGAAGCCTTCAATGACATTAAACAATACCTTACAAATCCACCTGTTCTGGTACCTCCAGTGGTAGAAAAACTATTTTTACTATATGTTCGAGCCTTAGATCATTCACTTGGTGCTCTGCTCGCACTGAAAAGTGATATGGGTCATGAACAAGCAATTTACTATCTTAGCCGAATGATGGTCGGAGCTGAACATAGGTATACCCCTGTAGAAAAAGAATGTCTGGCTTTGGTTTTCGCCGTACAAAAGACAAAACATTATGTGACAGGACAAACTATTCATGTCATCTCCAGAATAAATCCTATTCGGGTATTGATGAGAAAATCAAGCATTCTTAACTCCAGGTTAGCCACCTGAGCGATGTTGCTTACTCCTTATGATATGGTTTATATACCTCAAAAATCAGTAAAGGGTCAAGCATTAGCTGATTTCTTAGCTGCTCACCCTATACCGGAAACATCGAAGTTATATGAGGACATTCCAGATGAAGTCGTGGATTGCAATATGACTTTGAAGAATGATATATGGCAATTATATTTTGATGGAGCATCACGAGTAGGGCCTAAAGGCAACATTGTCTCTGGTGTAGGAATCGTCTTGGTTTCTCCTGACAAAATGGTCATATACCGTGCCGATTCTCTCAATGAGCCATGTTCCAACAATGTAGCAGAATATAATGCTCTATTGATTGGTCTCCAAGTAGCAAAACAATTGGATATTGAGTTCCTAGAAGCTTATAAAGATTCTCAATTGATTGTTAATCAAGATAGAGGGACCTATGAGGTCAGAAACCCTGATCTCATCCCTTACCATCAAGTGGTAGTCGAGTTGGTCCTTTCATTCATAGGATTCTTCATTGAATTTGTACCACATTCTCAGAATGTTGAGGCTGATGCTCTTGCTAGCCTGGCTGCAGATTTGGCTGTTCCAATCCGAAGGCAGAATATAATTACTTTGTTGGACCGAGATCTGTGCTGTATCAAGAATAATCTGTACGTTGAACAAAGTTATACTGCAGAGCCTAGTTCCCAACAGAGGGATTGGAGAACTCCATTCATTGATTATGCGGTTCATGGAATTTTGCCTGAAGATCCAAAAGAGGCTGTATCAATTAAGAGACGATCATTTTGATTTTAATATGATTCGTCCTTACACATGTTATATCGTCGTTCATATGACGGACTCTTACTGTACTGTCTCTCAGAAAGTAAAGCCAAACAAACACTACAAGAGGCTCATGATGGTGTTTGTGGTGCTCATCAACCAGGTCCTAAATTACAGGACCGTATCCGAAGAATAGGGTATTATTGGCCTTCTATGATAGCAGACGCTGTAGACTATGCCAGAAGATGTAAAGCATGTCAGATTCATGCTGATTTTATTCATCAGCCATCCGAATTTCTACATCCTACAGCAGCCTCTTGGCCCTTCGAAGCTTGGGGTATGGATGTCATTGGTCCTATTAACCCTCCTTCTGTTAAGGGACATCGGTTCATATTAGCTATAACCGATTACTTTTCTAAGTGGGCAGAAGCAGTTTTCCTTACTGAAGTGAAAACATCTAATGTGATCAGCTTCATCAAACATCATGTCATTTACCGCTTCGGGATTCCTCGACGAATAATTCATGACAATGGTCCACAATTCGCCAGCCAGGCATTTTATCGGTTCTGTGATAAGAATCGAATTCAAAATTTGGCTTCTACGGCTTATAATCCAGCTGCTAATGGTTTAGCCGAAGCTTTCAATAAGACGATCATTAAACTTCTTAAAATGTTTGTCTCTTCTAATAAACGTGATTGGAATGAGAAACTTGGAGAATGTTTATGGGCTTATCGAATAACAGTCCGGACTCCTACTGGTTTTACACCATTTTTATTGGTGTATGGATGTGAGGCTGTTCTTTCCTTGGAAATCTAAATTCCATCTCTACGGATAGCCATTGCTAATGAGTTAACTATAGAGAATAATGATCGCTTACGACTCCAAGAACATGAAGGATTGGATGAGAAGCGTCTTCAAGCACAACAACATATTGAGCTATACCAAGCCCGCATATCTCAAACTTTCAATCGTAAAGTTAAAGAGAGAGTGTTCAAGGTTGGCGAACTAGTATTGGCTGTTCGGAGACCGATGGTGTTGACTCATAAAAGTAAAGGGAAATTCCAAGCAAAATGGGAGGGTCCTTATGTTATTGAGACCGTATTTTCCAATGGCGCCTATCGGTTATCAAAGCCTAATGGAGATCTACTCATGATGCCAATCAATGGCAAATTTCTTAAGAAATACTATATATAAAGGAGACAGAATGAAAATAAAGTTTCTTTTATATTTATTTTGTTCAAGACAAAAGATTAAGGACGAGGGCCACTCCCTTCCTTATTGAATACATAGTCAGCCAATGCATAGAAGGCGTCGTTTCCTGAACTCATAAAAAATTTGCAGACAGCCATCCTCGATGCTTCTTCTTCAGGAGTTTTCCCTGGATCTACTAAGAAAGCAAGGATGTCTTCAGGTGGCTTGGGCGTAGAAGAGCTTCCACCTATTTCGGTTGGGCCTGATACAGAGGGTTCAACGGGGAACGTCTCAATGATGCCCTCAATTTTCCTGGAGACTTCATTCTTTTGCCGTACATCCTCAGAAGACATTTCTAATAGAGAAGAAAAAATAAGAATGAAATATTATAAGCAGTTCTCACCTATTTATAGAAGAGGACTATAAATGAACCGGTCTTTGAAATTGAGAACAACCTTTCATTCCCGAAAAGACCTGTCCGTTCATTCTATCGGGTCCATTCAGTTAATTATGGAATTGAATCAATGTTCTCTTTTCCCGAAAGTTACGTTGATTCATTTATACATTGATATGGACCTATACGCTCATGACATCTGTCTCCTTATTCCCCGGCTACCAAGGTTTGGTTAAGCTGGTTTCTTGTCTCCCGGGAGAGGGATTTTAAATCTTCTATTTTTTCAACTGATTAAAAAGTGGGATTCGTTATTTATCATGTCTTCATGACCTCTGAATGAATATTAAATCCACTTACATTCCTTATCTATCATTTCCATCTAACCTCTGCATAGATATTAATCTACTTTTCTTTGAGTTCTTACATACTGTCATGTCCATATTACCTCTGATAGTATTGTATACTCTAAAAACAGAAAATAAGATTTCATTATCTATCACGTCCATATCACATCCAGATAGATACAAATCATTGAGCATAGACGACTTATCATTTCCATTCCCATATCATCAAAAAAGTCTATTACATTTCTTAGACTTTCTTACAAGTTATAATGGAAATCTATTACATTCTTGGATTTTCATTCTAGACACACAACGATAGCCTAATGGAGATCTATTTCTTCTTTGGATCTTCTTCGTCGGATTCGTTGTTGGTGTCAATTCCTTGCTGTCCAAGCCTTTGTGGCGACCAGAACAGAAGGAATCAAACTCTGGTCTTCTCTCTCGGACGAGAGGAGAATCCAAGAGTGTGGCAGCCCGACGACGTGTTGCTGCCAATACAACTGGTGGAGGAGTGGCGGCACCTCAAAGGAGATAGGAATGTATCCAGCATTGGGATACAATTCCTAGTCCTGTCGTGAAAGGAACTCTACTACCCGATTTCTCGGGATAGAGTTGACTCCACCATCCAACTCTCCATGTATAAAGGCTCTTCCTACCAACAGAGGAAGACCCTTTTATCTCACGAAGAGTTCTGAGTTGTCTGATTTGCGCGTCAAAAGCACATGAGCTCCCCGATGTTGATGTCAGAAGGACGCTCTTCATAGTGTCAACGTCACCAATGCCGGTTCTGGAAAAGCTCTTTAGCCAAACTGCTGCAGAAAACAACAAAGAAGAAGTGTTTTAAACAGAAGTACCTACAGATGCGTATGAGACGCTAACTAAATAGATGTTCATGCGCTTTGTTTCATCTTCAACAGATTACAAGGCATTTTACGCTAGCGTCTCAGGTATATCACTATTCAGCAAGGATTTTACGCTAGTGCTTCAGCAAGGCTTTTACGCTAATGCTTCAGCAAGGCTTTTACGCCACTACTTCAGAAAATTCAAAAGACAGATGATTGCTTACGATCAGACTTACCACTTAGGTCAAATGGTTTGGCTCTAATAGTGGATAAAGCTACATCTGGTGATTGGGCGTACAAAGGAACGCCATTGGAAAGCATCGCCATTGTCACTTATTGGAGAACGACATTGCAGAAAGTTATCTTCAGAGGAATAAGAATGAGAATAGATGAGACATTCTCGGCTATTTATAAAGACTGAAGAAACTGTTGGGAGTCTATTTCGGAAAGAGATCCTATTGAAAGGCTCTCGTAACCACAAGACAGACGCCACGTGTCAGTTTGTTTCTTGGGAATGAACAACCATAGAAGCAGTCAAAAAAAGTGTTGAACAGTTCTATGTATCAACAGATGAGATTAACATCAAAACTTTATTTATAAGGGGGGAAGTGGACCCCTACATATAAGAGAGTCGCAATATATGGAATTTTATTTTCCCTCTCCTTTGTTGGACTGACGAAGGGAGGCACCTAACTCACGCATGTTGTAAATTCTGGAGCGACGCATCAGATTTAAAAATGCTTCTGTATCTCCTGAGCCCTCATATGCAGTCGGGGGACCACCATCGATGCGACTGAAGATTGCTGGAGTTAATCCGAAGCACGCAACAAAGTTGCGTACTCGCTCAAAGTCAATCCTTGAGCCCGAAGCCTCTTCATTGTTAATCTCCTTCTTGGGCGCCATGTCACTATGGAGATGAATGACAAGAGTGAAGAATTTCTCCTCATTTATACGGTTAAATCAACTCTCCATATTCCTCTTTGGAAACTGCTCATTATTAATGTAAACTCGGGGAAACGAAAAGGCATTCGAAAGTCTCGAGAAAGAAATTCATTGTGACTGTTGAGTGTTGACCGACACTATTGAAAATTGCACCGACTGTTGGACATCCCCGCTTTTACGCGGATGACTGTTGTATATCCCAAATTTTACGCTGACTGGTCAAAACTCAAATTTTACGCTTCTATTCAAAGTATTCCAAATTTTGAAGATATTTAAAAACTTTGTAGGGGGTCTTGTAGGAGCGTAAAAAGTGCTTCAGAGAAAAAATCAAAGTGATAGATTATTCCACTCCAATTCAACCACTTTTACGCTAGACAAAGCTGTCAAATCTCGCATTTAATGCAAACTCTGACATGGAGATATTAATGATGGCATATATCACAAAGGGATTTGTTTTTACACAGAGACCAATGTTGTCGTTTAGTGTGTGGATTGAGCTACTTTATGCTCACACTACGGCTTCTTTTACGCACGAAGATTATACGAGCCTTTACGCTCAACAGTCGACGTGTGCGTAAAGTCTATTTGAGCTGCTTTTATGCTCAAGGTTATTTAACAACCACTTTATGCGGGAAGTCTATGTCAGGACTATTTTACGCATAATCTACTGCTTTATGCTCAGAGTACATTGGGGCTATTTTTACGCCCTATTCTCCTCTACCAGCTTGGAACGTGGTCTGCCTACGTGACTTTCATGCCATTCTTCTCGAAGAACGTGTGTACATACATCATATTCTTACTGAAATGATGGGACACATGTCAACATATGCAGAGGATGGCTTCGATCGTGGGTGGCAGTTATTAGCGTAAAGATGAAACTTTTGCTGAGTTTTTACGCACAAGAGCCCAAGTCTATAAATAGACTGATTTTTCTCATATAACACACACAGAGACAGGAGAGAATAGAGAGATCAGAACTTAGAGATTTTGATTCTCCAGAGCATTCTTCTTCAACCTTCCTTTCAGAATAGAGTGAAGCAAAGCAGGAAAGCATTCGGCCTCGCCATCAGTGCCCAAGTGCGTCGATACCTTTCTGGTGACTTAGTTCTTCCAGTTGTTCTACTTCAAGCAGTGATCTTCATCATCATCATATGGTCCAAGGAATAAAGTGATCATTTACGAATCAGACTTCCATAGCAATACTTTCCTAGAATCAAATTTGTACTTCTTGTACTTTTTCTCGTTTTATTTTCAAAATCCGATTTTCAGGCATTTTGTTAAGTGAAACAGCAGGTCCGCACCCCTTACTGCCACTCTGCGTAAGGACGCAATCAGCCTCTCGGCACAAGAAGAGCAGATGATAATCCGACTGCCAAGGTCCGGCCAAATGCCAAGACCCACAACGGAGCCACTGACCATTAGGCTGCCGAGAGCCGGCCAGCTGCAAACGGAGAAGCTCAATCCCTCCGACTAACCAATGACGATACGCCTTTCCAAGAAGGGTCGTCACCCCGATGCAAGGTCTGGCACTTCTAGCGAACCGGCCACTCCCCGCCCAGCATCGAACGCCAAGCTGGTGGTCGCTAGTTTGCCAACAACTCCACGCTCTGCTCCACCAGCCGAACCACTGACGATCAAGCTGCCCAGGTCGTCCTCTCAGTCTTCATTTACACAGGGGATAGGCGAAGAGGAACTGGAGCTAGCCAAGTATGTGGCTGCCCACACTGATGTTCCCTCCGCATATGATGTAATCCCCCTAGAAAAGATACCTTATTCATCAATAAAGGGCTATCTTTGAACTACCTCGAGCTTAATAAGCTCTGTACAATGTATGCTATGGAACACGGTATAGGCACTCACCTCCACACACAGGTGACAAATGTGCACATCGCAATCCAGCTTACTCCAGCAGAAGACGCTTACCGTATAATCTAGGGAGGGGACCATCCAATCATCTTCGGCCAGAAGGACGACCCGCATCCCTTCACCATAGAAGAAGTCGACCTTGAATCAGATGTCGGGAGACTGCCGCTGTATCTTTATAGCCCCCAATCCAAATACCTCATGCAAAAACAGGGGTACGATTTGGAGACGACGCCAGGCCTGAACTACGGTACTGGACGACGATTACCTTTGAAGCCATCGGTCCCGGCAGGCAAACCACGGGACTACTATAGCAAGACTCGATGTGGATTAGGGTATGTTACACCCACAACGACCCCTGAAAGCTCAGATGAAGAATGTGACTGGCATTCACATTCAACCGGGTCACCAACTTCTGACTCAGATACCAGTATCGGAGATGTATTCAGATAAGTCTTGTCAGTCAACATGGCATTCATCGACGCTTATGAAGAAGACGAAGACATCCCTGAAATCCTCGAGTTAGAGCCGTAGGCCCAATAGTTGGATGCACAATGGGAAAAACGGTTCGAACTGAGAGAACCTCCTACTGAAGATGAGGTTGTACAGGTCGACCTCGGCAGCGAATCTTCTCCAAAACCAATCTTCGTCAGTAAGAGCCTAACAGACGAAGAGCGAGAATCGCTGCTGGAACTTGTCAAAGAATACATTGATGTGTTCGCCTAGAGCTATAAAGACATGCCGGGGTTAAATCTCGATATTGCTCTTCATAAACTAAACATTCGGCCGGATGCAAAGCCAGTCAAGCAACAACAGCGACGCTTCCGCCCAGGCATCATGGATGCGATCGAAACCGAAGTCAACAAACTAATAGCCAGCGGCTTCATTCGTGAGAAATAACATCCGGATTGGGTCGCCAACATAGTACCCATCCTCAAAAAAAATGGGAAGATTCGAATCTGCATCGACTTCTGCAGTCTGAACGAGGCATGCCCCAAAGATGAATTCTGCTTCCCTATCACGGACATCATGATTGACAAAACCTGCAGCTTTGAATGTATGTCATTCATGGATGGCTTCTCGGGGTACAACCAAATCAAGATGTCTCCTGACGACGAAAAGCACACATCATTCCGAACACCGATTGGCACATACTGTTACACAGTCATGCCTTTCGGTTCGAAGAATGCCGGCACCACATATTAAAGAGCCATGAGAATCATCTTCAGAGACCACTTACACAAGACGGTGGAGTGCTACGTTGATGACATCGCCGTCAAGATTCGCTGTAAGGGAGACCATCTGCATGACCTGAGGACGGTATTCGACCTGATGCGAGCGCACAATTTGAAAATAAACCCTACGAAGTCCTTTCTGGGCGTATCCAGCGGGAAGTTCTTAGGCTTCATCATCACCGCCCAGGGTATCCATGTAGACCCTGAGAAGACAAAGGCAATCATGGAGATGGGTCCCCCGAGAAATCTCTGCGAACTCAGAGGCCTCCAAGGGAGGCTAGCTTACATTAGGAGGTTCATTTCTAACCTCTCTGGGCGATTCCGACCATTCACCCACCTCATGAAGAAAGGCGTCTCGTTCGTATGGGACGAAGAATGTCAGCGGGCCTTCGACAGCTTCAAAGAATATTTGTCAAACCCTCCAGTCCTGGTGGCCCCGGTTGCTGGAAAACCATTCCTGCTCTACGTACGAGCAATTGAGCACTCTCTCGGAGCTCTGCTAGCAAAAAAACAACGATGCAGGCCATGAACAAGCCATATATTACCTCAGCCGAATGATAATTGGGCCAGAGCACCGATACACCGCTGTGGAGAAGGAATGCCTTGCCCTTGTGTTCGCCATTCAGAAGATGCGGTACTATGTCATCGGACAAACGATACATGTGATCTTACGAGTCAACCCTCTCAGGGTCCTCATGACTAAACCAGGGACACTCAGCTCTCGCCTTGCTACATGGGTAATATTGCTATCCCCTTACCATATGATCTTCGTCCCACAAAAGGCGGTCAAAGGTCAAGCCCTGGTAGACTTTTTGGCATCCCACCCGGGCTCGGAGTCGTCCAGGATATATGAAGAGATCCCAGATGAGGTCGTCGACTCGCATGCAACCTCTCACGATGATATATGGCGAATGTTCTTCGACGGTGCTTCGAGAACTGGACCTAAGGGCAACATCATCGTCGGAGTCGGGGTGGTGCTGGTTTCTCCTACCGGATTGATGATCAACCGTGCTTACTCTCTCACAGAACCCTGCTCTAACAATGTGGCCGAGTACAACCTCTGGTCATTGGCCTCCAACTTGCAAAGGAGCTGGGGGTAGAATACCTTAAAGTATATGGCGATTCTCAGTTAATCGTCAATCAGATCCGGGACTCATACGAAGTTCGCCACGAAGACATAATTCCCTATCACCAAATAGCGATCGACATCATCTCGTCGTTCGAGGGATTCTTCATCGAACACGTTCCCAGACTCCAAAATATCGAAGCCGATGCCTTAGCAGATCTGGTTGCTTCCCTAGCAGTGCCAAATCATACTCATCAATCGGTAGACGTAGTAGGCCACGAACTGGTCTGCCCCAAGAACAACGTTCAATTCATGGCGAGTTGTTCCGCTCAGACAATCGATGATGTTCCAGATTGGAGACAACCATTCATTGACTTCGTCGTCTACGACATCCTGCCCGAGAACCCGAAGGAAGCCACCTCCATCAGATGGCGTTCTCTCAGATTCTTCTACGATACAGAGACAAAAATGCTGTATCGCCGATCCTATGATGGAGTATTGCTTCGATGTCTGTTAAACGCAGAAGCCAAAAAAGCCGTACGAGAAGCTCATAACGGTGTCCGCGGGGTCCATCAGCCTCTCCCTAAATTGCAAGACCGTCTCTGCCGAATGGGCTACTACTGGCCCATGATGGTAGCAGATGCGATAGACTATACGAGAAAATGCAAAGCCTGCCAAGTCCACGCGGACTTCATCCACCAGCCATCCGAATTTCTACATCCGACAGTGGCGTCCTGGCCGTTCAAAGCATGGGGGATGGACATCATCGGTCCGATTACTCTACCTTCCTCTTATGGACATCGCTTCATACTCGCGATCACGAATTATTTCTCCAAATGGGCAGAAGCTGTCCCGCTTGCAGAAGTAAAGACTTCGAACGTGATCAGCTTTCTCAAGCATCACGTCATCTATCGCTTTGGACTGCCCCGAAGGATCATCCACGATAATGGTCCGCTGTTTGTAAGCCACGTCTTTTATCGGTTCTGTGACACACATTGCATCCAGAATATTGCTTCAACATCGTACAACCCTGCAGCGAACGGGTTGGCAGAGGCATTCAACAAAACGATCATCAAACTCCTCAAGAAGTTTGTCTCTTCCAACAAATACGACTGGAACGAGAAGCTCGGTGAATGTTTATGGGCGTACCGTACTACAGTCCGAACAGCTACCGAAAACACACCATTCTTTCTGGTGTACGGGAGTGAGGCAGTTCTCCTATTAGAGACTCAAATACCCTCACTCCGCGTCGCCCTCACTTATCAATTGACGACGGATGATAACTACCGACGCCGACAACAAGAGTTGGAGGCCTTAGATGAAAAATGCCTCCTAGCTCAGCAAAGGATCGAACTATACCAAGCACGCATCGCTGGGGCCTTCAACAAGAAGGTCAAAATCAGAACATTCCAAGTGGGCGATCTCGTTCTGGCAGTCCGGAGGCCGATGGTCATGACTCACAAGACCGCCGGCAAGTTCCAGCCAAAATAGGAAGGTCCATTTATCATCGAGGCCGTATTCTCCAACGGTGCTTACCACCTCGCCAAGCAAAACGGAGACTTGCTCATGTTGCCCGTCAACGGCAAGTTCCTGAAGAAATATTATGTCTAAACACAATTTCCAGATTATTGAGTCATGTACCCGCTGGTGCCACTGAACTCACATTCCAGATTTTCGAGTCATGTACCCTCTCGTGCCTCTGAACTCACATCCACAATATTCCAGATTATCGAGTTATGTACCCGCTGGTGCCACTGAACTCATACTTTCACAATATTGAGTCATGTACCCGCTGGTGCCTCTGAACTCACATCCCGGTCACTCTTTCAGATAGTAAGTCATGTATGATCATACCTCTGAACTTGCTTCCTGGAAGAGATCCTCCCTCATGATCTAATACCCGCACTTCCAGGGCACAAAAAGGGTAAGCGATCCACAAATTACCAAAACGGCCATGTCCTCATTACCTCTGAGTCGTTTCATTTTCGCCAAAAACAAATCACCCCTTACATAGAACTTCCATGTCCTCATTACCTATGAGTCGTTCTAGGTACCCTCCTTCATTGAGCCCACTCCTGTCATGTCCTCATTACCTCTGAATGGGAAGGCTCCGTCGAAGAAACCTTCATGCCTGCCATGTCCTCATTACCTCTGAGCAAGTATGATGATTCCCTTTCGACTTATTATCTGTACCCACAACCGGAGTACGCCAAGGGTAATAGGTCCACAAATGTCCTCTGTTGACCACTAATGTCTTCTGTTGACCACAAATGTCCTCTGTTGACCACAAATGTCCTCTATTGACCACTAATGTCCTCTGTTGACCACTAATATCCTCTGTTGACCACAAATGTCCTCTGTTGACCACAAATGTCCTCTGTTGATCACTAATGTCCTCTGTTGACCACAAATGTCCACTGTTGACCACAAATATCATCCGTTGAGTCCACTCCTACCATGTCCTTATTACCTCTGAGTAGGAAGGCTCCACAGCAAAAAACCCCCATACTTGCCATGTCCTCATAACCTCTGAGTAAGTATGTTGGTCCCCCTTCACCCTATTATCTGTATCCTAAGTCGTGGTACGCCAAGGATAATAGGCCCACAAATGTCCTCTGCTAAGTCTCTTAGTACATGCCAGCTATTCCTCATCATGCCCCGAGAGCCCAGCTGCTCCATGACATTCTATATCCCGATACTGGGAACGTCCACGACCACCTTTCCGTTGGACTGTTCTAAGTACCCACAGTCAAACTTGTTACCTGTACCTAAAACCAAGGTATGCCGTGGGTAACAGGTCCACAAATAAGCCCCCTATGCGGGGAGAACATTACCACAATATCACAGGTACAACAAGCAACGCAAATGAAGGGTAGAATGGAAAGCACTCTTTATTTGAAGGAAAAAAAAGCATTACATGTTTTAGGACCACGTCCCTTTCAAAAAGGAAACTGGAACAAAATAAGAAGAAAAGGCCGACTATAGCTAAGCATCACACAACTCCAGGAGCCGGCTTCTCACCAAGGCGGTCCCCCGCTCAAGCCTCTGTTTAGTTCAGCGCTCGGCCGCTTGGGACAATTGCTCCGCATCATTCAAATACATATACGCCTGCCAGTCGTTCTCTATTTTCTTCAGGACAAGTTCTAGATTGGCAGAAGCCCTGCTAAACTTGTCAGCCTCCTGGATGGCAATCCCTTTCTCAGTACAAGCAGCTTCCAACTCGGACTCCAAGAAAGCCAGCTTTCTTTGGAGCTCCAGGATTTGTTCCCGGGTATCGGTTACCCCACGGAAGGCAGCCGCTTCCCGGGCCGCGCAATCTTCAGTCCGACGGCTCCACTGATCATACAACCGAGTCAAATCCTGGCGGTCCTTCAATATAGCCGGCTTGAGCGATTCTCGGGTAGCCATCACCTTCTTCAACGCGGTAACGAGGAAGTTGCGCTCTTGATTTATGACCGCGGGTAAATCAGCCTGTTGTAGCATGCGAAACTGGGCCACGAGACGATTAGCCTCTAACAACTTAGGCTCCAGAAGTGCGGCCAGTTCCCCTCCACCAGGGAGTGTCCTAAGGATATTGATCTGGCTACCGGCACATTGACGGGCCAGAGTAAAGGGAGTCCTCCTTTCCACAGCTGCCTTGATCCCTCTTTTCAGGTGGCGGTAGAAACTGTCGACCACATCCCGGGATACTTCATCCAAAACCTCTGTAGAAGACGGCGTCAAAGGGAAGGTGGCAGATAGTACCGAAAGAGTAGGCTCAAAAATTACCGCCTCCGCCACCAAGGAAGCAAATTCCATGCGAAAAGATGCTTGAATGGCGGCCAGCTCCTCTTCCGTCGCCCGAAGAGCCTGGATGCTCGGCAGGGCGGAAAGGTTAACCCTCGAAACTATGTTCGCAGAAGAGGGCACAGGGAGCATCGTCCCTTGTCCCAGTTGTACTGCTACCTGGGCTCCCGAACTCGACCCAGATGGAGGCCCTTCAATACAGGGAGGTTCCGTCAGACCCTCTCCGCTAGGGTCCGTCCCAGTAATGTCCGTCACTGGCAATAAAGGGTTGGGACCTGAACATCCAAAGCAACCATTAATCGACGTAATCTGAAGGATAGGATGACAGAGTATATAGGCTTATTCACAAGTTAAGGTTTGACTTGTATTACCAGGATAAGAGCATATAGGCTGCGGTTCGTTCACAGCGGTTTCGTTTCCCTACCCACAGCTTCTGATCCGAATTCAACTGGTTTTTCTGTCACGGCCATCCCTGAAAGGGAGCCAGCCAGGACAGTATCATCCTGTTGGGGTTCAGATGTCTCAGGGACGGGCGCAGTAAAACTCCCATCCCCTTGAGTTGAGGTCCCAGCAAGGTGGGGCTCCTCGACCGTAACCGAAAGAACCCCAGCAGTAATGATAGCAGTGTACACATCACTGACCAAATAGGACAGGACTGGATCAGCCTCGGCAATCGGGTCCTAAGAAGCTAACTCATCTGACGCCTATAAAGAGCAAAAGGAAAAAATGATTAGGCCATAACATAAAAAAAGAAGAAATGAGGTAGTTGAAACTCAAATCACCTCAGAAACAACGTCAACATCATCAATAAACAGCCTGCAACGTCTTATCGTAGTGTGCTTTATGGAGTAGGTTCGACCATCAGCGGTAATCACGCGCCTGCTTCGCTTACGCGAAGAGCCAGGCACTGCAGATGGTTGATCCTCCACAACCTTGTCAGACCAAGTAGACGGCTGGCCCGCCACCCTTTCATCTGACATAATCGGGGGCTGATTCCCAACTTCCTCGCCCGAAGAATACGACGAGTCATCGGCGTCTTGTTCATCATCCTTCTCGTCTGCCATATAGACTCTAAGTCCGGCGCAGGAACCCTGTTCGCCCCCCTCTTCCTCTTCTTGGATCCCTCTGGATTCTCAGACAAACCAGTGCCAGCAATGAAGCTAGTATTTATATCAAAATCGACAGGAGGCTTGCTCACTGCAACATGATAAAGGGCCGCTATATACAAAATATCTCCTGTCGTCTTGGCATCGGGGACCGAAAAGCTGGCCCGGGTATGGACCGTATTGTAATAATGCCAAGCCCGGACGCCATTGAGTACACTGCCCTCAAAGCTTAAGCTAGCGCTCGGACAATCCAGGAACAATTGACTATACCCGAATTGACGAAAAAATCTACTGGGCAGATAAGGCTCTAGGTATACGTTATTTCGGTAACGATATACCAGGTGCACAAGGCGGATGTTGCGCAGCCAAAGAAGCATCTTCTCAGATAAAAGTTGGGGAGGATCAACGCCGTCAACATGTACTCCCCTCACCTCTCTGAGGGTAAATTGAAGAAGAGAGACAAAGAACTCGGGCCCGTCAACTCTCGCCAATGCCCTCCGGCAGGCTGGCACGGTATCGTGCTCCCAAGGCTGATAACGGTATCGAAAAAGGAAGGCGTCGTTAGTTGTAACATCTTCAGATTTTGGCCTCATCAATGACCGGTAGTGCATTAATAACCACCCCATGAGGTAGTGGTATGGTAATTCTATCCGTTCAAAGCCCAGCGTCGTCTCACGAGCAATGACTTTGGATGAAAAGGCGCTGAGGCCGTGGTGTATACTACACACCATAGCCAGGAGAAGGGCCAGTCTTACTTTGAAGACTAGCTTCACAGCAGGGAGAAGGAAATGGCAGCTGATCCTTTCCGTAGAACCTGCTCCGCCCGATACTACGCAATTGCGTAGCCACACCATCAAGAACCCGGCTAAGATCACTTTATCGGACATTTCCCGGGTACCATAGTAGAAGTAACTGAAGGAATCAATGCGGCTCCTAAACCTGTCACGGGTAGACCTCGACCTTTTGACCTTCAACATCATGTCCTTCACCTCCTCCGGGATTTGAGGACCTCGAGACGAAACTCGGCCGGAGGGACGTAACTTGAAAAGATACGCAACCCAGGCCGTGGTGTGAGGGGCGCTCCCTTCTGAGCTATTTTCTTTCTTGATAGCAATCTGGTGGCAGATGCTATGATGGCACAACAGTTCTCGGTACACGGCGACGAAACCAGGAAATCGTCGATCCAGGTCATCGAGTTCCTCGTTCGTCGGAGTATATACTTCAAAGGCCTCGCCTCCCCATGACAGCTTAGAAACAACATGCATCTCATGGAGAGCAAGCCCCAGCTCTCCTCCGGGGCAAAGAAACCGCGTACGCCGGTTATACAGCTCCAAAAGGGCCATGAACAAAGGTTTGTTAATAGGCAACCCATAACAGGTGCCCCGGACGGCGTAGTAAAGGTCAATTTCCCGAAGCGATTCCCCATATTTCCTCAGGATCCATGAGGTAAGATTGGCCCATGTAGGAATGGGGTTTATCCAATTCAACAGCGACAACCTGCCCACAAGATAAGACCCCTTGTGAGCGAGATGATTCAGAAAGGTATCAGCTTGAGTGAAAGAGAAGTTGGGACCAGTTACATTTACAAAAGTGCCAGGGAGCAGCCCCATCACACTCCGACTAACTGAATCCTTGCCCGCATATGCTGAACCCGTACGCCTGTTGTAGTGAATGTTACCCACAAACATTCCCGATCGGGTGGGAGTCAGGGAGCCCCCCATTGTCCTGCCCAATGGTACCATGTTAAACCACGAAAGGGGATAATGCCGCTCCATCTCGGGGAAATGGATTTCTACCCCGTCTACAGAAAAATCCCAGCTCTCAGAAGCATCCAGCAATCGGGAGTTCTTTTTGAAAAAGGTATCCACAAAGAGAAAAGCCGGTTTCAGATATTCTCCGTCCAGCTGCCCCGAATTCATCATCGAACAAAGAAAGTGGAAAGGCTGGTTGTTAATGACAGCCACCCTCTCCCTAGGTTCATTAGTGGGAAGCTGATCCACTATATGTCGGATTAAACCATCGAGCCGCATGCCTACGGCAAACTGAGCTGAACCCACAAGAAGCTCTCCTGCTGGGTTGGTTGGGAGGTTTACTGAAAAAGGACAAAAAAGAAATAGGATTAAAAGATGGTTACTGAACTCAAGTTCCTGCAAGCCTATACGGCTCGGATCAAATGAAGCCCTATGCGGCTCCAATTCAATTGAGTTCCAGGTGGCACGGCCCCAAGGGAGCTTATGTGGTTCGGCCAACACAGCCTCATGCGGCCCAAAGCAATCGGGAATTCCATATAACATTGGTTCGATAGCTTATCCGGATCAATTGAACATATGCGGTTCTAAGCAGAAGAGCTTTTGCGGCGCTAAACATTATGCGGATCAGTCTGTCAGAAGCTTATGCGGCTCCGTTCAAAGGAGACTTCATGCGGTTTATATCCAGAGACTCAAACCCTTCTCATGCTGCTCAAACATAGGGCATCTCCTATGTTGCTCGGACATGAGAGGGTCATGCAGTCCATACATCATATGCGGCTCTATCATAGTCGAACTTGGGTGAAGGCTTGTGCATAAATATGCAACAGAGCCATGAATTCTTAGGATTCAAAGTATCCAAATACAACCCTTACCATTAAGGGCAGGACGGACATCAGGGTGCACTTCGAGCACGACGGCTGACGAGGAAGCCGCCTTCTTGCCCTTCGCCGCAGCAGAGGCGACCTTAGAGGATTTGGGGGCCATGACCGACGATCAGAGAAAGAAAATGAGGGAAGAAAAGTGAGACATCAATAGTTGGAACGAAGAAGGAAGCAAAGAAATCCCTCCGAGTGAACCCATCCTTATTTATAAACAAGAGCAAAACGTTTCGGTTCCCGTGCGTACACGAGGACCGACCCAACGGTTACCGAGATAAGCCACCTAAAATAAAGGCCAAACCCCTGGGATCCTGCACCAAAAAGTGGCCTTTAAGACTGACAGCAAATCAACAGCACTTTTAATGCAAAAGATTGCCATACGTGGCAATAATGACGAGGCAAAGAGCTCATGCGGCTCGAAAGTTCATGCGGCTGAAACTTCTATGTGGCCAAGATATCTATGCGGCTAGAAAGAGCTTCCACACGGCCATGCTTCTTACTCAAAGTATTTCAATTTTGCAAATTGAAAACTTTTAAGGGGGTCTTGTAGAAGCATGGAAAATAATAAAGAAAAAGCCATGCGGCCAGGAAATCCCATGCGGCTCAGAAGACCCATGCGGCTCAACGAGTCTATGCGGCTCTGTGATCTCCATGCAGCTCAGAAGAAAAGATACGTGGCTTGCTAACAGTTCTCCCCTCCGCACTATACTGCATTAATTGCTTGGACGGCTGACCACTTTGACGAAGCGACAGGCCTGACATAAAGCGGCAATTATGACTCTGTCATAATGACAGAATCCTAGAAAATCAAAAAAAATCTCTGACACAACCCCCCCGAGATCCAGAAAATGCTACGCAGCTGAGACACGTGGACAGCCATATGCGGCTCGAGCGGAGACCCCCCTATGCGGCTCAAGCTGAAGTTGTTCTATACGGCCCAAATCGAGACAGCCCTATGCGGCTCAAACAGACGCAGCCCTATGCAGCTCACAAGGATCAGCCCTATGCGGCTCATAAGGATCATCTCATGCGGCTCACTACCCATTATATGGTCCAGATTATCATGTGGTTCGAAGATTTGGGGTCCACTCCCCAAGCTGTCCTGACACGTGGCCAGGCTTATGCGGCTCAAACTTTATGTGGCTCAATCCTTATGCGGCTCATGGACTCCCATGACACGTGTCATAAATCCAATCAATTTCTCAGATTTACCGCAATCAAAGATTGGGTCAAATTCCAATAATCTGGAACACGTGGCAGGAGAATGAATTAAATTTGTTCATTCAGATTCGCAGACATCAGCAGATCATCATCGTAGAGATTTATTCTAATCAGCATTAATTACTGATAGGATTTGGAGCAATCTACACTAAATGGCCCAGATCCATTATACTCCAAATGAATGGCCCAGATTGATCGATCAGCAGGCCGCCGCCACTTTGAGGGGCAATCATTGTGAACCCTAATGAGGTCCCTCCATTCTTATAAATAGCAGGGTGCCATTCCCTTGTAGGAGAGATAACACATACGCACACATACATACAGAAAGGATAACTCTTTTCGAGATCAGAGAGAGCACCACATACTTGGAGAGAGAGAGCGGAGAGAGAGCAAAGAGAGCATTTCTTCAACGTCGAGCAATTTTCTGGAGCCAAGGCTGCATACCGATCGTCCAAGGAGTAAGGCAGAGCTGCCGTCGCTTTTTCGAGCCTCTATCGTCACCCCCCAGAATCTAAAATAAACAATTGTACTTAGATTGCTGTACCTAGGCTTTCGTCCTAGGCTTTCTTTGTACAAGCAAGTTTGTAACGTGAAGTAAAGTCCAGTCCTCCGATAATTGTTCTGCTCTTTTATATTTTATGGCAAACAAGGGTTTACCTGAGGAAGAGGAGAAGGAGCTCGGATTGGGGGAGGCGGAGCTCGAGGAGGAGGATCTCGAGGAGGAGGAGCTCGTCGGAGGGGGAGGAAGTCGCCGGGGGGAGGGGGTCGCCGGGGGGAGGGGAGGGCACTGACAGAGGGGGAGGGAGTCGCCGGGGGGGTGGGGGGGAAATTAAAATTTTTGAGTATTTTCGGGTGAGAGTGAGGAGGAAAGAAGGAAACGCTGTGCCCTAAGTAAAAAAAACTTAGCGACGTCACGTGTTGAAGTCGCTAAACGTCACAAAAATGGCGACATATGCTAATAATATGTCGCTGAACATCGCTATTCAGCGACGTATTAAACTCCTGTCGCGGAACGTCGCTAGGCAGCGACGTTTTACGACGTGTTTATAAAGCGGTCGCTAAATTACATAACTAGCGACGTCATTTCTTGTCGTCGCTAAATTATGTCGCTATTTGATGATATTTTAGTAGTGTTCGTAGAAAACTTTGCGAGGATAGCAGAGCCTATGACACGGTTGACATGCAAGGACCGTGAGTTCATATGGACAGATGAATGTCAAGCTGCTTTTGAAGAGTTGAAGAAACGTTTGACTACAGCCCCAATCCTGACAATTCCTTTCGGATCAGGAGGATTTGTAATCTATAGTGATACATCTGGAAAAGGATTGGGTTGTGTACTATTACAGCACGGTAAGGTAATTGCTTATGCTTCTAGACAATTACGAGTGCATGAAAAGAACTATCCAACGCACGATTTGGAGCTTACAGCAGTCATATTTGCATTGAAGCTGTGGAGACACTACTTATATGGAGAAATGGTGGAAGTATACACAGATCATAAAAGCTTAAAGTATGTCTTCACGCAAAAGGAGTTGAATATGAGGCAGAGGCATTGGCTAGAGTTGATGAAGGACTTTGAGATTGAGCTGCATTATCATCCAGGCAAGGCTAACGTAGTAGCTGATGCGTTAAGCCGCAAGCCTATGGCGTATTTCTTGACAACTCAGAGGGAAATATTGAAGGACATGCAAGATCTTGGCATAGAGGTTATATTACCTGGAGAAGATGGTCAGTAAGCCAATCTTCATGTACAGTCGTCACTAGTTGAGAGAATTAAGGCAGCTTTGCCTACCAATGCCAGATTTCAAAGGCTTAGAGAAAAGACGGAAGCTGGAGAGAAGACGGGACTGAGGATCCATGAAGACGGAACATTAAGATGTGGTGATCGTTTGTATGTACCAAATGGTGAGCTTCGACAAGAGCTGATGGCAGAGGCTCATAATTCCATCTATTCTATTCACCCTGGAGGCACGAAGATGTATCGAGACCTGAGAAAACACTTCTGGTGGCATGGTATGAAAAGGGAGATAGCCCGTTTCGTAGCTAAGTGCTTGGTGTGTCAGCAAGTCAAGGCTGAACATCAGAGATTAGCAGGGTTATTACAACCGCTTCCGATTCCTGAATAGAAATGGGAGCACATCACAATGGACTTTGTGTCAGGGCTTCCAAGGAGTCCTATGGACGTAATGCAGTTTGGGTGATAGTGGACCGACTCACCAAGTCAGCTCACTTTTTGCCATTCCGAGTGGGACAATCTACAGAGGTATTAGCAGATATGTACATGAGGCATATTGTGAAGCTGCACGGTGTACCAGTTAGCATTGTGTCAGACCGGGACTCGAGATTTACATTCCATTTCTGGAAAAGTCTATAGGAAGGTTTAGGGACACGTCTGAAGTTCAGTACGGCTTATCATCCCCAAACTGATGGCCAGTCGGAACGTACTATTCAGACGTTGGAAGATATGTTGAGAGCTTGTATGTTAGATTTTGGAGGCTCATGGGAAGATCACCTGCACTCGGTGGAGTTTTTCTACAACAAAGCTATCAAGCGAGTATACAAATGGCTCCGTTTGAAGTGTTGTATGGTAGAAAGTGTAGGTCGCCAGTTTGTTGGAGTGATGTAGGAGAGCGTCAGATATTGGAACCAGAGCTGGTAGTCAGCACAGTTGAGAAGGTGAAGTTGATTCAAGGGCATCTTCGAGCAGCACAACACAGACAAAAGCAGTGGGCTGACCTTCATCGTCGACCTTTGGAGTTTAAGGAAGGTGATCATGTGTTCTTAAGAATATTACCAACTCGAGGCACCATTCGCTTTGGCAAACGAGGGAAGTTGAGTCCAAGATATATTGGACCGTTTGATATATTGGAGCGTGTTCGAGAGGTTGCCTATAGATTAGCGTTGCCACCTTCTCTTGAGGGAGTCCATGCTGTGTTTCACATATCGCAGCTGAGGCGATACGTAGCTAATAGCAGCCATATGTTGGATCACTCTGAGATCACAGTGGGGCCAAGCTTATCATATCAGGAGCAACCTGTGGAGATTCTAGACCGGAGCGTGAAGGTCTTGAGGAATCAGTCTATCCCCTTGGTTCGTGTGTCGTGGAAGCATCACTCGCCAGAAGAGTCCACCTGGGAGCGTGAATACGACATACGCAACAGATTTCCCCATCTTTTTTAGAATCTAGGTACGTCTTTACGTAGTTACAATTTTCCTTCTACATTTAATTTCTTTTTCATTCATATCGTGCATTAGTCTAATTTCGAGGGCGAAATTTCTATTTAGTTGGGTAGAATATAAACTCCTTATTTTATGTCTTTTATTATTATTATTATTATTATTATTATTATTATTATTATCTTCTCAAGACAAATCTTTTTTTTCCTTTCCTTAATTTACTCCTATAAACACATGAACCCAAAACCCAATTCCTAACGGGTCTTAAACCCAAATACCATTAATACAAACTACTAAAATCTATTTCCTATCCTACAAAACCTACAGCAAACTAAGTCTTCCCCCTCCCCACTTCCGCGCGGAAGGCTCGGCACATTCCGAGCACCTCTAACGTGCACTCCTCCAATCTCTACCACACGTTTCCATCCTCCTCCATATTCTTTTCTTCATCTCCATCTCATTTCCAATCTCCTATACTACCTCCATTCACACTCTCCTCCAAAGCACACCACCGCTACCCACAAACCGAGTCGACCGTACTGCGACTCAACGTCGTGCAAAAACCACTCTCGGAAGCTCTAGAGCTTTGTCAAGCTACCCCATCCCAAGTGACACCATCACCGTCACCCTCGACTCACGAACCCGCTGGAGAAGGCCGCAGGTTGTCGGGTGTATCGCTCGCGGAAATCACACAGTACAGAGCCAACTTCGAGAGCTTCGTCCTTTTTCCTCGGTGGATTATTTTCCAATCTGATTTCACAGGTTAGTAGCCAACCTAACCCACATTAATTCCCTACATTTAGTTACAATTATTCTGTAGAATTAATATGTTTAAATCTAGATACAAAACCATAATTTTCATTAGAACTATTGTCACTCCCACTTTTCGCAAATAGGGGTAAAATGGTCATTTTTGCATTTTTGGGAATTTTAGAAATTTTTATTTAATTTTATTGTTATTTGGGGATTTTTAGAGTCGGGTTCGAATTTCAGCTCATTCCGACTTGTATCGGGGACCCGGGGTAGCTTAGACTCTGATCGGAACCCAAATTTAAGTTAGACATGGCCCATAAAATCCCACAAATTAGTCTGGTACCTTTAGACAATTTTTCCGTGACTTAATCGGTCAATTTGTAGATTTTAACTTGGCCGTTCCAACCCCGAAATTTTTTTAAGTCAAATTTGGCCTAAAAGAGGCTTGGAGGGCATTTTAGAAATTAGCCAAATGCCCCCAAACCACCTTACATAGCCAGCCACCATGGGAGGACCCTCCCTCTTCATTCAACTCATCTCCACTCTCAAGTTCTTCCCTCTTTTGAGTTTTCCCCAAAACCTAGATCCAAATTTGAGTTTTAATCTCTAAAACTTCCATTTTCTCCCAAATTTCTTCCATAGATACTCTCTACACCATCAAGGGAGGGTGCTACCAAAGTTTGGAAAAAAGTGCAAGGTGAAAGTGTCCATTATTCAAGAATCTTTGTATCGGAGAGAGTTTTATTAGGATTTACTCCTAATTGGTAATTACCTATTCTCTAAATCTATTTCCCATAAATTTTACTTGGTTTTGGAACCCATAGGAATTTACCATGGTTGTGTCCCCTTGTGTCTAGGTTAGAGGCCTATGGGAGACTCCTAGGAGGACTAAGATTAGTGTTTGTGTCCATGTGTCCTTGTGTTTGTGTGTCTATATATATAAATATATATATGAATATATGTATATGTGTATATGTATATATATTTATATGTAAGTGTATCCATGTGGTTGAGATTAGAGAGGAGAGAATTAGAAGGAATTTAGAGATGAGAGGAAGAGATTAGAGGGTAAAATTGAGGAGGAAATTGAGAGAATAATAGAAGAGATTAGAGAGGGAGAAGGAAGAGCAGTAGCAGCAGCTATAGGGGGGTTTTGGGCTGCTGTCCCCCCCTCCCAAACAGCAGGCCAAAGCAGCAGCAGCAACATGCAGTAACAGCAGCTGCAGCAGCAAGCTTAGCAGCAGCAATAGCAGCAGCAGTAGCAGCAAATAGCAGCAGTAATAGCAGCAGCATTAGCCCGCATTAGCCCCCCTTTAACCCCCCTAAACCCATACACTTATATACCTATATATATACTAATATATACCCACTTATATACCTATATATATACACTTATATACTCCCAAAGACATCCCCCCAACTAGTCCTAAGCGAGTAGTATTAGAATGGGATTTTGAGGAGTATGAGTGAATCATAATTTAGTGAAAGGTGTGATTTTGAGTTCCGAGTGTCGAAATGCGTCCAAATTTGAGATGGGACTTAGATATGTGAATTAGATTTTGTGGGTAGGCTCCTAAGTTAAAATCGGAGTTTTGTATGGATTTAGGAGGATGGTATCACACGATATCGTTGAGTATCTTGCGATACTCAAGATAATGGGTAAATCGACAACATGGACCGTAAGATGGACTGGATGTCCACTTCACCTAGGAAGCTTGGTAGGTAATGATAGTGTAGGCTAGTATCCTACTACCCTAGAAAGCCGGGAGTGAAACTCCTAAGGTAAAGCTACTTGGCCTTAGTACTAGAGTAGAAGGGTAAATGGATAAGTAGGGATAATACCCAATTCTCAACATATGAGTTTAATACTTTAAGATATAGCTAAAATTAGGATATTATGGTTGGTAATGGTTAGAAATAGTGGACTTGGACTAGTTTTGACCTTGGTTGACCACGGTTGACTATTTTGACCAAAAGTCAACCGAAGCCTAAAATTTGCTAGAACTTGACCAAACTTGACCAGTTGACCCAAAGTCAACTATTAGTTAACGTTAGTCAAGTTTGACCTATAGTTGACCTAGAGTTGACCAGTGTTGACCAGTTGACCAAAAGTCAACTATAAGTCAACTGTTGATTTAAATCGACCTAGTTTAATTTTGTTTGACTTGTATTGACCCAGTTTGACTTTGTTAGGTCTAATATGACTTAGATTGACCCTGTACAATCTAGTTTGACCTTGTTTGACCTAGATTGACTTAGTTTGATGTGTCTTGACCTAGTTTGACTCAGTATGACTTAATTTTACTTCTAAACCATTATATTGATACATTATTCCATCTATAGGTCCTCGAGGCACTGTTTTTGGACTCAGTCGATCGATCCATCATATTACAGGCGAGTACATTCTCTGATAACATTTCCAATTTACGATGATTATTATAATTCATTTAAATAGTGTAGATATGCTTGTTCTTGACACATTGGTCACACGGATTGGTATTCATGGATCTCGACATGAGATGTTATTCCTCGTTATCATGGTATATATTATGCAAGCCCTCTTGTAGTTCTTGTACAGTATATGGACACCGATTGTCAAGGAGACTTGCTTCCTTTTTGCAGAATCCCGTATCGTAACGTGTCTTACATGGATCCACTCTACTAGTCGGGGGTGGGGGAGCATTAGTATAGATATGTGGTCAAGCCTATTGTGCGCCTATTGTGCATAGATTGATTATGAGTGTTGATCATACACCCCACGTATGGTTAGCCAGGCCTGTTACTATTGTGCAATGTCCCAAGCCGGCCACATATTGTAGCTAGTACTCGCACACCTAGATAGATGATTCTTGATTCTTGTACATGCCATTATCAGTTTACTTGCCTTGTTCTAGCTCTAGATTTACAGCTTACCAAGCTATGATACTTACATGTACATTCTATGATTTCTTGTATATACTCTCTATTTACAGTCTTATAGCTTTTGTCATATCTTGTGAACTGTTGTTAGTTGATTGTACTCGTTTCATCCTGACTGGATATGTTGATAAAATATTACAGATGCTGATGAAGAGGATTACAGTACCTACTATGGTCCGGATGACATAGTGGGCTTAGGCTTGGAGACCTTGGTTCAGCAGGGCTTAGCTCCGCTTGACGAGCCTCTAGCTTAGTTTAGTTAGAGTAGATATTTGGACTGGACCCTGTCTCCAGCTTGCTACTTATGTTATGATATATTATATTTTGGGTTGTATAACCATATTACTCTGTGACACTTTCTCTCTGTTGAGCTGGATTTTGTACTTGTGATTATATCTATCTAGTTTTCGTGCCATGATTCTTCCTTCTAGATTGTGATTGAGTTTATCAGTATTTCATATTTATTCCTCCGTACGGAGATAAAAGGTTATTATATACTGTTTTGTTGGCTAGAAGACCTACAGTGTTCTACGCCGTTTTTGCGGTATAGGCTGGGCGTTGTCACGCACTTGTGCCCCTACCTAGGGTGCGGGTCGTGACACATTTTTAGTGGTGGCCCATGCAGGTCGAAAGTCGCATTAGTGCGATATCGTAGTGGCGCTCGACTTAGAGTGCTGTTACGAGCCTGCGGTACGTATCTAGGATGGGCTATAGGCTGAGTTACTTAATCACAAAGTAGGAAAACTTCCACTTGTTGATCTTTTAACTGTCCTTTTGACATTGATTTTTACATTCTAACTGTCCTCCTTGATATAATATTTCATGTGCCATATTGATTTCCTTCCTTTATTCTATCTTCAGGATGGTGCAGACCAGGTCCCAGCATCCTGAGTCCGCAGACACGGAGAGGTCTGATATGACTCGCAGACTTGATTCAGACACTCCTGTTGCAGTCGGGGTGTCGACAGCAGCTCTTGGGGGTGCTCCTTCGCCAGTTTTGAGGGCTGACCCCGGGGTTGCTATGACTATTTCGGCCGTAGTACCAGTGGTTGATACGGGCACTCTTTCTCCTCCTGCGCATCGGATTCCTCCGCCAGTTGCAGACGTACTTCCACCTCTACCTCCTTTGCCTACAGACATTGGACAGATGCTTACCTTTCTCCAGCAGATGTTAGAGACTCAGAGAGCCTAGGCTGAGGCTCAGCAGAGGCAGACAGACGCGATGCGTCAGGGCATGGAGGATGTCCATCAGCTGGCCCTTGCAGCCGTAGAGCAGAGGGCTCCGCATCATAGGACACGTCCGAGGTACGGAGATATCCAGGACTTCAAGAAGCTCGGGCCCCGTGACTTTAGCGGGACCGAGAGTGTAGTCTATGATGATGATTGGCTCGAGGATATCGAGCGGCAGATGAGGGCCTCCCGCATCGCAGACGACCTGAAGGTCGAGGCGGTAGGTTTGTAATTGCTAGATATTGCACGTACCTGGTTCAGGAACGAGTCAGCCCTAGCAGGAGAGGGCCATACTTGGGCAGAGTTCAAGCTTCTCTTCAAGGAGAAGTTCTTTTACCCTACAGACAAGATCGACCTGGTGAGGCAGTTCCAGGATCTACAGCAGGGCAGTCTATCTGTGGAGGAGTACGCCGCAGAGTTCGGCCGTCTGAGCCGATACGTGGAGTACATGGTTCGAGACCCGAAGATCAGGACGAGCCATTTCAGGGAGGGGCTGACCTGGGATATCAAGATCCTCATTCCCTCCTTTTATGAGACTTATACCCAGATCAATGCGGAGGCCCGCAAGGTAGAGCGGGAGTGGGGTTTGAAGCCCAAGAGGGATCGCGATCTCTTCTCGGGGGCTACTAGTAGCACGCGGGCTGCTAAGCGCCCTCAGCTTCAGCATCGTTCTTTCTAGCATCACCAGCTGCAGGTTCAGGCCAGAGCACCGGTTCAGCAGGTGCAACACACTCAACAGAGGCAGGCACAGCATGAGGCTTTTTACAACTTCTGCAAGAAGCCTGGTCACACTTTTGAGGTTTACCGGAAGAGGCTAGGAGTGTGTCTCTTTTGCGGCGGTACAGGCCATCAGTTGAGAGAGTATCCAGTGAACCCTCGTGTTAATGGTATAGCTCAGAGGGCGCCAGCAAGAGTACCTGCAGTACAACCGAGGCATCCACTTCCGACCCAGCAGCAGCGGTTTGCACAGCACCACCAGCCGCAGGGTATTCAGGACAGGGCTTTTGCTCTTGCAGCCGAGGAGATCGAGCTAGTCGCAGATGTTGTTGCTGGTTCGGTTCTTCTTGATTCGTTTTTTGCCTTAGCATTGTTTGATTCAGGTGCTATGCACAGCTTTGTGTCAGTTTTTTTTGCACTTAGGCACAATATTATTGCTGAATATCTGGATAAGACTTGCAAGATTATGACCGAGGGAGGTATTATCCTGGTTAATAATATTTGCAAGGGGCGGAGAGTTACTCTGGGAGGCCGGGATTTGAGCGCGTGCTTGCTCGTATTGCCACTTTCGAGCTACGATGTGGTACTCGGGATGGACTGGTTGAGCAGGCACCTTGCTAGCATAGATTGTAGAGCAGGCAGAGTATTGTTTAGTCCTCCAGGAGAGCCAGAGTTTCAGTTTGTCAGAGGAGCAGCGGAGCCGGAAGATGGATTCTGTGGAGCCTTGTTGGCGGGGCAGGAGTTGTCGCATCCATTTATTGCAGATTTCTTGGATGTCTTTTTCGAGGAATTGCCGGGGATGCCGCCGGATAGAGATGTTGAGTTCACTATAGACTTGATGCCGGGCGCTGAGCCTATTTCTCAGCATGTCTATTGGGTCAACAACAGCGAGTTGGCAGAGCTGAAGAAGCAAGTCGACGAGCTGTAGGACAAGGGCTTTATCAGATCCAGTTCTTCGCCTTGGGGCGCGCCAGTCCTGTTTGTCCCGAAGAAGGACGGTACGATACGGATGTGTATCGACTACCGAGCGCTCAAAAACCTCACTATCAAGAACAGGTATCCTTTGCCCAGGATTGATGACTTGTTTGATCAGTTGAGCGGTGCGAAGGTGTTCTCGAAGATAGACTTGCGGTCGGGGTGCCATCAGCTGAAGGTGAAGGGGGATGACATTCCGAAGGCTACTTTTTTTACCAGCTACGGCCAGTATGAGTTTACCGTCATGCCGTTTGGGTTGACTAATGCCCCGACGGTATTCATAAACTTGATGAATAATGTATTTCATCCATACCTTGACAAGTTCGTGGTGGTCTTCATTGATGACATTCTCATTAATTCGAAGACGTATGAGAAGCACGATGAGCATCTGCGGGTCGTGCTGGAGACTTTGAGAAGGAAGCAGCTGTACGGGAAGCTGTCGAAGTACGAGTTCTTCTTGGATCGAGTGGAGTTCCTGGGCCACGTTATATCTGGTGATGGGATTTCAGTAGATCAGAGGAAGATTGCGGCGGTGGATTCTTGGTCGACATCCAGTTCAGTTGTCGAGATTTGGAGCTTTCTGGGTTTGGCAGGCTACTATAGAAAGTTCGTGCAGGACTTCTCTCGAATAGCAGAGCCGATGACTAGACTCACCAGGAAGGACGTGGAGTTCGTTCGTCTGGACTGATGAGTGTCAGGCTGCTTTCGAGGAGCTGAAGAAGAGGTTGACATCGGCTCCTATTTTGACGTTGCCATCTGGGTCCGGAGGATTCACGATCTACAGTGATGCTTCGAGGAAGGGTCTGGGTTGCGTTCTTCAGCAGCATAGGAAGGTAATTGCTTATGTATCTAGGCAGTTATGACCACATGAGAAGAATTACCTGACTCATGATTTAGAGTTGGCAGCAGTCATATTTTCCTTGAAGCTGTGGAAACACTATTTGTACGAAGAGCGTGTGGAGATCTTCACTGACCACAAGAGCTTGATGTACATATTTACCCAAAAGGAGCTGAATATGAGGCAGAAGCGATGGTTAGAGCTGATGAAGGATTTTGATATATCCTTACAGTACCATCCGGAGAAGGACAACGTGGTTGCAAATGCTTTGAGCAGGTATCCCGTGGCCATGTGTTTGACGATGGATTGTCACCTTCTGGCAGATCTCGAGAGCTTGGGCATAGAGGTGACAGTTCCTGGGTTTGAGGAGGAGATGTGGGGTCTTCCGGTGCAGTCAGAGCTGATGGACAGTGTCAGAGCAGCTCAGTTTGAGGATGAGGCTCTGAGGGTCATCAGGGAGAAGGTCCGGACAGGACTGTTGGATGAGTTCTCTATAGCGGAAGATGGGTCGTTGAGGCATGGTACCAGATTGTACGTGCCGAGGTTCTTCAGGAGGCGCATCGTTCTCAGTACTCTATGCATCCTGGGGCCAACAAGATGTATAGAGACTTGAGATAACATGTTTGGTGGTATGGCATGAAACGCGAGGTGGCTCAGTTCGTTTCTAGATGCTTGAGGTGCCAGCAGGTGAAAGTCGGGAGGCAGAGACCAGGTGGATTGCTCCAGCCACTACCCATTCCTGAGTGGAAGTGGGAGCATATCACTATAGACTTTGTGTCTGGACTTCTGCGTTCTCCAGGAGAAAAGGATGGGATTTTGGTCATTGTTGATCGATTGACCAAATCGACCCACTTTTTGCCTTTCAAGGTGGGTTTGTCTACGGAGAGGCTGGCTGAGATGTACATGCGGCAGATAGTCCGATTGTACGGGATTCCAGTGAGCATAGTCTCGGATCGGGACAGCCTATTCACTTCCCACTTCTGGAGGAGTTTGCAGCTCAGCTTGGGGACATCGCTCAAGTTCAGTACCGCATACCACCCCCAGACAGACGGGCAGTCGGAGAGGACTATTCAGACCCTCGAGGATATGCTTTATACCTGTGTCTTGGACTTTGGGGGATCTTAGGAGGACCACCTTCACTTGGTAGAATTTGCTTACAACAACAGCTACCAAGCCAGTATAGAGATGTCACCTTTCGAGGCTCTATACGGACGGAGGTGCCGTACTCCCTTGTCTTAGGATGATGTCGGTGAGAGGGTTTTGCTTGGCCCTGAGATGGTAGTGGATGCTGCAGAGAAGGTCAGGATTATCAGAGATAGACTTCGGGTGGCGCAGGACAGGCAACAGAATTGGGCCGATAGCCACCGGAGGCCGTTGGAGTTTGAGGTAGAGTTTAGATTTTTTTAGTATTTGAGTCTGATTGTGATTATTTTAGATCAAGCTTTAAGTCTTGTGTTTTTGTTCTAGGTTGGTGATCTTGTGTTTCTGCGGATTTTTCCGACACGTGGCACGATTCGTTTTGGTGGGGACGGGAAGCTTAGTCCACGATACATCAGACCTTTTCGTATCTTGGGCAGGGTCGGTGCAGTGGCTTACCGACTGGAGTTACAGCCCGCACTAGAGGGAGTGCACAACGTGTTCTACGTGTCGCAGCTGAGACGGTACGTGGCAGATCCCAATCACGTCTTGGACCACTCCGAGATCGAAGTGGGACCGACTCTCAGCTATCCAGAGAAGCCGGTTGAGATCTTGGACCGAAGAGAGAAGGTGCTCCAGAACCAGGTCATTCCCTTGGTTCGTGTTGCATGGAGGCACCACTCTCCAGGTGAGTCTACCTGGGAGAGAGAGGATGACATGCGGAAGCGATTTCTATATCTCTTCGAGCCTTGAGGTAAATTTTTTTCTTTTCTTCCATTGTTCTTTTATGTTGCTGTGTTAGTTTCTCATTCAATTTCGAGGACGAATTTTTTTTAAGGTGGGTAGACTTGTCACTCCCACTTTTCACAAATAGGGGTAAAATGGTTATTTTTGCATTTTTGGGAATTTTAAAAATTTTTATTTAATTTTATTGTTATTTGGGGATTTTTAGAGTCGGGCTCGAATTTCAGCTCATTCCGACTTGTATCGGGGACCCGGGGTAGCTTAGACTCTGATAGAAACCCAAATTTAAGTTAGACATAGCCCATAAAATCTCACAAATTAGTCTGGTACCTTTAGACAATTTTTCCATGACTTAATCGGTCAATTTGTAGATTTTAACTTGGCCGTTCCAACCCCGAAAAATTCTTAAGTCAAATTTGGCCTAAATAAGGCTTGGAGGGCATTTTGGACATTAGCCAAATGCCCCCAAACCCCCTACATGGTCGGCCACCATGGGAGGACCCTCCCTCTTCATTCAACTCATCTCCACTCTCAAGTTCTTTCCTCTTTTGAGTTTTTCCCAAAACCTAGATCCAAATTTGAGTTTTGATCTCTAAAACTTCTATTTTTTCCAAATTTCTTCCATTGATCCTCTCTACACCATCAAGGGAGGGTGCTATCAAAGTTTGGGAGAAAAGTGCAAGGTGGAAGTGTCCATTCTTCAAGAATCTTCGTATCGGAGAGAATTTCATTAGGATTTACTCCTAATTGGTAATTACCTATTCTCTAAATCTATTTCCCATGAATTTTACTTGGTTTTAGAACCCATAGGAATTTACCATGGTTGTGTCCCCTTGTGTCAAGGTTAGAGGCCTATGGGAGACTCCTAGGAGGACTAGGATTAGTGTTTGTGTCCATGTGTCCTTGTGTTTGTGTGTCTATATATATAAATATATATGAATATATGTATATGTATCTATATTTATATGTGAGTGTATCCATGTGTGTGAGATTAGAGAGGAGAGAATTAGAAGGAATTTAGAGATGGGAGGAAGAGATTAGAGGGTGAAATTGAGGAGGAAATTGAGAGCATAATAGAAGAGATTAGAGAGGGAGAAGGAAGAGCAGTAGCAGCAGCTATAGGGGGTTTTGGGCTGCTGTCCCCTCCCAAACAGTAGGCCAAAGCAGCAACAGCAGCATGCAGTAACAACAGCTGCAGCAGCAAGCTTAGCAGCAGCAACAGCAGCAAATAGCAGCAACAATAACAGCAGCATTAGCCCCCATTAGCCCCCCTTTAACCCCCCTAAACCCATACACTTATATACCGATATATATACCAATATATACCCACTTATATACCTATATATATACACTTATATACTCCCAAAGATAACCCCCAACTAGTCCTAAGCGAGTAGTATTAGAATGGGATTTTGAGGAGTGTGAGTGAATCGGAATTTAGTGAAAGGGGTGATTTTGAGTTCCGAGTGTCGGAACGCGTCCGAATTTGAGATGGGACTTAGATATGTGAATTAGATTTTTTGGGTAGGCTTTTAAGTTAAAATCGGGATTTCGTGTGGGTTTAGGAGGATGGTATCACACGATATCATTGAGTATCTTGCGATACTCAAGATAACGGGTAAATCGACAACATGGACCGTAAGATAGACTGGATGTCCACTTCACCTAGGAAGCTTGGTAGGTAATGATAGTGTAGGCTAGTATCCTACTACCCGAGGAAGCCGGGAGTGAAACTACTAAGGTAAAGCTACTTGGCCTTAGTACTAGCGTAGAAGGGTAAATGGATAAGTAGGGATAATACCCAATTCTCAACATATGAGTTTAATACTTTAAAATATAGCTAAAATTAGGATATTATGGTTGGTAATGGTTAGAAATAGTGGACTTGGACTAGTTTTGACCTTGGTTGACCACGGTTGACTATTTTGACCAAAAGTCAACCGAAGCCTAAAATTTGCTAGAACTTGACCAAACTTGACCAGACTTGACCAGTTGACCCAAAGTCAACTATTAGTCAACATTAGTCAAGTTTGACCTAATGTTGACCTAGAGTTGACCTAGGGTTGACCAAAGTTGACCAGTTGACCAAAAGTCAACTGTTGACTTAAATCGACCTAGTTTAATTTTGTTTGACTTGTATTGACCCAGTTTGACTTTGTTAGGTCTAATATGACTTAGATTGACCCTGTACAATCTAGTTTGACCTTGTTTGACCTAGATTGACTTAGTTTAACGTGTCTTGACCTAGTTTGACTTAGTATGACTTAATTTTACTTCTAAACCATTATATTGATACAGTATTCTATCTATAGGTCCTCGAGGCACTGTTCTTGGACTCAGTCGATCTATCTATCACATTATAGGCGAGTACATTCTCTGATAACTTTTTTAATTTATGATGATTGTTATAATTCATGTAAATATTGTAGATATGCTTGTTCTTGACACGTTGGTCACACGGATTGGTATTCATGGATCTCGACATGAGATGTTATTCCTCGTTATCTTGGTATGTATTGTGCAAGCTCCCTTGTAGTTCTTGTGCAGTATATGGACACCGATTCTCGAGGAGACTTGCTCCCTTCTCGCAGAATCCCGTGTCGTAACGTGTCTTGCTTGGATCCACTCTACCAGTCGGGGGCGGAGGAGTATTAGTGTAGATATGTGGTCAAGCCTATTGTACACCTATTGTGCATAGATTGATTGTATGTGTTGATCATATACCCCACGTATGGTTAGCCAGGCCTGTTACTATTGTGTAATATCCCAAGCCGGTCACATATTGTAGCTAGTACTTACACACCTAGATAGATGATTCTTGATTCTTGTACATGCCATGATCAGTTTATTTGCCTTATTCTAGCTCTAGATTTACAGCTTACCATGCCATGATACTTACATGTACATTCCATGATTTCTTGTATATACTCTCTATTTACAGTCTTATAGCTTTTGTCATATCTTGTGAACTGTTGTTAGTTGATTGTACTCGTTCCATCTTGACTGGATATGTTGACAAAATATTACAGATGCTGATGAGGAGGATTACAGTACCTACTACGGTCTGGATGACGTAGTGGGCTTAGGCTTGGAGACCTTGGTTCAGTAGGGCTTAGCTCCGCCTGACGAGCCTCTAGCTTAGTTTAGTTAGAGTAGATATTTGGACTGGACCTTGTCTCCAGCTTGCTACTTATGTTATGATATATTATATTTTGGGTTGTATAACCATATTACTCTGTGACTCTTTCTCTATGTTGAGCTGGATTTTGCACTTGTGATTATATCTATCTAGTTTTTGTGCCATGATTCTTCCTTCTAGATTGTGATTGAGTTTATCAGTATTTCATATTTATTCCTCCGTGCGGAGATGACAGGTTATTATATACTGTTTTGTTGGCTAGTAGACCTACAGAGTTCTATGCCATTTTTACGGTGTAGGCTGGGCATTGTCACGTACTTGTCCCCCTACGTAGGGTGCGGGTCGTGACAACTATACCCAGAGTTCATGTTCAACTTATACCTTTAGGGAGACCCGTAACTCTCCATTTAATTCATAATTTCTAGACTAATTACACTACTTTGTTGACGACCTAGCCATAATTAAAACCCAACAATTAGTTTGATTTATTGTTCATTAAAAATCGGATTATTTATGTTCAAGTTTCCCCAAAAACCATAACTTTCCATTAGAATTTCATTCAGAATTCTGTAATTTTTCTGAAAGTTTGAGCGAGCATAACTTTCTGCTCGTTGAACCAAATCCAATGCCACTTGCGCTCATCCAAACCTGGTTAACTTGTCTATGACCTCACCAAATTCCAGAACCTAGTTCGACTTAGAAACAGATCAAAACCAGAGCCAAAGTAGGCTCCGTGAAACATTTCAAAACATAGAATTTCTTCGAATTGGGGTCCGTCCCGACAAACCGGACCACCCCGGCTAGAACCGATTGTACCGAAAGGCACGTAGGGTCTTCCCCGACGTGTGGGATTTGATGGAATTCAAAATCGTGGCACGTGTGCGACAAATTTGACCAAAAACTGCTATTTTTGTCCTTGTGTCTAAATTGGACTTATAGGTAGGCTATTCTAGCTTTCTCACTCATTCTGGGAACGCTCGTGATGTTTATTTCAGCATCTAGAGATGTTCATTCGGATTTCATCTTTTCTGTGAAGGTTGACTTGTCGAGTTCACTACCTGGACATTTTCTTGCCACTATTCAGTCACCAGGCAAATATACCTTGCTATGATTACTGTTTGAAATACTTCTATTTTAGCATGTATTAAATTTACTTCCTGTTTACTTTAGCATTTGTGATATAAACTGTGTCTAAGCTAACTTGGGTACGATCGACGAAGTTCATTGATTCATCTGCTTTTATTTTTTTATGCATGGTGACTTAGTTGCTAGACGACTGTCCTGTATAAGTGGGATATTATTATATCTCTCTTGGCTGTGGCATACACATGACACGGATATGAGATTCATGTTAGGGGCACGAACTAGCGTACTCGACTGGCTATCGGTACGTATGGAACGTGTAACGGTTAGAAATGTACCTGCTTTGATTTAGTGCATTAGAGACTCAAGCAGTTACAAGCTGGACATATTGTGTATACAACTTGGTCAGTATGGGGATTTAGGGGGAGGACAGTCACTAGGCGTATAGGCTACCCAAATCGGTAACCATAGTATCCGGAGGGAACTATGGGTTGATGACCCCTATTTACAGATACCCTCTTACGATCGTCGATCGTTACGGAAGTTTACAGATGACTGTGAGACAGTATATGTATACCACTAGCCTCGAGCTACGTGGAGATCCTATTCAGCCTACACATGCCCATGCGTTGAACGTTGTCCTCTAAAATTTGCACTTAGGAGGTTAGAAAACCCTTATGCATATATTTATATTCAGTATTTATAGCATGTTGTTTGTATCTTGTTATGTCCCACTGAGGACCTAGTTTTCTTCCAGACTTGGGCGAACAGGAGTACCCTCAGGTGTACGGATCAGGACCTGACTCTGCACATTTAGACGAGGAGATCTTGCCTTCAGAGTTTTCGTGATCTTTTTCTAGATAGATCACTTATTTTCTTGCATTTTCTTTCATTTCAGATGTACTGGACTATTTCTTGTTTTGGTTAATAATAAACATTTGGTAGTAGATTTGTTTCCACCCAACTATTGGCATTTTCAGACTATCATTCCTTTAGTTCACATATATATATTCAGTGTCCCCTGTTTATTTATTATTCTTATTTTGTGGATGAGATCATTAATATTAGATATGCAACTGATTGTTATACTAGCTGAGCTGGAGCTCAAATACAGCATAAGTATGTGCCGTAGGTTCCATATATTGGAGTAGCCTACGTCTGCATACCAGCTGGCATAGTCACGTGCTGGTCCTACATATTTTGGGACTGGGGCGTGACAGTTGAATTAAGATCCATTCTACGTTATAGAATGGCTTCTTCGGAACCAAGTCCCATATTCAACGGGTTGTGCCTCAAGGATTGGCTCTGCGGCTGAGTCGGGAGAGACCTCCCGTTGCTTTGGTATTTATGCCGCACTTGATTTGGCTTTGGCTTTGGTTTTCGTGAATACATTTTTCGATAATGTTTCCGATAGGTTTTCGTGACTTGCATTTTCGAGTTTCGCATTCATATCGAAATTCCTTGAATTACACAGTGTTCTAATCGGTTGCTTATGCGATTGTAGGTGATCGCGTAGACGACGTCAGCGCAGCCAACCAGTCTTTTGCCTGAATGAAGTCTAAGGCGAGTGGCTGACCTGCTTCGCTTCGTCCCTATATTTCAAAAGTAAAATGAAGTTAAATGAAATGCTTGTCATCATAGTGTAGAATCAAAAAAATCATGGCACGATTCTTCACAAAACACTTGCTATCAAACCATCTATATAGAAAATAGAAAACGTGCTTTTTTATGCAATTCCACTTAGCCTATGCATAACTATAAATGAATCGATTAACGTTTATCGCAACGATAGGGCTAAGTGAGTAAATCGACTAAGTTCAAAAGAAAGGCTAAGTTTTGGAACTAAAAGAGAAATGATAAGGTTTTAGAAAAAATATAGCATTTTTCAAGACTCTGCAAAACGACTATTTGATAACTTGTCGACAAGGTGTAGTTTCCTCGAACGGTTGCCTAGGCCAAGGAACCGATTCGGCCCGGGAGAAACGAGTATAGCAAGCGCCAGCCTTACATTGGCGTGGGTTATTCGGGAACTTTTGCACAGGGCTCGCTACCCGCCGCGAAAGGGTTGCCGTCTAACCCGGCTATAGTCCATGATGGCTTGACATTGCCAGTAACCTTCACACCCTCTCACTGCTTAACTAATGCACGTGACATGAGATGAATATGATAGCTGCTTAATGTATGCAATTTCAATTGCTTGCCTCAAAACATGTTAACACGAAAATCGATTAGGATGGTTAGAAAGATCACAAAAATAGCGAGCTAACACGTTTATAAAACTGCTTGAATCAAATGCAGAGCTTGGATTTTAATTAGCTATTTGCCAGTACATGTGTTCATACTGATCCTCGCCCTTTGCAGGTCTCGCGAATTAGGAAGGACGCGCCAACTAGCTTGGCTACGTTCGTGATTTTGAAGCTTCGGCCGCGCGTCGAAGACTTTCTTACGCAACTCTACTTTTGAAGGCTCTCGACTGTCCAAGAAAGATAGCTCAGCGTCCCTCCATTCCAGGTCACTGGAATACTCTGTTGTATATTAAGGGATGTGTGTGTATGGAACGGCTATCTCATCGGCACTCTTCTGTAATTAAGTCATGTTGTAGCCCGCGCGGCATGAGTCCTGTACTGGAGTCTGTAAATGATGTTCATTATCAATAAAGATCAAAGTTCTCTTTACTTAATGTGTGATTCAATTTGTCTTCTTGCTATTTTAGATCTCGTGTTTTGGATTACCTTATGACTATGCCTTGTGCGATCGTAAATTAGGTTCACACGGCATCACGCCCGGGGCGACTATCGATTCGACGGAATCGGAGCGTGACATAATGGTATCAGAGTACGGATTTACATCCTTGGCCTCCAGTGTCGAGCTTCTAGTCCCAAACCGTTGACCTCGTGTCGATGAGATGAGTTGTTCCATACGCTGAACCCAGGACATTTTTTTGAAACTAACGAGAGTTACCTTTCTTTTTCTTGCAGTTGCAAAACCTCGGGCGGAGGACGAGACGAGCGCTTCCAGCGGCTCAAGTAGTTCCAGACCTGAGCATTCCGTCAACCCAACGAGGATAACGCCTACTGTAGCCAGATCCTCCGGTGACCCGATGCAACGGATGCTGCAGATGCTCAAAATACAGCAACACCAAAATCAGCTCCATCGTCAGCAGGCGGAGGCTCGTCAGACCCAATTCGAGAATCGGTTCGAGGCTCAGTTCAAGTTGCAGCAGCAGCAGCTGAATACACTCTAGCAAATCGTATAATCGGTCGTAGCCAACAACAATTCAATGATGACATTTGCCGTGACCGAGCCTGCGGTTCGATTTAACGAAGCTGAACCGGAGGCGCCCGTGCACTCACTTGCGGCACCGCGAAGTTCTAACTTCGACGTGCAAAAATTCACAAAAAACTGTCGTACTTCCTTCAACGGTACAGAAGATCCCTCCGTGGAGATCGACTGGTTGGAGGAGCTGGAAGACAAGTTTGAACTTCTAGGTGTCGAAGACTTAAAGAAAGTCGTGTGTGCTCAACTCTTACTTCGAATGAATGCGCACGATTGGTGGACCGTGCAAAATTAAGCAATTCGACATGAAGACACGACGACAGCGATCTCGTTGGCTACATTCAGAACAGCGTTCGAGACCGAATATCTTTCTACACCCGTACGACAGGAAAAAGAAAACAAATTTAAGCAGTTTAGGCAAGGGAATATGACAGTACGACAGTATGCGGCCGAATTCAACAAACTGACCAAATTTGCTGGAGCATATCTACCTACAACTACAAGTCGAGCTCGACGATTCGAAGTGGGCCTGCATTCCTCTATTCGTGCCCATGTTTTTGTACCTAAATACAAAACCATGGACAATGCACTCAACCATGCCCTCCGTCTGGAGTTTGAGTATCCTCCTGCTACTACTGGTGCTGTTCACTTTACTAACAAATGCCATAGTAATACGGAAGGCAACAATGCGCACAAGCGTCAAAATTACGACAATGGAGGTGACAACCAGGCAAATGATCAAAAAGTCTACAATTTCTACCATAAGGAGTGGCACGTAGCCAACGAGTGCCGATTGAAGAATGGAGCGTACTTCGGGTGTGGCCGAATGGACCACATTGCACACAATTGTCCAGAGAAGCTAAACCAGCACCCCCAATAACATCAACATAACCGAGACCAAGCACCTCGGGCTCCAAAAACTGCACAACAAAATGGCCAAGACCGTCGATCCAATGCTCAGGCCAATGTCGATGCCATGACTCGAGACGAAGCATTCGCATCTAACACAGTCGTGATAGATATCCTGCATTTCAATAATAAGCCTACTCGTGTATTATTTGATTCAGGTGCCATGCATAGTTTTATATCGACGGACTTCACCACCGAGCACAAATTTTCTTTGACACCGCTGGGTCTCGATCTTACTGTTAATGTACCGTCGGGCATGCCACTACTTACAAATTTAGTCTATGGAGGCAGAATCATCTGTATAAGTGGTTAAAAGATCAGTCTTGATGCGATAGTTCTAGATATTAAGGACTACGACATCATTCTGGGGATGGATTGGCTCGGTCTGTGCAACGCAACCATAGACTGTGCTGAAAAGAGGGTCACATTCCGTATACCTGGAGTGCCTGAATTTTGCTACTCGTGTGGTGAGGCGTCATCGACCTGCATGGTGATCTCCGTAATATCTGCTCGATGGATTCTGCATTCCGGAAGCGAAGGCTATCTAGCGTCCGTTCAAGACATACGAAAGGATGGTGCAAATGCGGGCCAGACCGACGTTGTGGCAGAATTCCCAGATGTGTTCCCGGATGAACTGCCCGGCGTGCCACCCGATCGAGAGATTGAGTTCACTATTGATACTTTTCCTGATACCCGATCGATCTCTAAAGCCCCATACAGAATGGCCCCTACAGAGCTTAAAGAACTCAAAGTACAATTACAAGAGTTGCTCGACAAGGGATTCATATGACCCAGCGTCTCGCCATAGGGAGCGCCCGTGTTGTTCGTCAAGAAAAATGATGGCTCTATGTGTCTTTTAATCGATTATCGCGAGCTGAATAAGGCTATAGTCCGAAACAAATATCCCATGCCCCGCATAAACGATATGTTTGATCAGCTGCAAGGAGCTACGGTATTATCTAAAATTGATCTGCGCTCGGGTTACCATCAACTCAAGATCAAGCCGGATGATGTCCCGAAGTTCGCCTTTCGCACTCGATACGACCATTACGAATTTCTGGTAATGCCGTTCGACATAACGAACGCCCCATCTACTTTCATGGATTTAATGAATCGGATGTTCCGACCATTCCTCGACAAGTTTTTAGTAGTCTTTATCGACGATATACTCGTGTACTCAAAGAATAGACAGCAACAGACTGAGCATCTATGCACCGTGCTTCAGACCCTGCAAGAAAATTAGTTGTATACGAAGCAAAACAAATATGAATTTTGGCTGAGCAGCGTCGCATTCCTCGAACACATCATTTCAGCTGAAGGCATCGCAGTCGACCCAAAGAAAGTTGAAGCCGTTGTCGATTGGAAACGGCCAGCATCCGTCGGCAAGATTCGAAGTTTCCTTGGCTTCGCTGGATACTGCCGACGCTTCATAAAAGACTTCACGAAGATCGCATCGCCTCTGACTCGACTCATCCAGAAAGGAGTCGCATTTGAATGGTCGAACGACTGTGAAGCTTCCTTTCAGGAATTAAAGCAACGGCTCATCTCGGCCCCGATACTTACACTTCTAGAAGGCACTGAGGGTTTCCAGATATTCAGCGATGCATCCGGTCAGGGCTTGGGGTGTGTGTTGATGCAGCAAAATAAGGTGATATCTTTTGCTTCCCGACAGTTAAAACCGCATGAGAAGAACTACCCTACTCACGACCTGAAGTTAGCGGTGATTGTGTTCGCGTTGAAACTAAGGCATCACTATCTTTATGGCATGGCATGCATGATCTATACCGATCATAAGAGTCTCAAGTATCTATTCACGCAGAAGGAACTGAACTTGCGGCAAAGGCGTTGGCTTGAACTGATCAAAGATTACGACTTAACTATTGACTATACGCCGGGAAAGGGAAATATTGTGGGGGATACTCTGAGTTGGAAGTATATTATCTCACTATCCATCGACCGCAGACTGCTACGCAACCTAGAAAAGATGGGCATCGAACTCCGAGTCTGATTCAGGAATGTACAGTTGGCAAAGTTGCAGTTAGAGCCGAGCTTGCAAGAAAAGATCAAGATCGCTCAGAATGACGATCCGTACCTGAAGAAAATACGAGAGCTAATCTCGACGGGTAGGATGACCAACTTTGCGAAAGATGAAACTGGCATGCTTCGATTGAAGGGTAGGCTAAGCGTTCCGGATAATTCAGAACTTAGAAAGGAGATATTGTCGGAGGCGCACTATGCGAAGTACACCTTGCATCCCGGTGGCACGAAGATGTATAAGGACTTCCGCACAAACTTTTGGTGGCACAGAATGAAAAGAGACATGGCACTCTTCGTGTCGCAATGCATGGCCTGTCAGCAGGTGAAAGCTAAGCACCAGAGACCGGACGGGGAGATGCAGAATCTGGCAATTCCAGAATGGAAGTGGGAGCACGTGTGCATGGATTTTATTATTGGTCTGCCGAAGATGCCGCGAAGAAATGATGCCATATGGGTCATCGTCGATCGACTAACCAAGTCAGCACACTTCATTGCCATTAAAGTTACTTGGAGCGTTGATCGGCTGGCGCAAATTTATCTCGATGAGATAATACGGCTGTACGAAGTTCCAGTATCCACGTCTCTGATCGGGATTCATGGTTTATATCGTTATTCTGGAGCAGCCTTTAGTTGGCTCTGGGTACCATGTTAAACTTTAGCTCAGTCTATCATCCCCAGACCGATGGCCAAACGGAGTGCGTCAATCAGATTCTCGAAGATATGTTACGGCTCTGCACAATTGACTTCAAGTCGAGTTGGGACGTTCATCTACCTCTGGCTAAATTTGCATACAACAATAGCCATCAATCCAGCATCCGAATGGCGCCGTATGAAGCCCTGTACGGACGAAAGTGTCGATCACCCATTTGCTGGGACGAAGTCGGAGAGCGGCAGATTCTTGGCCCGGAACTGGTGGAACAGACCATGCAGAAAATTTGGCTCATTCGGGAAACGTTAAAGACCGTACAGATTCGTCAGAAAAGTTATGCAGATATTCATTGCCGACCCCTCGAGTTTTAAGAAGGCGATCACGCATTTCTTAAAGTGTCGCCCATGCGAGGAGTTACTCGGTTCGGCGCGAAGGAAAAGTTGAGTCCGAGATTCGTTGGGCCGTTCAAAATACTCGAACGGGTCGCCCCTGTGGCATATAAAATTTTACTACCGTCGATGCTAGAAGGTGTACACAATGTCTTCCACATCTCTCAGTTGTGGAAGTACGTGTACGACCCTAGCTATGTGGTCGATTTTGGCCAGCTGGAGCTAAAGTCCGACTTATCCTACGTTGAAGAGCCAGTTCAAATCTTAGAATGCAAGGATAAGCTGCTGCAAAATCGAGCGATCCCTCTCGTCCGCATACTCTGGAGTAACCATTCGGTCGAAGAGTCGACGTGGGAGCATGAATCGGAAATAAAGGAGAAATTTCCTTCACTGTTCTCGTAGAGGTAGGTTCTATCCTTTAGTTTCGAGGACGAAACTTTTTTTTTAGTTGGTTATGGTGTAGTGCCCCGTCCCTACATCGTATCCCGTTTTCGTCTACGGGGTGCGCGAGAAAGTAACACTATCGCTATCGATTCGGTCGGGACCGATAGGTCGAAATCGGCCGAATCGATCGAACGGGAACGGTTGAATTAAGATCTATTCCACGTTATGGAATGGCTTCTTCGGAACCAAGTCCCATATTCAGCGGGTTATGCCTCAAGGATTGGCTCTGCGGCTGAGTCGGGAGAGACCTCCCGTTGCTCTGGTTTTTATGCCGCACATTATTTGGCTTTGGTTTTCATGAATACATTTTTCGTGAATGTTTTCGATAGGTTTTTGTGACTTGCATTTTCGAGCTTCACATTCATATCGAAATTCCTTGAATTACACAGTGTTCTAATCAGTTGCTTATGCGATTGCAGGTGATCACGTAGGCGACGTCAGCGCAGCCAACCAGTCACTCGTCTGAAGCAAGTCTAAGGCGAGTGGCTGACCTCCTTTGCCTTGCCCCTCTATTTCAAAAGTAATATAAAGTTAAATGAAATGCTTGTCATCATAGTGTAGAATCAAGAAAATCATGGCACGATTCTTCACGAAACACTTGCTATCAAACCGCCGATATTAAATATAAAAAACATGCTTTCTTATACAATTCCACTTAGCCTATACAAAAATATGAATGAATCGATTACAGTTTAACGTAACAATATAGCTAAGTGAGTAAATCGACTAAGTTCAAAAGAAAGGCTAAGTTTTACAACTAAAAGAGAAAGGATAATGTTCTAAAAAAGAGCACATTACTATGAATTTTGTAATTGAGTTACCTAAATTCCCCGCTGGAAGACATGCTATCTGGGTTACAGTTGACAGACTCACGAAGGTAGCTCATTTTCTACCTTTCAGAATTGGTTAGTCGATGGATCAGCTTACGGAGATGTACCTCAGGAAGATAGTCAGATTGCACGGAGTGCCAGTCAGTATCGTGTCTAACAGAGATTCAAGATTTATATCGCACTTTTGGTGGAGTCTTCAAAAGAGTTTGGGGACTCGTCTCAAGTTCAGTTCAGCTTATCATCCACAGACAGATGGTCAGTCGGAGCGCACGATCCAGACACTTGAAGACATGTTGCGGTCTTGTACGCTTGACTTCGATAGTTCGTGGAAAGATCACTTGCATCTCGTAGAGTTCTCCTATAACAACAGTTTTCAGGCCAGTATCCAGATGGCACCCTTTTAGACCTTGTACGGCAGAAAGTGCAGATTTTCGTTAGCATGGGATGATGTCGGCGAGAGATAGATGCTTAGTCCAAAGGTGATTACGCAGACTATTGAAGTGGTTAGACAAGTCAGAGATCATCTTCAAGTTGCGCAAGATTGCCAGCGTCATTGGGCTGATTTTTATCAGTATTTTCTTGAATTTTCTATCGATGACCACGTGTTCCTTAGGATCTAGCCTACCCGTGGTGTTATTCGATTCGGCGTGCGGGAAAAGCTTAGTCCTAGGTATATAGGGTCGTTCGATATTCTTGAGCGAGTAGGTGATGTGTCCTATCGTCTTACTCTTCCGCCGTCGTTACGTGAGGAACATGATGCCTTCCATGTGTCCCAATTACGACGGTATATTCCGGATCCGAGCCATATCCTTAATCATTCAAAATTGGTTGTAGGTACCAACCTTTCGTATGAGGAAAGGCCCGTATCCATATTGCACCGAAGGGAGAAGATACTCAAGAACAAGACTATTAAGTTAGTCCGTATTGTTTGGGGTCATCACTCTTTGGGTGAGTCAACGTGGGAACGTGAGGATGATATCCGATCGTGATATCTACACCTGTTTGACTCATAAGGTATAATGTCTTCCTTATGCCTTATGCTTTTACTTCCTTGCTTGCATGAATGATTGTTTTATTGACTGTTAGTTGTAGATTGCTAGTATTAGTATAGCTTGCCCTGACACCTCTAGCCTCTTGATTAAATTTTAAGGACGGAATTCTTTTAAGGTGGGTAGAGTTGTCACTCCAGTTTTCCATTATACGTATTTTCAGTATACGTATACAGATTTCTAACATTTATCAGGTGGACCGTAGTTAGACTTGTCTTGCTTAGCCTAGTCTTGGTTTAATCTTTACTTGGTTTATTTGATTTGGTTTGGTTCAATTTGACTTGGTTTAGCTTGGCTTGGCTTGGTTTGGTTTGAGATGGAGAGGGTTGATATATAACCCAACTCCTTCTCTCCTTCCTCATTCACTTCTTCATCTTCTTCATTTACTCCTCCCACCTACCAAGTCCTAGGCAAGTGCAACTTGCTTCAAGATGGATCTCAGGTTTTATTATTCCATTCTCTTCCTTACTTGATTCTAAGCCTCTTTAGAACTAGACATTTTTGGGTTTGATGAATGGATTCTTGTAGATCTAAGTTTGTAATTTTTTTGGTTTTCTTTGGTTTTCATCTCTGAAACTTAGTTATTTTCGAGATCTAATGGTTCCATGTTGTAGAAAATTCAATTCTACCCAATTTTGGCTTTTGAACCGCTTAATTTTGACTTCGTATGAGGAAGTTATGCCATTTTCGTGTTCATGGGTTCCCCACACCTTTTGGTGTTGTCGGGACGATGAACAGTGCCGCGCGCAACTTGCGCGCCGTGCGCCGTGCTTGAGCACAACGTGCAATGTGGACATTTTTGCTCACGCGTGCAGCGCAACTTGTCTGCCGCCCACCGTGCTGTCGCACAACGTGGGTCGTGCTTGCGCGCAACGTGCGCCGTGGGCGGTTTTTCTCGCGCACGTAGCGCAACTTGCGCGCCACGCGCATTTTTCTATCGCGCAATGTGCGTCGTGGGCATTTTTGCTTGCGCACGCAGCGCAACTTGTACGTCGCACGAGATTTTCTGCCGTGCAACGTGCGCCGTGGGCGGTTTTGCTTGCGCGCCGCGCGCTATTTTCTGCCACGCAACGTGCACCGTGCTTGCGTGCAACGTGTGCCATAGACGGTTTTGCTCACGCGTGCAGCGCAACTTGCGCACCGTGCACGATTTTCTGTCGCGCAATGTGCGCCGTGCTTGCGTGCAACGTGCGCCGTGGACAATTTTGCTCGCACACCAGTGCACAAATCATTTCAAATGACTGTTTTTGCCCGTTTGAGCTATTTTGTAGCTAAAATCTTGAAAAACTCAAAACATGGAAGTTGTAGGTTTTTGTCTTAGCTTCAAGAATTTTTATGTCTTACTTTAATCAGAATTCATATGTGACTTATGGTTTCAGTTACACTTGGGTGCTCTCGATCTTTTTTGCATGTTTTCTATACTTGGCCTAAATTGCGACGACCTGACTTAACCACTAGTTGGCATTGAACTAGTGACTTGGAATTGAGCATGATAATTCTAGGCTATGAATCAGAACTTGGCATGAACATGATAATGTGATCTACCTTGACATGAAATTCTTGATAGTGGCCCATCGAGGCGCACTCTTGATAGGCAACCTTGACATGAAATTCTTGATAGTGGTTAATTGTGACGCACTTTTGTTATGATAAGTAACCTAACATGACATATAAGTCTTGAATGTTGTTGCGACGGCTATCTTGACATGCTAAGTAATAACTCATCTTGACACCATGGATGATTGTGCCTGTACAAGCTACATGTCTCGTCTTGCATCATGTCTAGGACATGATGTTACGACCCGTTTCCGAATAATCGGACACGAGTCAGACACGTCCAGCCTTCGTCGATGGACACGACGAAGTAAGCTGTATAATACTAAGAAAAACTCCAAGTCACAATGTAATGTAAACATCCACAGCATCTATATGTCGTTCCCAGAAAGATCACCAGTATCCACTACAACAAAAAACCCTTTTAATGACGGCTAAAAAGCGTCATTAATGACGAACCATGACGCTTTTTTTTCTACAGCAACTGTTTTGAAAACGGGTGTTATAAATGTTTTTTAAAAGCGTCATAAAATAACCGACATGAATAGTTTCTATAAAAGCGTTATGAATAGTTATTATATAGTGCACAATTCGGAACATGTTTAAAACGTCATGAATAGATAATATGTACAGGCTCAATGCAGCACATTTGTAACACTTTATACTATTCAAATGAACACATTTATAATGCTCTATACTGCACAGTATATATTACATTCCAAAAACTTAACATTATATATCACCATCTTTATTACATTTCTCAAAATAGAGTACATATCAACATATTTATTACATTGAATATCCAAATATAGAATGTACCCAAAAAATAGGAATAAATCTCTCTTTTGCTAACCAAATTATTAGAAATATTTACTTATGTAGATTCTGACCATGGATCTTCTCTCTGCCATCTCTTGAAGCTATCGGGAGTCCCAAAGAGAAGTAGTGTCGCAGCTGAGCGACTACTTGGTGCTGCTGCAGCCGGCGCAGTCGTGGGAGAGCCTCATCCTCTGATCCCTTACTCTCGCCTGAACCCTCCCCAGCGCCATCAGTATATCTACTACAGATGGCAACTAACTCCTCTTGGCCAGAATCTCCACAGATATCACAGACTTTGACCTACAACCATATTGCATTTGGAATGTCACACTTCAAATAGGAATAGCATCATGAAAGGGTAGAAAATTAAGTTGCATACACTACTCTGCAAGCTGGAAGACAGATGGAGAAATCACCATTATCAGAGCATTAAGGTATAATAAAGTAGCTTGCAATAAAGTAAGGAACCTGTAGGGGCTTTTCCCACAACTGCAAATAGATATCTCATACAGCTGCAAAGTGCAGCAAAATCCAGTAGCAAACAATGAAATTCCAATAGTCCTCCGTTGCAATGACAAATGAACTTAACCCACTTATGTAACAGAATAATGACGTATCTTTCAAAAATCTTTAATAAGTCCTTTACTTGCTATAGTAGCTTAATAAGAGAGAAGGAAAAATGAGAAAGGAAAAAAGAAAAGAGAAAAAAAATCTGCAACTGGAACCAGAAAAACTAATAGACGACTAGTCTTTAAGACCTTGATGTGCCAAATGATAAACTTAAGTAATCCAAGCTCAACTTGCTGAACAAATTGTCAAACAATATCAAATTTTCAAGCCAAACTTGAAGCTAGTTATGGACCACTCACTTTGCTTACAGCTATAACTGAAAAAATAGTAAAGAAATTACCTTTGAACCTTTAAGATCTTCTCTCTTCAGTTCATTGGCCTGAAAATGATAACATAAGCAGAGAAAATGATAACATAAATAGCTCCAAGAGGTACATAAATTAGCGAGAAGAGGCTCAGATTCAGCTTCAGTCCATGATTACTCACTCACAATTGGAGGTGGACCCCCACTCTCATCATCCCTTCTTCCAACAAATGGCTGCAATGGAGCTGTCTTGCCATCTGAAGGAGCAGCCAAATCATCATTGCCAAAAAAAATTCTTGTTCTTGTTCTTTTCCTTTTCCTTTTTCTTTTTTTTCCCTCTCCTCTCCTTAATTCTAATTCCTCTGACAAGTAATGGCTGCACTGTGTGCCTCGCCATTGGCCGAGGAAGAGAAACAGAGAAGAAATTGAAGGATAAATAAGAATACAAGACGAGAAAAAAATGGTATTCTAAAGTATGAATTCAGACATCATATAATACAATGTTAATTTTCTCTACAGTTAGCAAAAAGTGCAAGATTAATGGCACCAGCTCCACAGCAAGTTGCAAATGAATGGGAACTCATCACTTTCTACTAAAACAGTTTTACTTGCCACCAACCTTAAAAGAATCAAGAAAGGATAAAGGGGAAAGTACACTTTCTTTGTTTAGTTGTCATCATTGCCTAAGGGGAGGTATACACTCATTCAATTTAATGGAGGATCTATCAAGATTGTTGGCTCGATATACCTACAATGCTTAACCGAGTTTTGCAGCATATCTATCTCGAAATTTTCCCAAAGTCACAAGCTCATGGATTGCTGATATATATAGGGAAGAAAATGAGAATTTTGCAGAAGAGGGGGGGGTGGTAAGTGTATGTTACATGTTCTTATGGTCGATAGATCGGCCATGAACAACATAAGATGCAACTAATGGATCATAACATCTTCTTCACCTCCAAAATTTTGAACATCAGAAGATGAACAACAGAGGGGGGGTGGTAATGTTGACCCAAAGTCACAGTCAACCAAATATTGATAACATTTACTAAATAATACTTGTAATAATTCAATACGACACACGATAACTAAATCCAGCTCAAGCTAGACGACAGCTCAGTTTTGCAAATGTAGTCATTTTTGAAGTCTGTACTTTTATATTTATTGAGTCTAGAATGTTATAAGCTGAGTTGTGCTAAGCTCTTGAGACTAAACCCATAACCTATCCAAAATCCATAAAGCTCCACATCCAAAATAAGCCAATTGGACCCTTAGACCCATTCTGTGCTCTTGAGACAGAGTTCGGGCCGAACTCTGCCTCCACACAGAGTTCGGGCCGAACTCTGTCCCCTAAAAATTATCACCCTAATTTTTAGGGTTGGCTGGTTGCTAGTTGTCCAACGGCCAAATTTTTGAAAATTTCTACCAGAATTCTGGCCGAATTCTGCCTGATAAAACCCTATAAATAAGCCAAGAATTCTCTCATTTTCAATCATCCAATCTTCTCTTCTCTTCTCTCTTAAGCTCAATATAAGCCATACCCTTCTTCATCTACTAGCCACAAGCTTCCTAAGTCTCGAGTGCTCAGCATCTCTCAGTTAGGAGTCTTGTGCAAAAGTTCAAGAAGTCGCTTGGAAAATTCCAAGCATCGCCACTGCGATCCTTTGTAAGAAGTTGACGTGCTCTTCTGAAAAAAAAAGGCACGGGATGTAACTACTATTTCACAAATAGTGGATTTAATCCTGAGCTAGAGTTCTCAGGCCTGGACTAGTCCTCCACGAGGGAAACCAGGTTAAAATCGGCTGTGTTTGCGTATGCTTTCTTGCTCCTTATTTATTTTCGCACTTACTCTGATTATTCTTAGATTTTGATAGAGTTTAAATTTTTAATTGGCTATTATCGCTATAAACTCTATTCACCCCCCTCTAGAGTTGCCATCTGTTCTTCAATTGGTATCAGAGCTCTGTTTTCTTTACAAGGACTTACATCCTAGAGCTGATCCATGGCAACCACACAATCCTTGATTTCCAATCACGGTGAAGGACAGTCCACTCATAGGCCTCCCCTATTTGATGGAACTAACTACACGTATTGGAAAACAAGGATGAGCTTTTATCTCAAGTCGCTAGACTTTGACCTGTGGACTATCGTCACTGACGGTTACAAAAAGCCCGCCAGGATAGTTGTCAATAGTGATCTCGTTGAGAAATCACATGAAAAATATTCTGACGAGGAGAAGATACAGGCAAGTCTAGACGCGAGAGCTATTAATGCTTTATTCTATGCTATAGACAGGAATGAGTTCAGCAGGGTCTCTACATGCACCACCTCTCATGAAGTATGGGGACTTCTAGAAGTGATGCATGAAGGAACCACCCAAGTCAAGGAATCAAAGATAAGTCGTCTCACTCAAGAATACGAGGCTTTCAAGATGAAGCCTAATGAGACGATCACGTAAATGTTCACAAGATTCCTCGACATCATCAACCCCCTGTCCTCGCTCGGCAAGCAATATTCAAACCACGAGAAGATTCGTAAGCTACTTAGGGGGCTACCAAAAATTTGGAATCCTAAGGTGACAGCCATCATAGAAGGAAATGATCTCACAACCTTGTCCATAGAGACCTTGATGGGAAAGCTAATGACTCATGAGCTTGACCTCAAGGACTTCGAAGAGCCTGCTCCTAAGGCTAAGGAGATCGCACTCAAAGCTTACCGACGAAGGGCGGAACCCGAAGAGATGGATGATGATGACTCAGAAGATGATCAAGCCCTTATGGTCCGCAATTTTAAGAAATTCCTTCGCTTCAATCGAAGAAAGAAGGAACCACAAGAAGATGGTGAAGAAGAGCCAACCTGCTACGGTTGCAAGAAGACTGGACATGTCCGAAAAGATTGTCCATTCTTGAAGAAGAGCAACCGCTATGAGAAGCCATACAAGAAGACTTCCTCAAAGAAATATGCCAACACAAGCATTTGGCATGAAAGCAAAGCTAGTGACTCCGAGGAAGAAAAGAACTCTCCTCAAGATACGGCTAATGTGTGCCTAATGGCGACGTCCGACAAGGTATCAAACGAAACTCTTAACGACTTCACTTTTGATGAACTTGGCGATGCTTTCACCGATTTACTTAGTGATCACAAAAAGGTCATTGGTAAATACAAACATGCCAAGGACAAAATCAAAAGTCATGAAGTCGAAATACAAAGACTTTCTTTATTACTTGATAACATTAGAGACACTTCACCCACAGATGTCACTGATGAGGTATCTAAGCTTAAAATAAGCTTACATGATGCCGAAGCACGCATTGAACAACAAACACAAGAAATCACAATACTCAACACGGAGCTTGTAGAAGAAAAGAGTAGACACAAGATTTCTATTACTAAGATGCATGGTTTGAATGCTAAGATTAATGAACTGTAAGCTGTCTCTAAGAAACTAGAGACTAAATTGGGTAAACAGGTTGCTCAACCTCAAACCCAATCTCATGAGACACACACAAAGCATGACACTACTCAACCACGTCATCCTCCTACAACACGGAATCATGCATACATATACACAAACTTTCACAAAGCACACAAACCACATGCACGTAAGAATAACTCTCATATGTTACACAATCATCATGCTACATTTAGATACAATCATCACAATGTTGCAAAAAGACACAATCAACATCACTCTACATATAGAAATCATCACCATGCCATACCATATAGACAATATTATCATATCACTCCACATCTGTCACGACCCGCACCCTTTTTTTTTTAAATGGATACGAGACGTGTCCAAGCCAGCCTACGCCGCAGTGTCGGCGGTAGAACGCTGTCACGGCCATGAAGATCAAAATCACCAACAATGCTCATTCACAACATTAATTTAATTTACAAAGATCACAAGTTTTATATTTGTAGAAAAATATAAACTTGTACAAATATGGAAAGACTACAACTCATCTATCTAGCTAGTTTCTAGGCCTTTGTCTGCAAGTATTACCCGTCACTCCCCAAGCTAAGTGAATCCACGGCTAACCTGAAAATGTTGGTTTCCAGTCAGGAATGGAACGAGCACAATTCACTGAATGCAATTTCAAATAAAGAAGATGACTATAAAACAAAGGTTAGACATCAATTATGAGTTTGAAAATAAACAAAAAATACAGAAAACCAATAGTAAATAAATAGACACAACAGACTTTCTCCAACTGCTAGAAGTACCTTTGATATGTGATCGGTCTCGGGACAATTATGTGACACTGTCTACACTGTCTAAAGTTACACTGTCTACACTGTCTAAGTTACACTGTCTGCACTGTCTAAGTTATACTGTCTACATTGTATAAAGCTACACTGTCTACAGAAAAATATTGCAATAAAGAAACACTGTCTACAAAATAATAATCACGATCTACTCAATTTAAATGCAGTAATAATCATGGTCTACACTGTCTACTTTGTAATAAATAAATAACTGTCTACACTGTCTACAATAAATAAATAGATCACTGTCTACACTGTCTACACTGTCTACAATAAATAAATAGATCACTGTCTATACTGTCTACAAGAAATAATGAATCACTGTCTACACTGTCTAAGGTCAGATCACACATCGTTGGTACTTCCCATTCCCGACTCAACAATTTTAATAGAAAATAATCACATAACCAATGGCCAATCAATGAAATATAGTAAAAATCAATATCGAAATGCAGACAATAAACTGTACTCGCCTGTGGTCCTGTGCTGGTGAAACCGATGATCCAAATCACTCAAAATGCCACAATAGTCAAAACCCGTACAACAGTCCCCGAAAGCTGAAATAGACAATACCAATGATCTCAGAATAGTCCAATTAGCTAGGATTGCCTGTCCTTAAGACCAATTTTGTACACAGAGGCAAAACGGTAATTTTGGGCTAAAACGGTGTCCGCCGTTGGACCCGCTTTGCACCGAAAAGCGTGCCAGAGTCAACAGTCTCTAAAGTCGTCAAACTATGTGTCTACGGATCCAGTTTTTCGATACGAACCCAACCGTATGTCCAGAGTTGGATTCCGGTGGGCCGTGCACAAAATCGCCCGTTGAGTGGGACCGTGGGGCCCGCAAAACGACGTACGATTCAACTGTCTCAGAATTTGACCAAACTTGGCATACAAGATCAAAAAAATGATACGGTCCTGTTGGCGCAAGTTTCGTCTCGGTCTGACGAATGTGCACAAATTAATTGACTAAAGGTCCACGTGTATGTATAGTTATTTTCAATAATCACCTGCATTGGTTACTACCTGAAATAGTGAAAGGAATAGTGTTTCTTGTTTGATGGCATCCCAAATAATTGGTTATGTGAAGTTCTTGGAAGAAAAATTCCTTTCTTCCATGCTTGGAACAAAACAAATCTAGCTTCTACCTAGGTGGGTGCTAAGGGCTCCCATGTGAACAATAAAGTGGGGTATCGACAATATTATATTAATAACATTTGGAGACAAGTGCATGCTCCATCTTGTTTTATATGCACTTTCGTGAACAGTTCTATATTATAGCCCACCTAGATTACATGCCTACATAAGTATATGTGGTAAATGCATACTTACATATAATTTGTAAATAACCGTGTATCATATGCACTATGGTGTTCCTGTAGCATATATTAACTAAACCTAATTATTATATTAACATTCATTCACCTATATGCAACATAAATAATTGAAGGGTGGGGTTAATTAGGTCTTTTACCTCTAAAAACTAATGTCTCATGCTGATCGGTTTTCCTCTTTCCACGTGAGAGCTTCCGTCTTGACTCCTCCATCCATGCAAGGGAGACCTGGAGGTTGGAGATGAGAAGGAAGGGCACCCTAATTCCCTGACTTATCATGGCAGAAACAAACCAATTCACATCCACCAGTCCCACTTCCACATGGCAACCGTTTCTTCATCTTGGCTTAACTTCCATGAGCCACGCAACCATCTTGCAGATTCGAAAAGTGTAGAAACATAAATCCTCACACGTACGCCTGGCTAATGTAGATATGGCGCATGTTCGTTCACGTAGGAAGTAACAGGCACTATAACGTCTGGGTCTCGTCGTCGAACGGGACCGTGTCTGGAGGAGGGGAGTCGACGACCTGGGTGTCTTCGTGGTCGGGAGAGTGCGCCATGGGATGGCGGCATGGCGGCTTCTGTGGTGCAGCAACCTGGTGGTTCGACCACAGGGTGGGACTAAGTCGCAGGAAGAAGAGTTTGCTCTCTATAATGGAGTCGACTCTAAGTCGACGAACCGCGGATAGGGGTGTCGGTGGCATTTAGCAGATGGAGGTGGCGAGTGATCGTTTAGGGTTTGCTCTCCCTGTTTCGATCGATATATATATAGGTATACCGCTCGGCTGAAGTCTGAGTAATCAGGGTTTTCCTGTGAGGGTCGGGCTTATGGCTCTGTTCTATGGGCTAAGGTTATTTCGTTCTGTTGTGTTGGGTGTTTGGGCTGGGGTGGAGCTCACGGTTTGTGGGGGCTTTGGGTTGGGAAGCTACTGCTTCCATTCTTATTCTTTTTTTTTCATATATATATATATATATATATATATATATATATATATATATATATATATAAACACACAAATACTTACATATATACGTATACATATAATTATCAATATATATATACATATTTCTATATATTTCTACTCACATATAACAAAATGATATCTTTATACACACATGTATATATATACGTATATATTTACATATACAACACACATATACGCTTGTATATATAGATATTTATATACATATACACCTACACGCATACACACCAGATATTATGTATATACATATATCTATATATACACTTACCCATATATATCCTTGGGCTACTATTGCTAGATTAGAATCCATTCGGATGCTTTGTGCATTTGCAAATTTTTGTTCGGATGCTTTGTGCATTGTGCAAATTTGCTAGATTAGAATCCATCCAATAACATTCTAAATCACAAATCCTTGCATATATATCCTTGGGCTACTATTTCTAGATTTAGAATCCATTCGGATGGATTCAAATCTAGCAATAGTAGCCCAAGGATTTAAAAACTGAAGTCTTTAGAATCCATTCGGATGCTTTGTGCATTTGCAAATTTTCAAAATTTCAAATTATTTCAAATGGATGTTAAGAGTGCTTTCTTGAATGGATTTATTAAGGAGGAAGTTTATGTGAAACAACCCCCTGGCTTTGAAAATCACAAATTTCCCGACCACGTGTTCAAGCTAAAGAAAGCGTTGTATGGCCTCAAACAAGCCCCTAGAGCCTGGTATGAACGGCTAAGCAATTTCTTACTTGAGAAAGGTTTTTCAAAAGGGAAAATTGACACTACACTTTTCATAAAATCTTTCAAAGACACTATTCTTTTAGTACAAATATATATAGATGATATTATATTTGGTTCTACTGATGAAACCCTTTGTCAAGATTTTGCCAAGTGTATGTAGTATGCAGACCGAGTTTGAGATGAGCATGATGGGGGAGCTCAACTACTTTCTTGGGCTGCAAGTCAAACAAATGTCAAATGAAAACTTCATCTGTCAGTCAAAGTATACAAAGGACATGCTGAAAAAATTTGACCTTGACAACGTCAAACCAATCAGCACTCCAATGGCTACTTCAACCAAACTCGAATCAGATGATAGCAGCAAACCCGTAGATCAACGTAAGTATCAAGGTATGATAGGCAATCTACTTTACCTTACTGCCAGTCATCCTGATATAATGTTTAGCGTTTACCTGTGTGCTAGATATCAAGCAAATCCTAAGGAATCACACATGACCGCAGTTAAGCGTATCTTTCGATACCTTAAGGGTACGGTTACAGTGGGCCTATGGTATCCCAAGTCAATATTATTTGACCTCATTGGTTACTCTGATGCTGACTTCCCGGATGCAAGGTCGACCGTAAAAGTATGAGCGGCACGTTTCATTTATTAGGAAAAGTTTTAGTATCTTGGTTTAGCAAGAAGCAGAATTCTGTCGCACTATCCACAACAGAAGCTGAATACATCGCAGCTGGGCGTTGTTGTACACAAATTCTGTGGATGAAGCAAACCCTTGAAGACTATAATTTATCTTTCATGCATATTCCAATCTTTTGTGACAACACTAGTGCTATAAATCTTACTAAGAACCCCATTTGTCACTCATGCACGAAGCACATTGAAATTCGTCACCACTTTTTGCGTGATCATCAGCAAAATGGCACGATTAACTTAGAATTTATTGACACTGATCATCAGTTAGCAGACTTCTTCACAAAACCATTATCCGAAGAGCGCTTCAATTTTCTTTGTCGTGAACTTGGAATTTTAGATGAAGCTGTTGTAAATTAATATAAACCTGCATGAATATCTAGTATATCTTGATTCTATTATGATAAACTTGCTATGGGTACAAGCCGAAAGGGTCCTTCTGACAACTAGGCATAAAAGCCTAAGCGACACGATGCACTAGTCCTCAGGACTACTGCTAGCTGGGATCCGGCCCCTGCAGCTAACCCATGACAGCTTCAAAATATTGAATTATGATATAATTTCTTGTTTATTATATGGTTCATTTTCATTTATCATATGCTGAAATACTAATTTTTCAACTTCATATTGCTGCTTCAAACTCACTTTCAATTATTCTTTTATTTACCTATTGGATCTTTTCTGTAATTATACTCATGTCTTATATTGGTTTTATTTTACTTAACCAATATTTTTCAATTTTTTGCCCGATTCCTGTTCTGTAACCAGGACCCGAAATTCGGGCCGAACTCTGCCCCTACCAGAGTTCGGGTCGAATTCGGCCTGACTGTTCCAGAACCGGGAACAGTCCCAGCCGTTGATCTAAATTAAGATTCAATGGTCATGATTTGATCCGACCAAGAGAAACCCTCACCATATTTTCGGTTTCTCTTCCCTCTCCTTCCTCATTACCACCTTTTTTACTTCTCTAACACAATTCTCTCCAAACCCTAACCCTAATTTCTCCTTTCTAGAGCTCCATTCTTCCCCAAACTCAAGGAGAGGGCTTATTTTCAAATTCTCTTTCATTGTTCATCACTAGTTTGAGGTATAATTCCTTACTTTTCTATATCTCAATTTCTTTTATTATCCATTGTGTTATGGCTCCTCGTCTGTTCAACCGCGGAAAGAGACTTCGGACAGAGGGAGCATCCTCGTCGAATGCTCCTCCATGCGTTGAACCGTCCGTTGCACCACCCGTTACACCGGCCATTGAACAACAAATCCATCTGTTGTTCAATCCTCTACGTCGCCATGATCCAAATACTTACGACGACCGAATTTTTGTATCACTAGACGCCTCAAATGATTGGTTTAGTGATTTTCGGACACGTCCGGTGTTTGCGGGACACCCCATCAACTTTACTATATTCTCACAATATGATGCTCTATTTCATGACCTTTGCCTTGATGAACTCGTTACCTCAAATTCGGTCATTTATCGTAGTGCCATTCAAATATTTTACTGCAACTTAACCCATGATGACACTCATATTTATTCACGAGTTGCGGGAATTGATATCTCCTTTGATGATTTTGAATTGGCCGAATATCTTGAGCTTCAAGAGCCAAATTCTTGGGAAAAGCTTGTTGAGGCTAGATCCTTTATCTTTTCCGAAGGAATTTCACTAGAAAGCTTCAAGGACGACCTGTGTAGCCCTAACACACGTCCTCGTAAGCTTTTGGCAAAATTCCTCAATCCCTATTTCTATGAGCTTCATCGGATCATTTTCAACACCATTCTACCCAAAGCGGGTTCTACCGATGAAGTCACTTATTTTGAGATCTCAGTATTGTACCATCTCCACTTCCATGTTCCCTTTAACCTTCCACGCACAATGATGGATTGGATGATCAACAGTAGGAAGAAACCAAGATCTTTGGTTTATGCATTATACCTTCCTATGATCTTTCGTGCGTTTCATATACCCCTTGATGAGTGTCCATTCTTACCTGCACCTGCCTTCCTCTCTAAGGTAAGGAGGCTTCAGGCGGCCATTGGCTCACCAATAGTGTCTGAGCATTCTGATGATGAGCCAGATGTCCCTTCTCTTGGACAGGATCCTCCTCCTCCTCCTCCTCCTTCTGCCACTCTTGAGTCTCTTCAGGCCATGCTCCAAGATCGCTTCACTTTGGAGGACGATCGATGGACTCAGCTGGATTACCGGACTACTTTACAGATGAGTGCTATCAGCAACTCGCTGCATGACATTCGATATTCCATGTCTCGCCATCCTACCATGCCCATTCCTATGGAGCGAGACCCAGATCGTGAGGGATTTCGTATTGATGACCCTTGAGTTCGTCGCTACATGGGTCCGGATGCGGCATTTGTGGACCCACGTCGCTGCTTTACTGATCCATCGGACGGCGCTGGGCCCTCTCATGCTCGATGATGGATATGGACTACTCTTGATGATGCTACTGAGGATCTTAGACTATGGTTTATGCATTTTGCTTTAGTTGCTTTTATGCACTTGATTTGTAGTAGACTTATTATGAGTTGTGACTTTTGAGACTTTGGTAGTTCTATTATCATTTTATCTGTCATTATGACTCTTGAGACATTTGGTCATTATCTTAGTTTATATGCAATTTTCTCTCTTTGGGTGCGTTTGCCAGTTATTATTTGTTTTCTAATATTGCTAAATGCCAAAAGGGGGAGATATGTGTATATTCTGTTTGGTTTATATATGCTTTTAGAAGAATATTCTTAACAGGCCAATAAGAATCACATCATTGTTTATGGGGGAGCTATTCTTATGCTCAGCACGAATTATGGGGGAGCTATACTTTTGTCACCTTATGTGTCCAGGTATGAATATTGAATATACAATTATTATTTTGTCAATTATCAATATGGGAGAGATTGTTGACACAAAGTCACAGTCAACCAAATATTGATAACATTTACTAAATAATACTTACAATAATTCAATACGACACACGACGACTACATCCAGCTCAAGCCAGACGACAGCTCAGTTTTGCAAATACAGTCATTTTTGAAGTCTGTACTTTTATATTTATTGAGTCTAGAATGTTGTAAGCTGAGTTGTGCTGAGCTCTTGAGACTAAACCCATTACCTATCCAAAATCCATAAAGCTCCACATCCAAAATAAGCCCATTGGAACCTTAGACCCATTCTGCGCTCTGGAGACAGAGTTCGGGCCGAACTCTGCCTCCACACAGAGTTTGGGCCGAACTCTGTCCCCAAAAAATTAGCACCCTAATTTTTAGGGTTGGCTGGTTGCTAGTTGTCCAACGGCCAAATTTTTAAAAATTCCTACCAGAATTCTGGCCGAATTCTGCCTGATAAAACCCTACAAATAAGCCAAGAATTCTCTCATTTTCAATCATCCAATCTTCTCTTCTCTTCTCTCTTAAGCTAAATATAAGCCATACCCTTCTTCATCTACTAGCCACAAGCTTCCTAAGTCTCGAGTGCTCAGCATCTCTTAGTTAGGAGTCTTGTGGAAGAGTTCAAGAAGTCGCTTGGAAAATTCCAAGCATCGCTACTGCGATCCTTTGTAAGAAGTTGACGTGCTCTTCTGAAGAAAAGGCACGGGGTGTAACTACTATTTCACAAGTAGTGGATTTAATCCTGAGCAAGAGTTCTCAGGCCTGGACTAGTCCTCCACGAGGGAAACCAGGTTAAAATCGGTTGTGTTTGCGTATGCTTTCTTGCTCCTTATTTATTTTCGCACTTACTCTGATTATTCTTAGATTGTGAAAGAGTTTAAATTTTTAATTGGCTATTATCGCTACAAATTCTATTCACCCCCCTCCAGAGTTGCCATCTGTTCTTCAGGTAAGTGTATGAGAACATCTTCTTCACCAATGGATCATAACATCTTCTTCACCTTCAATTTGAATCCCGACTTCAATGGCTATAACCCACAGAACCTCTCTCCATGCAGCTTAACCAATACCAATACCTATACCTGCAGTACCAAAACCAATATCCTTCCTCTTTATCGCCAGGACACTGACAAGACTGGTGTCCAAATCCAATACCGACACTACACATAGTGTCCTAGCTTATTTACAAGGCACAGACACCGCACCCAATGCCAGGGCTTCTCTGCTAGAAATCTTCAGATTTCAACCGATATAGCTCAAAAAAAGAGGGTAGTAAGTAATTACCAGAACTTGAACTCAGGAAGGCGGCGCATGAAGGGCTTGAACTCGTCGGACCCCCTCGTCGGCAGCGAGGCCCCGTCCAGTCCCTCAAACTCCGGATCCACGACCGGCGAGAGAAAGCCGATCAAGAGGTTGAGCAAGTAGATCCCCAATCCGTAGGAGACGACATAGAACCCCTGGATCAAGTAGACCCTGAGCGCGTAGAGGGACGCGATCGCGAGGGACCCCAGCCACCTCCCCACGGGGTGGGGGGTCGACCGGTCGATGAAGTGCTGGAAGCGGCGGGAGAAGTCCGATCTCCATTTTGCGAAGGGGAGGGAGGTGGATGCGTCGATCGGTGATGTCTCCATTATTTTTCTTTTTTCGGAGGAGGGATGGGGTGGGCTTAGGGTTAGAGTTTTGAGCTCATTTATGGATCGGAGTGGGGGAAAAAGGAAGAAGAAGGGGAATCGACGACCAGCGGAAGCCAAGAAGATAACTACTTGGCGGATCCCACTAAACCCGATTCAAAGCTGACCCACGCCGCCAGCTCCCTCCCCATCTCCTCCTCCCTTTCTAACTAGGTTTAGGGTTTTGTATCTAGGGTTAGGGTTTTGGAGTTGGGGAAAAGGAAGGAGAAGAAAAGGAGGAGAGGAGGGTGTTGCTAAACTAGAGTTAGGGTTTTGGATCTATGGGATTTTGGAGTTGGGGGAGAGGAGGGAGAAGAAAGGATCGGAGAAGGAGAAGAACAGAACCAGAGGGAGAAAAAAATTTTTTGTTGAAGCGCGAGATTTTGTCAAAAAATAAACTTAACAAATATTACAAGTTTGCCACCGCTCTAAACTATTAATAATACTTTGTTTTATAAATGTTATGAAAAGCCCAGAATTAGCCCAAACCGTCATAGAAAAAGGTATTTTTCAACTTAATAACACTTACGTATCAGCCGTCATTAAAACTCCTTGTCGAGCGTCATTAATAGGTCTTTTTGTTGTAGTGATCCATCAATCAAATTATACAATGTTATCCGGAGACAAATTTGGTAAAATAAAAATACAATGATAAAACTCAAAGTACAATATACAATATCAAGAAAAACAAAATAAAATAAATCCTGCAATATCCGATGATATCACCGTGCTCCATATGGCCTCAAGCTCACCTGTAACGTATCATGTCAGAAAAAGAGCAAAGCACAACCCCGACAAGAACAATATATAACGTAATCTGAAATACAGAATACAAGGTGAAACTAGAGTACGAGAACTAAAACTGAAACTATGGTACCAGAAATGAAATACAAAACTGAAGACAATGGATACGACAATCAATATGCACACGATAATAAACACGGCAATCAATGAACAAGACAATGAACACGACAATCAATGCAAGTGTGACCTTTTAAAATATTAACCTAATATGTGACCGGCTTAAGGACCACAATCCACAATCAATCAATTCATAATTCACAATTCTACAAGGTGCAGCTTAATCGTACGTGAGGTATACGATTAGGCAATTCACAATACCTAGGTTGGATGTGGTCACACACTAGTTAATATTTTCTCCAATCCCGCAATAACTATGACTCATAATACAATGACGAACAATGGACGATGCAATCGTGTGTATCACGTATCCGATATGAGAACATGGCACATGAATGTAAGACATAAAGACAAAGTAAAAGATCGAGTCGGTGTACTTGCCTCACTTTGGAAGCACGGGAGTAGTACTGCATGAATGAATGTCACCTGGTATTTTGGTACAAGTTTGTTAGGGTTTATAATAAAAGGCATTAGCTAAACATGTCCATAACTAGTTAACAATATTTATAAAATATGTATTATAGTTTGATCAAAATAATATTAGTGAAAATACTCTTTATTACATATATACATATAAAACATTCACTGGTTTAATCAAAATAATATTTTAAGCTATATCTAGTAAAGAAATTATTTTAGAAAATAATAGAACACTTTGCTAGCAAAATATTTAGTAATTGCTATTAACAAAATTAAACCAAATATTATAAATATTAGAATTAACTTGCTAATGAATATTACCAAATCTAGCTAATAATATATTCATTTGGCAAAATCTCACTAATTACTAATAATTTGAAGTAACTAACCTTAGATTTCAACTACTTAACAAAAATAGTTATTTATAATTACAAGAATTCTATTAAATCATAGAGATTTCCTACAAGAGTAAAATAATTATATACATTAGCAACTACTAACCCATATTTTCAGAGTAACATTAATCAACAAATATTATGCTAATGGCAATGATGTAGAAAAATTAAATCATCATTACCTCCCAGCCCAACTTGTATACAATAACCCAGCCTTATTCTTGCACACTGGCCCAGTCTTCTCTTCTGTTTTCAACAACTGCTTCCTATTTAATATCAGCCCAAACTTTAACCCAACTACACAGGCCCAAATATTCTGCATTAAAACCCAGCCCAATGCAATATATCCTTTTATGAATTCTTTCCAATTTCTTACTAAACCCAACAGTCCTATTGAAGCCAAACTACACATAACTTACCCGGTCCAGCTCAAAGAGCAAACCATATAATCTCACTTCTTTCTCTCTCTTCACTCACAACATTCTTAGCCATACATGAATTTTTTCCCAAACCCATCTTCTTCCTATACTCGCCTGAACCCTAATCCTTACTTCTTCTTTCTAGCTTCTTCCCATGGCAGCAGCCCAAACCCTAACCTTAGATCTGTAGCCTGGAACCCCCACAATCATCTTCATCTTCTCCAAAACCCCCCATCAATCCCTAACCCTAACACTTCACCTCATTCCTCCCATAATTAGCCAAAAAACCTTAGATCTAGGTCATCTTCTTCCCCAAACCGTTCTAAAATCCTAGCCCTAATTCCTTCTTCGTCTTCCTCCTCCGATCACCGCAAACCCTAACCCTAAATATTTCCCCCAAAAGCAAAACCCTAGAAATCAAGAGAGAAGGAGGTTCGAGAGGCTCGAGGTGAGTGCTTACTAGCGGTGAACTGCGACGAACGTCTCGTGATGGTCCTCGGCAGCTCGAAGCTCGAAGGAGCGTCTTTTCGAGTCCCGAAAGGTCAATACAGCTAAGGCGGCGGCGCAAGGATCAAAGGGTCCTCGGTCTTCGCTGATAGCACCGCAGTCGAAGTCGGCTCGATCTCGAGGTGACGGCAGTGATGGTCAGATCTGGACCAGATCTGAAGAGACGACAACTCGGCGGATCTGATGGTGAGTCATGGCAGCAGAGCAGTCGCGGTGGCTCGGTTGTGACGGTGGTTCGAGCCACAGGGAGACGGCTCTTTGAGTCTCGAGGGCAGCTCTACAGTCGATGAACTCTCGGGGCTCGATCCTTTATAGTGATGATGAACTACAGTAAGCGATGAGGTCGTCATCATCGTCCAGTGAGACTCCGGGCTCCAACGAACTTCACGGTGAGGTCGCGGTGGCTCTCGGCGACGTCGGAAGGAGATCGACTATGGTGATGATGGTGGTGGTGGTGGGAATGTCGGAGAGGGACCTCTGACGACAGTGCGGTGGCGCTCGGTAAAGAACTGGTAGCGGGTGGCGGTGCTCGGCCACAACAGTGACAGTGGAGAGAGAGAGTAGAGAGAAACTGTGATGTGTCAGTGATAATGTGACAGTGATTGGGAAGTGTACTGACAACAATATTTATAATAAAATATTATTGTGTATTCTCCAAACTGGACAATGGCAGTGTTGTAAATAAATTCAGATCTGGGTGCAGGGATTTAAATCCATAATAGAAATGTAACTGAATTAGTTACTCTAACTAATTGCAGTTAGCTAGTAACAACCCCTACTCATAATCAATCATTAGTAGATAATTAGTTATTGACTGATAATTAATTAACATAATTGATTAACAGAGGCTGAAGAAAGTAATCTCTTTAATTATAATTAATGATTACAAAAATAGTAAAAAATATTATAATATTATGATTAAGCACTAGTGAAGGACAGCTAATTGCCAAATTAATCAAGACTTGTTAATACAAAATCAACTAACATTTACTAACAGATTTAAACATGTAGTAATTTAAGTATTATGACTAATTTTATATTAACCTAGTTTATTAAACTATTTCTTTTCTTTTTGAACCAAGAAATAATACTCATTGTCTATAAAATAAAATTAGTAAAATTATCTTTATTTAAGAAACAATCCTAATAAAGAAAACAATACTCGACCCGTGAATAGAATTTTTAGAAAATTCAAAATTCATCAAAAATTGATTTCGGGAGTTACATATGAATACCTGATTTTCCACGGTCAGGGATTCATACTGAATCTGACTAGGATAATGACTAGATTGATCAATGGTTCATAAAGAGATCTCCCAGCTATAGGCAGTCTCGTTATCTGGGCGCTTTAATTGGACTTGTAGCATGCCATCGAGTAGGGCACACTTCTAGCACGCTGTCATGCGTTGCACCCCCAATTCACCTAATACAACTCTCTCAACTTGCAACTGGATAACCTGGATTAAGTCTGCAGGGCTTGTGGCTGTTGGAACATCTCAATGCATCTTGTTAGTAACTAGGCTTGTGATAACCCTAGTTAGTTAAAGTATCAAGCCGTACTCCTTGCTTGGCCATGATTGATGAATGGAGTCTAGTCTAGTCTTGCTAGACAAGGCCAGTACATGGTTACTTCAGAACGTTACTGTTTATGCTTCGCTTTATCGATAATTTGTTAGAGACTAAGTTCAGTTCAGGTGAAGGGTTACAACCCCGGTCCTTTTTTGGCTTACGGGTTGTAACTTGGTTACCGAAATAGTCCTTTAGTTAATTTATCATTTATCACCTTGTTTTTTCTAACTCATGTTTTTTGTTATCATTTATGTCTTTATGTGCTAATATGCTGGTTTAAGTTCTTAAGTGAAGCCTCCCTTGTGGCACTTGCTCTTTCTGGGGTCTGACCCAGGTGGTTTTGTATGGGCAAATTTCGGAGTAGCTTCCGAAGGTCTCCCAGCCTTCCTGCCAGATGGTGAACACTAGAAGAAATCCTGGCAACGAGTTGGTTTTATTTTGCTCTCCCACTCTATTATAAAATTATTCTTTTGAGGCGTTTAGCTGCCGAGCAAGTGTTAGCTCGTGTTGAATAGTTATATTTCTTGTCTGCCTAAGGGCTGTAACATGATTGACAAATCCTAGGATTGATCATGTATGACTTAAACTCTTGCTAGTCTTCACATTTTGTATGACTAGCTTCATGATCATCTGAATATGTAATGTTTGGGACACCGTACTTTATATGTCTGATGATCTACCATCTTGTTACATTTACTTGCTTGCTTAAAATTGAGACACTAGGCTTATACTCGACCATAAGAGACTATTGGCTTGTAAATAAACCCTCATACATCTAGACAGCCATGACCGTATTGCGAGGTGTGTAAGCCCTCTGGATTTTAGAAAATATTTTAAATTTTATTAAAGTAATTATTTTTAATAGATATCTTAATTATAATTATTTTATTATTAAATATACCACTTCGTGACCTTGGTTTTTGGAGCGCAAGAGATGTCAGTATCTCGAAACGCCCTTCATGAGTTTTGATATATCATGTCCCACTTAAATTTGTTCCCTTGTCCTCTATTTGCATCGCATAACTTTCAGATCAATTTAGGCTATTTGATAATTTTAGTTATTATTAAATTCCCACTTTTATTCTTGATTATCATATATGCGTTACCGTGACTTTCAATTTAGGAGCACAAGGCTAGTCATTTTCTCCAAACCAACTTGTCATGCATGATCTACTCGAGACACCCTTCACCCATGACCTTCGTGTCCCACTCAGACACACCATTTTGTTCTTCATTAGCTTCGCACAACTTTTCTGACACAAGATTCAATTTTCATTCATCCCACGGAGTCACATTTATTTCTGACTTGATTTTGGGATACCCTTTCGACCCAAATCTGTCAACATAAAATATGGACTCGGCCCACATTAAGCCTATTACCCATATGATACTTATGTCCCATTCATTTGAGTCCCTACATGCTATTTATTTACCCGTGATCGTAAATGACCAAATTAAATCATTTATTTTTCAAGCCCAATTTTGACCCGACCCGACTCAATCGAACCCAACCCAATTTCATGTGATCCCTCTCATAACTGCCTATACACCCGACTGGTATATTTATCCTTTTTCCCTACTCACAAATATCCCTATTTTGTATAAATATCACTTTCTCTCTCTCTCTATTTATATTATATATAATATATATATACATATCTCCCTTTCTCTCTCTACTCACACATTAATACCATCCCCTATCACCATCACTCACCACTCCCTCTCCCTATCTCCCAGTCGAACACCCTCCCACTCTTTATTTTTTCTCTTCCTATATATCTTTCTCTTCCTCTCTCTATATCTCTATCTTTATATATATATATATATATACATTTCTCTCTCACTCCCCCCCACACCTCACCATACTCTCTCTCTCTCTCTCTCTCTCTCCCTCTAACTCACGTACACCACCCCCATACCACCCCTCTCCCTCACAAACACTCTCTGCCTCTCCCCCTATAACCTGACAACACCACCACTACCGTCAACAACACCACCACCATCAACCACCATACACCACCATCACCATCATCCCTACCACCATCATCAACCACCACCACCACCATGGGCATCACCACCATCACCCACACTATCACCACCCTCATCACCACTTCATCATTATCATGCTCACTACCACTACCACCGAACACCACCTCCACAATTCTCCTCCTTTTCTTCTTCATCTCCTCTTCTCCTCCGAGCTGCGGCCCCCCCTATGGCCGGGCAGCAGCAGCAGCAAGCAGTCACAGCAGCGGCCGCGCATCCGCGATGCCGCCGTGCGCTGTCCCGTGGCCGCCTGCCCCTAGGCCGGTGCCCCCCAAGGAGAACCCCCAGGCAGCGCCTCGCTTCCCCGACGAGCAACCCACTCGATTCGTGTGTTTCGTACGGAATCCCGTCGTGACGCGCACAAATTTGAGTCAGAATACGCATCTTGAGGCAGCAACTTCGTACATATTTTCTGGACGATCCAACCATTGGATCGTCTAATTCTTCCCTCCGTTACAATTTTGGTATATAGCTCTACCCCCCCCCTAAAGTTTCAGCCGTTAATTCTTCCATTTGATATGTCAAAATCGGCCGCCAAGTTGCCCGAATAATTATGTTCATTTTTGGACAATTTTGTGGAGTCAACTTCGTGGACTTGTATCTTCGCCGTTGTAGCTCCGTTTGATGCACCACCAGTACCTGGGCACAGGTGGTATAACCCTCTTCCTGCCCCTAAAGTTTCGTTTCATTGTGAGCTTGTTTGATAGGTTGAATTCGACGCCAAAGTTGGCCATCCGAATTCGTAATTTTTAACTTGTTAGATTCTAATTTTGAACCCGGGACTCCAGATTCCAATTATGACACAACCAGCAGACTCGTGGCGTTGTTCTGGCACGAATTCATATATAATTTACCTGATTTGGAGGACGTGAGCCCTGACACGTATTTTGGTGCAAGGCGGGCTCCACAGTTCTGGTAAAGTGACCATTTTGAGATCGGCTCATCGGAATCCACTTCTGGACATGCATTTGGGTTCGTATCGTCATTCTAGACTCGTTGACATATACTTTGCTAGATTTAGTGGACTTGAACTTCGACATGCATTTCCGTGCAAACCGGATTCCAATGTTCGAGTCAACGGACCATTTTCAGATCGGCTTATCGGAATCCACTTCCGAACATACCGTTGATTTCTTATCATCATTCTGGACTAGTTGACATATACTTTGCTGGATTTAGTGGACTTAGGATTCGGCACGTATTTCCGTACAAACCGGATTCCACCGTCTAGGCCAACGGAGCATTCTGAGATCGGCTCATCTGAATCCACTTCCGGACATAGCATTGGGTTCATATCGTCATTCTGGACTCGTGGACATATAGTTTGCTATATTTTGATGAACTTAATCTTGACACGTTTTTCGGTGCAAGATGGGTCCAACGGTGGACCGCATCTTGACCCGAATTACCATTTTGTTCCTGTGTCCAGAATTCGACTTATGGATAGTCTTTTCTAGATATTTTTCTTATTCTGGGAATATTGTGTTTGTTTCAGCATCCGGCGACGTTCATGGTGACTCCTATGCTGCTACCTTTCTTGGATTTGGCGATTGGTCTGCAGGACATCATCGGCTCACTGCTTCACGCCAGGCAAGTATACCTTGCCTCGTATTATTGATTTTACTCATTCATTCGTATTGTGCACTTGATAGAGTGGACATAGTTGTGTGTCCGTGAGATATCTCAAATACATTCGATGACGGTATTGTCATCGAGTTTCATATACTTGACTTAGTCCTAGGTGGCCTTCCTTAAGTTATGGAATCATAGTCATGATTTCCATGACCTTGACACATGTTACGATACGATACTGAGTGAGTTCGTACCATGGCACGGGCTTGCGCATCTGGCTAGCTACCACTGCAAGGGCTCATGCTCTGGTACATAGAATGGTTAGGTTGTGTCTAGTTATTGTGACCTCGCATTGAAAGTCAGAATGTTCAAGTGGTGGATACGACTTGTGCATTCCGAAGGACAGAAGAACACAATTAGTAGGCGTATGGGACAGCCAAAATTCTGAGAAAAGGCCATGTCGCTCAGTGTTACCAGGATGAGGGGCCTCGGCTTGTGATCCGTCGTCGGCCCGTGTTTCGACGCCAAAGCCTTATTTACCTACCCATACGTACTAGGGTTATCTTCAAAGTACATTCACTTAGACTGGTTAGCTCACCTCCCCTTATGTTATATCAGTATTTACATTATGGCATGTATTTCTGTATCTTGTTACGTCCCTCTAAGGACCTTGTGATCTCTCCAGGTATTCGCGGAGCAGTTAGTACAGAGTAGCTGGGCAGGTGCTGCATGATGCACCGAGGCGTCAGGTATATATTTATATTTGTGTTCTGGCTATTTCCATTTACTCTTTCCAGCTTATACCCTCATCTATATTTGCTTCATACTGCTATGTAGTCTATTATTACCAAGCTTATTCCTTTTTCGGGCTTGTTCGAACATGTATATTACTGGGTGGCCAACTTTAGTATATCATGTTTATTCTTGGTATTCATTTCATTACTGTGGATTGAGATGTAGATGATAAGTTACTCTTAGTTGTCACGCCCCGACTCAGAATCACCCGAATTATCGTCCTCGTATGGGGCGTGATGCCGCACGAGCCTGGAGTTACGCTCGTGCAAGGCAAGATAACAAGTTTTTAAATGGTTATCTTTGAGTTGAACATTAACAATGAAAGAAAATCATAGTATACGAAACGATTCTCTTTATTAATATTCGAAATCAGATTTACAAAGGCTTTCGATAGCCCAACGGAATTTGCCAGATTGGCTACAACACTCAGGTTCTCTCTTGCCAACAAAGGATTTCACCGTTCCATATATCATGCCTTCTATATCTCGGCCGCATCAATCCTGTTGCATATCCGAGCGTCAATGCGGTTGCACGCTTCAATACGCTTCGGTATTCTAAGCCTCGATGCGTTCAAGCGAAGCTCCGCCGCGAGCAGACCAATCTCGAAACCTGCTAGCAAACTAGTGGGGGATTAGTACTTTCGTCCTCGCTGTACTGATCAAAAACCCACTTAACAAACCGATATTTAGTATTGTATTGATTCATGCAAACATACAATTTAGTTCTCTTACTATGTTCTCCTTAGGATGAGTTCATGGCATATTTGAAGACTGTAAAGCATGGCAAGCATGTTATTCAATTCGCATAAGTAAACAGGCAAGCAATCTCGTATTTGATTTATGGCGCAACTTAGCAATATCGACACACCCGCCCTTGCACCGACGTAAGGTGAATACGCCTATCCGTTTTCCCTGTCATGTTATAAGTGACCTCTATTCAGGATCCATCCATGCAGGATATACACATACCTTGCACTTCCAAACCCATCGCCCTTAACTATATGAAGGTTACTAGCTTTTCGGGCTAGAATGGACTTATATTTATCGAATCGAATATGTAAGACGACAATCACTCAGTTGTGGTTGCTAACCACAATCAGAGGACCCCCGAAGTACTCGTGTAAGTCGCATATCATATTCACTAGAAAGTCGCTACCCGTCTAGTCTAAGTGCACCAACAATACCGATTTTATCGCAGTCCCTCCTAGGCCGAACGGTCCCAGCGCCCTGGTGATCACGTTCGAGGGAAGAAACACCCGTGCACGGGCAATACGTCTTTAAGTCCATTTAACCATACAACGAATCTTATCTTTCATACAACCAAGCAAGTTCGCTTATCTCTATTTCAATTGGCACAACGCCCGAATGTCCTCAACGAACGCCCCAAAGGCCATGGACATTTCAAAGGTACCATGTCGTATTATCATCTCGTATTTTCTTCCGTTAGCTTTCTATGTTCTTACGTTTCATACTTCGTTTCAATGTTCAATGGCATTATGCCTCAACTCAGTGTTCATCAACCGAACGACCCGAAGGTCCTGAACACCTTTCGAGACATTATGTCATATCCGACAGTTCTGCCACATTCATGCCACAACTGTATTCTTTCGTAACGAAGCCATCTTTTATTATCTTGTGCACGAAGGCACGTTTCGACCGTATTTCCGATGTTCTATGACTTAGCATTCAATGTCCGTGGCTTGCGCGCTAGGGCGCTCGCCTATTGTCTTTCAATGTTCTAGCCGTTCTAACTCGTGCGCGAAGGCACGGTATGGTTCGTGCACTAAGGCACTCGTCGAGTACAGTTATCCCATATTCTTGCGGCTTACGCACCGAGGCGTTCACCTTTGTGATATTCAATGTTCCATAGCAACTCGTACGTCTGTCGTACGATTTATTTCAATTGTTCTATCTAGTGTTCGACACGTACTATATTTATCTCTCTATCGTGCCATGCCCGTGGCGTTGATAGGCTAACTCAGCATTCAATGATATGTATTTTACTTAAGCATAACAGAGTAGGAAAGAGAGTTAATGTCCCCCCACCTTGAATCAATGCGCCTTATCGTTTTGTCGAGCCGTTGCGGCTCGATTTCATAACTTTGTTGCACGGGCAACTCTCCTGACTTAGCCATTCGAGCACTTCGTGCTTCATTGAATTATACGTCCGTTTTGGCTTACCGTGCCAATGCCTCAGTCCGTCGTAAGGCGACGATTTGCTTTCGCGGACCCCTTACTGAATAAGGCAAAAGATCGACCTCTAATATTTCAGTATAAATGTATACCCTGCACAGGAACCCGACTAAAATCAATACTTGTATCGATTCAGACTTACGCCTTGGTCGATTCGATTTCTTAGAATCTTCGAACCGTCTCAACGCACTTATCCTTCGAGGCAACGCGGCGCTTCGCATCGATTCACTCGATGCATTCTTTAGGACAAGGCGACTCTTCGCATCGACTTAGTTCGATGCGATGCTCGGGACAACTTAACACTTGTATCGTTATTACTCGATGCGTTCCTCGGGTCGATATGTTTCTCGGGACAACGTAACTCTTGTATCGATTTTGCATCGATACGTAATCGGGTCAACACAACTCTTCGAGTCAACGACTCAGCATAATGCACCGTGCGGAGTGGAGCATTACATAATATACCACTCAAAACAAGGTTCGTCCCGAATCGAAACCAATACTAAATTTCCAAGGGTTTCACTAGATCGTTCCACGATCTTGTCTCACTATCGTTTGGATCGTACAACTTAGTTTGGAATCATACACATATTTTAGGCGTCCCACCAATATATGTATTTCAGCCAAGCTCAGTTGTAAGATATCGGAACAACGCAAACATGTAACTTCTTATTCTCAATTACTTGCTATCTCGTATTCTCGATCGGACTTGGCTCTATTAATTTTTCTCGTAATTCTTGCACACATGCATATTGATACATACGCGATCGTCCAACATAAGTCAAGGTACCCGATGCGATTCAAAAATCGCATATTTTATTTTTTAAGTTTCATCGGGACTATCAATTCTATGCGTCGCGTCAAACCGTCGCGCATCCGATCACAACGAGTCTCCACAATGCCGTGCGTTCGGCGTCACTATCCAACAATTTCCGATGTTTCACTTCGCATCCTATCTCGACATGATTCTCTTTTGTTGACTTTGTAAAAGCATCAACATTCAGGACTACGTCCGTTAGGTGACTTACCTAGACACCGTGCTCAAATCCTTCCGACACGAGTTTAAATTGACATTGCACAAAGGCCATAATCTATCCGACACAAAAGTTTACATCAAGGCGACGGTGCTCAAGGCAACGATCGCCTTGACACGAAGGTCTTTACGATATGCCTTACATTCAATTCCTATTGAGTAGGAATTTCACTAGCCAAATTCCCGACTTATTCGTCTCACAATATCGAACATCAATTCGATTCACGCAAGCTCAATTGCAAGGTGAATCAAATCTAACGACATAACTCATAAGTCATTCTCTTATCGATCTATTTCTCTCATACATAGCACGATTCTCCAATCGCCTATTCAAATCACCAAGTTCATTGGTAAATTTCTATTTTGTTCGTCGACCAACATAACCATTCAAGTATTCATCCGACGAATACTCAAATCCAACTATATATTCTCAATCGAAAGTCGTTCCAACAATTCTCGATCGCCTAGACTTATCGTCAATATGCACTGTCCCGAAGCTACGCTCGATAATTGTGGATCATCACCGAAGGACAGTTTACTATGAACCATGCTATATCTTATTTCGGAGCCAAATCACGTTCCGATGATTTCTATGCGACTACCCAAATCCGTACATAACCATTTCTATCGGCGCAACTGATGCGCAACTATCCTCCGAGTAAAGTCACGCACTGTCGTCGATGATTCTGCAATTTATGAAACATCTACTCGTATCGAGTTCGAGTCTATCTTATTTCGCGGTCGACACACGAGATGCCATACGCATCGAACAATCGTCGATGACTTATAGTCTCGTCTTTGATTTATCACAAAATTTACGATCAACCAAGTGCGTTCATTCTCGTATCGTTACTTACAAAATTTTATAGCACGAGGCACACTCTATTTTGTATTCTCACATCGCTTACGTTTCCTTACGTATCGATCTCGATACGCCGTATCCATTTCGATAACGTAAGGTTCAACTTTGAATCCGTTTCAACGTCAACTTAACTCGCATCGTATACATCCAAGTTCGCAACGAACTTTTCCATACGCATCGACTCGTTCTCCAATTTGTCGTATCCCGCTATACTTCGATCGCATAACTAAGTTACCGATTATCCAACATCGAACCCTCAAGTCATACGATCTCACCCTAAGTTTTGCGTGTTTTCTGTCGTACTTAAATGAGTTTCGCCGTAACGTAACCAACTATTTCTTAGGCACGATTACTCACGTCACCCAACTCTTCACCGAAGTCGCACATCGTGCGATTGGATTACAATTTGCATTGCCCAACATTTCTATTGAAATCGCAAGTCATGCGATTCGATTCGCCTCGCCCAATATTTCAATCGGGATCGCAAGTCGTGCGATTCGATTATAATTTGTATCGCCCAACATTTTCATCGAGCTCGCAAGTCTTGCGGTTCGATTTTAACGTTTCGAGTTTCGTATCTCGTCGATCCGATTATTTGCCTCAAGACATAATCGTTTCCCTAGTTTCCGTCATTCGACCGACACATAAATTTTTCAATCGGCATATCATTCAATGTTACAAGTCTCGCCTTACCGTTCTAACCGATCGTCGAAGAACACTTGCATCAACATGCCGTCGTACAAATTCTCATTCGAGACTCGGTGCTATCCCGTCCGTTGTGGACAAACCTTCCATAATTCTCACTTTACGTCGATGCAATTCATCGCACAAATGGTATTACATATACCACTCAAAATTGAGCTATTCATTGCATCGGTGGTATGCCATATACCACCCAGAAATCAAGTTACTTCCATCGCAACGTGCTCTTTACGAACCAACGATCTCTTCCGACTCACGATTTCTGCAGTGATCGTGCTTGATCACAACCGTAACTCTGATTAATCAAAATTTGACGCAACTTGGCCAATACATTCGTTTGCCAACACAAGCTCGGTACGCAACCGAACCGATTTCGTTTCTCGATTTATAACTTTTGTTTTCTTCCATTGCATCTTGTGCAATAATTCATTCTCGTATTCCGTTGCACTTTGTGCAGCGATTACACTTTGATGTGCGTTGCACAACGTGCAACATTTTACTTTCGACACGCGTTGCACATCGTGCAACGATTTATTTCCGATATTTACCGCACCTCGTGCATCGATTTATTTTCGACATCTGTTGCACCTCGTGCAACATTTTATTTCCGACATTCAAAGTCAATGCTCAAATCCGTTCAACACATTCGATATTGACTTATCGCTTTTCATCGCAACGCACATTCGAAATCAATATGTGAATCCGTTCGACACATTCAATATCAACTTTTATTTTCTTTTCAACGCATCATTTACAATCAACACGTGGCAATTACTGCAGCAACATTCCACGACTTTTATTGTATTGATGCAACCAACATCTCTCACATTGATTGTTGCAACCAACGAATATCTCGAATTACAATTCACGACGTGTTGCATACGCGGCAAAAAATCCTTGAATTCACATCTCGCAACTCGTTGCACTTGCAGCAACAAACCTTTCCCGACTTTTCCAGCAACACTATGTAATTTCCAAAACAACATGCAGCAAAATTACCTGATTTGTATTAGGCTTATTGTATGGAACATCCAGTACGACATCGAGTAGAGTCAAGAGTGATTTCGATTGGTGGTGGGCAACTTTTGAAATTGTAATGAAGCAAGCGTCCAGAGGAAATTGAGCCTAGAGCTCTGATACCAATTTGTCACGCCCCGACTCGGAATCACCCGAATCATCGTCCTCGCATGGGACGTGATGCCGCACGAGCCTGGAGTTGTGCTCGTGCAAGACAAAATGACAAGTTCTCAAATGGTTATCTTTGAGTTGAACATTAACAACGAAAGAAAATCAGAGTATACAAAACGATTCTCTTTATAGATATTCGAAATCAGATTTACAAAGGCTTTCGATAGCCCAACGAAATTTGCCAGATTGGCTACAACACTCAGGTTCTCTCTTGCCTACAAAGGATTTCACCGTTCCACACATCATGCCTTCTATATCTCGGCCGCATCAATCCTGTTGTATATCCGAGCGTCAATGCGGTTGCACGCTTCAATACGCTTCGGCATTCCAAGCCTCGATGCGTTCAAGCGAAGCTCCGCCGCGAGCAGACCAATCCCGGAACCTGCTAGCAAACTAGTGGGGGATTAGTACTTTCGTCCTCGCTGTACTGATCAAAAACCCACTTAACAAACCGACATTTAGTATTGTATTGATTCATGCAAACATACAATTTAGTTCTCTTTCTATGTTCTCCTTAGGATGAGTTCATGGCATATTTGAAGACTGTAAAGCATGGCAAGCATGTTATTCAATTCGCATTAGTAAATAGGCAAGCAATCTCATATTTGATTCGTGGCGCAACTTAGCAATATCGACACACCCGCCCTTGCACTGACACAAGGTGAATACGCCTATCCATTTTCCCTGTCATGTTATAAGTGCCCTCTATTCAGGATCCATCCATGTAGGATATACGCATACCTTGCACTTTCAAACCCATTGCCCTTAACTATATGAAGGTCACTAGCTTTTTGGGCTAGAATAGACTTATATTTATCGAATCAAATATGTAAGACGACAATCACTCAGTTGTGGTTTCCAACCACAATCAGAGGACCCCCGAAGTACTCGTGTAAGTGGCTTATCATATTCACTTGAAAGTCGCTACCCATCTAGTCGAAGTGCACCAACAATACCGATTTTATCGCAGTCCCTCCTAGGCCGAACGGTCCCAGCGCCCTGGTGATCACGTTCGAGGGAAGAAACACCAGTGCACGGGCAATATATCTTTAAGTCCATTTGCCCAAGCAACGAATCTTATCTTTCATACAACCAAGCAAGTTCGCTTATCTCTATTTCAGTTGGCATAATTCTCGAATGTCCTCAACGAACGCCCCGAAGGCCATGGAAATTTCAAAGGCACCATGCCGCATTATCATCTCGTATTTTCTTCCGTTAGCTTTCTATGTTGTTACGTTTCATACTTCGTTTCAATGTTCAATGGCATTATGCCTCAACTCAATGTTCATCAACCGAACGACCCGAAGATCCCGAATACCTTTCGAGGCATTATGTCATATCCGACAGTTCTGCCACATTCATGCCACAACTGTATTCTTTCGAAACGAAGCCATCTTTTATTATCTCGTGCATGAAGGCACGTTTCGACCGTATTTTTGATGTTCTATGACTAAGCATTCAATGTCCGTGGCTTGCGTGCTAGGGCGCTCGCCTATTGTCTTTCAATGTTCTAGCCGTTCTAACTCGTGCGCGAAGGAACGGTATGGTTCGTGCACTAAGGCACTCGTCGAGTACAGTTATCCTATGTTCTTGCGGCTTACGTACCGAGGCGTTCACCTTTGCGATATTCAATGTTCCATAGCGACTCGTACGTCTGCCGTACGATTCATTTCAATTGTTCTATCTAGTGTTCGACACGCACTACGTTTATCTCTCTATCGAGCCACGCCCGTGGCGTTGATAGGCTAACTCAGCATTCAATGATATGTATTTTACTTAAGCATGACGGGTAGGAAAGAGAGTTAATGTCCCCCCACCTTGAATCAATGTGCCTTGTCGTTTTGCCGAGCCGTTGCGGCTCGATTTCATAACTTTGTTGCATGGGCAACTCTCCTGACTTAGCCATTCGAGCACTTCGTGCTTCATTGAATTATACGTCCGTTTTGGCTTACCGTGCCAATGCCTCAGTCCGTCGCAAGGTGACGATTTGCTTTCGCGGACTCCTTACTGAATAAGGCAAAAGATCGACCTCTAATATTTTAGCATAAATGTATAGCCTGCACAGGAACCCAACTAAAATCAATACTTGCATCGATTCAGACTTGCACCTTGGTCGATTCAATTTCTTAGAATCTTCGAGTCATCCCAATGCACTATCCTTCGAGGCAACGCGTTCGCATCGATTCACTCGATACATTCTTTGGGACAAGGCGACTCTTCGCATCGACTTAGTTCGATGCGATGCTCGGGACAACTTAACACTTGCATCGTTATTATTCGATGCGTTCCTCGGGTCGATATGTTTCTCGGAATAACGTAACTCTTGTATCGATTTTGCATCGATACGTAATCGGGTCAACGCAACTCTTCGAGTCAACGACTCAGCATAATGTACCGTGCGGAGCGGGGCATTACATTAGTTATCCCTTTACAGCGGAGTACGTCCAGGGTTAAGTCTATTAAATTAAAAACTTACCCTAGATCGTATTAGCCGGCATGGCCGCGCTCAGGTTCCTATATATATTAGAACTGGGGCATGACAATGTGTGATTCACATTAATGTACGTAGCTGGCTGTGTCTGTCCCCCGCTCTCCAGTATTCTGGTTCTGGGGCGTGATACGGTTTATGTGGTGGCCCATACAGGTCTTGTGAATCAAGATGTGTGGGGGTTTTACCGAATTGATGTCTCAATCAGCACTCGCCCTTGATCTCTACTCGTGTCGCCTAATCTTTCTAAAATTTTGACCTGATCACATGCTTATATCCTTGATCTATCTTGGTCCTTCCTTATTGTTTTTCTATGTCATTCCTTCAGTGGCATTGTTCCTGGTCCTGTCGATCAACCCGGCGGAGCACCTCTAGTGAACCACTAACAACCTGGGGACCAAGTCCTGTACTCAAGGGTAGCCTCCAGAGTCATGCCTTCCGGGGGTCAAGAGCGACCGGTTCAGTCAGTCCTGCTTGCAGAGCCTGACAATGGAGTCTTGGTATAGCTCATCCGAGAATTGCTTGCATCATAAGATCATCGGGGCGATGCCCTGCACCAGACAGTACAAGATGCTATGGACAGAGTTGGTTATCAAGGGAACAATGCAGCCAACAACTTCAAGCGCCTGAACCCTCCTTTCTTTAACAGAATGGAAGATGTTATTGCTGCTGATGCATGGCTTCAGGACACAGAGGTTATCCTGGAAGCAGCTAGGATTTCTGAGGATGAGAAGGTGGCTGTTGTGCGCCTACAATTATTTGACTTACCCCGCACCTGGTGGGTGTAACCCCTCTTCCCAAACATTTCCTACTTTTTTTTCCTTCTTCTTTTTTCGTATTTCGAAGTAAATCATTTTCGAAACGTAGAAACGTTATTTTACTATATCTTGTCATTTCAAAACTAGTAATTTGAAAGTACTAATCTCTCGTAGTAAAAGTATATTATAGTTGAGTTTATTATTTTGCACCATAAAGATAATTGTCATTATTTGGGACTTTCAGAAAATTTGTGGCCTTGAAGATGATTTGATAAGCATTTTATTTTTATCGATAAAAAGAGTTCCGTCAAATTATTTTAAATAAGATTCGATTAATAAAATATATTTTAAATTACTTGGACGATATTGTTATATTTGAATTACAAGGATAACTATTTATTTAAATTAGGATTTTTTTATACTAGTATAATTTTAGTTATTTTTGAGAAAATTAATAGTATGATTGGATTTTATAATCTAAGTTGTTGGTAAATACTTTACTAAGTTACTTGGAGATTGTATAATGGTAGGATTATTTTGGGTTATCGATTTCAATTATTTTAATGATCTTGATTTTATAAAATCTATCTAAATATTATTTGAGATAGTAACTATTATTTTAAATATCTATTGTTACTAATATAATAAATTCTAGGATTTGATTACATAAAAGATATATATTTATTTAAATATTGTAAAAGGTTACAGTGAGGGAAGAGTAGTATGCAAAATCGGATGGGATATTGATATGCAACTATCATAACTTATTAATCGATCAAACCCCTTTCCTCTATCCTGATATGATAGGCCTAAATAATTCCTATGCCAGCATATATATATCCCTTTTGCCATTATAAACCACCACTAGTTCTCTTCCCTGGCCGCAACCATAACCTCACCATGGACATTACGAACCCCAAGACACCCCCACGTCCTCCTCCTCCCTTTCGAATACCATTACCCAAGTCGCATAATCAACAAGAATTTCTTGACCGACGATGCTCCTCCACCATCACCGCACACCTCGTGCCGACCCACTGGCCCGACCCCATCCAAACTCTCCACCTGAGCCGACAATCACGGCCGGCGAACGAGTGAGCGGCGTGCACTCCGCACAATAGTACCGCGTCAGGCCCAACGTCGTGACCCCCAGCCAGCGACCGCTCGCTGACTCGTTCCGTCGTAATCGCTCTCCGTGTGGCTTCTTCCAGGTTGTTGTGCCGCCTACAGAGGAGTCACCTGGCGGTTCCTCCTGCGACCGCTTCCCCTGGCGCTTCTCTAGGTGCGCGCCACCTCGAACCCGAGATCAGTCGTCGTTGGGTCGCGTTTCCCAAGCACAGCCATGCCCACACCCAACGCGACATCCACGGATGGGCCGATATCGAGCCATCAGAGTTCTTTCTACCGTGAGCTCCCTCTATCGGAGAATCATTTTTTCGTCGTGACTCGAGCCCAGCCCTGGTGAACCATATCGCCTCCACCGCGGGTCATAACCGTTGCTGCTTGCAACCATCCCGCGTCGAACCCCGGCCGCATGGAGCAGATCCTGTACTGCTCTCCTCTCCGCGTCGACCAACGACGTTGTGCACGGAGCCTCGGCGCAGCGCCCTTGCCGCCAACACACCGCCACCACAGATCTCCGGCGCCAACGTGCCTCGAGCCCCGGACGAACCGTGGTTAGTCACTCAGACTTCCCTCTCTCACTCGCCCTCTTTTCTTCTCATTCCCCTCTCCATCCCTTTCTTTCTCCTTTTCCTATGAATTAGGAGCATCAATAGCAGTATTAATGCTCTGCCAACCGAGAGAGAGAGAGTGTTGGGAATTGGGGAAAAGAGTTTTTGTTATGGTATAGTATTAGCGATATATATATATATATATATATATATATATATATATATATATATATATATATATATATATATATATATATATACATACCTGTATATAAATAAAATATAATACAATGATTTTCTTATTGTCATTAATATTATTATTATCGCTGTTATTATTTAATTGAGAGATATATATGAATATTTTCTAGGTTTATATTGCAAACAATTAAAATTTTAAGCTTAGACCTAAATAATCTTTTGGTATTTTACTAATAGCTCTAAATTATTTGGATTAAATATTATTTGGATTTTTATAATTTCTAAAGAGCTATAAATATTTTCTTCATATAAAAATATTGTTATATTCTTACCTATTATAATATTGGTTTTGATCTAAAAAGGACAATTGGAAAAAATTTTGAGTTTTGGGTCTACTATGGTTTACCTTATTTATATAAAAAAAACTTATAAGAATAAAAACATAGATTTAGTCATTTTTAAATATTTTTCTAAAGAAATATTTTCCTTATTAAGAATTTCTTTTTCATAATACAAAATTTCCTAGTAAGTCAATCTTGACCGTGATAATCATACGTTCCTAATTGTTGTGATTCTAACCACTTCACATCCATTCTAGGCTAATCAGACTATACTTGACTCAACAGAATTATCGGTTTCACCAGCTAAGGACCCCAGGCGAGTACAGTTTATTGTCTGTATTTTGATATTGATCTTCACTATATTTCATTGATTTGCCATTGGTTATGTGATTTTTATATTCTATTATAAATTGTTGAGTCGGGAATGAGAAGTACCAAAGATGTGTGATCCGACCGTAGACATTGTTTATTTTCATGCAAGTAGACCTCGAAGACATTATTTATTTTCTGCAAGTAGACCTCGTAGACATTGTTTATTTTCTGCAAGTAGACCTCGTAGACATTGTTTATTTTCTGCAAGTAGACCTCGTAGACATTGTTTATTTTTCGTGCAAGTAGACCTCGTAGACCTCGCGGTGTAGTGTCCCAGACTGATCACATATCAAAGGTACTTCTAACAGTTGGGAATATATTTTTAGTTTATTTACTTGCCATTGATTTTCCATCTTTTCTCACGTCTTTTTGCTGTTTATTTTTAAAATATGTAATTGATGTCTAACCTCTGTTGTATAGTCAATTTCATTTATTGAAACTGCATTCAGTGAATTGTACTCATTCCATTCCTGACTGGAAACCAATATTTTTCAGGTTAGCCGTGGATTCACTTAGCATTGGGAGTTACGGGCGTACTTGCAGACAAAACCTAGAGATTAGCTAGATAGATGTGTCGCATCATTTCAATATTTGTAAGAGTTTATATTTTCCTGCGAATGTAAACTTGGGAATATTGTAAATTAAATTAATTTTTGTGAATGAGCATTATTTGTGATTTTGAGCATTGTGGCTATAAAACGTTCTACCGTCGACACTGCGACGTAGGCTGGCTTGGACACGTATTCGTATCCCGAAAAGCGGGTGCGGGTCGTGACAGTGGGCGATGCTAGCACTGGGTTTGGCGACGCCTGTCTTATGGGCGGTATTCAGCGACAAGTTTTAGACGAAGTATTTTGACGCAGTAGCTCGCTATGATCTGCAGACGCGATTCACCAATCTTAAGCAAATGGGAAGTGTAATGCCCCACTCCGCACGGCGTATTACGCTGAGGCGTTGACTCAAAGAGTCGCGTTGATCGAATAAAATATATCGATACGAATCGATACGAGAGTTACGTTTTTCTGAGTAATGCATCGAACTAAGTCGATGCGAAGAGTTGTATTTGTCCCAAAGAATGCATCGAGTTGAATCGATGCGAAGCACCGCATTGCCCCGAAGGATAAGTGCGTTGAGACGGCTCGAAGATTCTAAGAAATCGAATTGAACAAGGCGCAAGTCCGAATCGATGCAAGTATTGATTTTTGTTGGTTTCATGTGCAGGCTATACGTTTACGCTGAAATATTAGAGGTCGACATTTTGCCTTATTCAGAAAGGGGTCCGCAAAACCAAATCGTCGCCTTGCGACGGACTGAGGCATTGGCACGGTAAGCCAAATCGGACGTATAATTTAATGAAGCACGAAGTGCTCGAATGGCTAAGTCAGAAGAGTTGGCCGTGCAACGAAGTTATGAAATCGAGCCGTATCGGCTCGGCGAAACAACAAGACATATCGACTCAAGGTGGAAGGATTGACTCTTCTTTTTACTCCTTCATGCCTAAGTCAGAATATATCAATGTATGCTAAATTAACCTATCGACGCCACGGGCGTGGTCCGATCGGAAGATAAATCGTAGTGTGTGTCTAACACTAGTTAGAACAATTAAAATAAAATGTACATCAAATGCATGAGTCGCTATGAAATATTGGATATCGCAAAGACGAGCGCCTCAGTGTGCAAGCCGCAAGAACATGGGATAACTGTATTCGACAAGTGCCTTCATGCCTGAGCCATTCCGTGCCTTCGTGCATGAGTTAGAAAGGCTAGCACATTGAAAGACAATAGGCGAGCGCCCTAGCGTGCAAGCCACGGACATTGAACACTAAGGCATAGAACATGGAAATACGGCTTCGATGCATGCAGCAAGTGTACGATGCAAAAGAAAGATGATAAATGTGTCAAAACGTGCCTACATGCACAAGATCATAAAAGATGGCTTCGTTGCAAAAGAATACAGTTGTGGCATGAATGTGACGGAACTGTCAGATGTGGTATGATGCCTCGAAAGGTGCTCGGTACCTTTGGGTCGTTCGGTTGACGAACATTGAGTTGAGACATGATGCCATTGAACGTTGAAACGAAGTATGAAATGTCAGAACATTGAAAGTTAATGGAAGAAATACGAGATGATAAAGCTTTCGTGCATAGAATGTTTCCTCCGAACGGGCTGCACCGGGGCACAGGGACCGTTTGGCCTAGGAGGGATATAATCTTTGATAGGAGCACATCCGTAAGACGATCAGCGACCGCTTAACGAGATATAAAAAGCCGTAAAAGATGGTATGCAGTGGTAGATCTCCGTAATTGCGACAACAACCTACTATGATAGGCACCGGGCTACCCAATTCGAGATAGAAAGGAAAGAAAGAAAAGAAAGAGAGAAAAGAAAGAAAGAAAAGAAAGAAAGAAAAAGAAAGAAAGAAAAGATAAAGAGAAATGCCTTTAGTCTATTCTCGCACGGATACACCAAGACCTTCATATAGTTAAGGAACGATGGGTTAAAAGTGCAGGTACGTATGTGTCCTACACATATAGATCCTGCTTAGAGAGCACTTATAATATGACAGGAAAGGAATGGGATGTATTCACCTTGCGTCTGTGCAAGGGCGAGTGCGTCGACATGGTAAGAAGTCGCACCACAAAACAAACACGAGATTGCTTGCCTGCTTGCCTATTCAATTCGAATAACATGCTTGCCATGATAACATGCTTTACGCTTTCGAATATGCCATAAAATAGACCCTACGGAGAATAAAGCTAGATTATAAGTTAAGTTGCATGACTTGAACATAAATACTAAAATGTCTGCTTAGAAGGAAGGTCTTTTCGTCAGTACATGCGAGGACGAACGTACTGATCTCCCACCAGCTTTAATGTAGAGTACAGGAAATAGATTTCTCGCGGCAAAGCTTCACTTGATCGCCCAGAGGCATGGAATGGCGTAGCGTTTGAATCGTGCGACCGTATTGACGCTCAGACTTGCAACATGATTGATGCGGCCGAGATATAGAAGACATGATGTATGGGATGTTGAAATCCTTTGTGGGCAAGAGAGAACTTGAGTGTTGTAGCCAACCTGGCAAATTTAGTTGGGCTATTGAAAGCCTTAATAATCTCAGTTCGAATATCAATAAAGAGAATTGTTTCGTATACTTTGTTTTCCTTTCGTTCTTAATATCAACTCAAAGATAACCATTTGAGAACTTGTCATCTTTCCTTGCAGGAGTGCAACTCCAGGCTTGTGCGGCATCACGCCCCCTACGAGGACGATGATTCGGGTGATTCCGGGTCGGGACGTGACAAATTGGTATCAGAGCTCTAGGCTCAATTTTCTCAGGACGTTTGCTTTGTTTCAATTCTAAAGTGTTACCCACCACCAATTGAAATCACTCTTGACTCTACTCGATGCCGTACTGGATGTTCTATACAATAAGTCTAATAAAAAGTCGGGTAAGGTTGCCGCAAGTCCTTCGAATTTACATGACGTTGCGGAGAAAGTCAGGAAATATTTTGTTGCATTGAATGCAACGAGCCGTAAAATGTTAGTTACTACAAGTGCAACAGATTGTGAAATGTGATTGAGATGTTGTTGTTGCACTGTAGTATGTTAAATGAGAAATGAAACGATGCATGAAGTGCAACAAGTTGATTGTGAATGTGCGTTGCAATAAAAATGATAAGTCAATATCGAATGTGTTGAACGAATTTGAGCATTGACTTTGAATGTCGGAAATAAATTGTTGCACGAGGTACAACAGATCTCAAAAATAAATCGTTGCACGAGGTGCAATGAATGTCAGAAATAAGTTGTTGCACGATGTGCAATGCATATCGAAAATAAATTGTTGCACGTGGTGTAATGCATGTCAAAGTAATCGTTGCACGGAGTGCAATGGATATTGGAAATAAATCGTTGCATGTTGTGCAACGAGAAGAACTGAAATTATAAATCGATAGAACGAATCGTTCGGTGGCACACCGAACTATGTTGGCAAATGAAAACATTGGCCGAGTTGTGTCGGATTTTGATTAATCAAAGTTACAGCTGTGATCAAGCACGATCACTGCAGAAATCGTGAGTCGGAAGAGATTGTTGGTTCATACCGAGTATAATGCGAAGGAAATAACTTGATATTTGAGTGGTATATGCCATACCACGTATACGATAAATGGCTCAATTCTGAGTGGTATATGATATACTACTTGTGCGATGAATTGCATCGACGCGTTGTGAGAATTACGGAAGGTTTGTCCGTAACGGACGGGAGAGTACCGAGACTCGATTAATAATTTGTATGACGATATGTTGATGCAAGTGTTCTTCGAAAATCGGTTGGAACGATAGGGCGAGACACATATCAATGAATAATACGTTGGACAAATATTTATAAGTCGGACGAACGATCGAGACTAGCGGAACGATTATGCTTTGAAGCAATAATCGGATCGACGGAAAAGGATAACTTGAACTTACAAACGAGTCGCACGACTTGCGATCTCGATAGAAATGTTGGGTGAGACGAATCGAAATCGAATCGCACGACTTGTGATCTCGATAGAAATATAGGGCGAGGCAAATTATAATCGGACCGTACGATGTGCGACTTCGGTGAAGAGTTGGTTAATGCGGGTAAATAGTGCCTAAGAGATAGTTGGTTACGTTAAGGTGAAAATTATTGAGTACGACTGAAACACGTTAAACCTTAGAGGGCGTAATCGGTAACACGGTTACGCGATCAAAGCATAACGGAATGCAACGAATCGAGAAACGATTCGAGACGTACGGAAATATTTGTGGAGAACCTGGACGTATGCAATACAAGTTGTCGATGTTGAAACAGAATCAAAGTTGAACCTTACACTATCGAGACTGATACAACGTATCGAGATCGATACGTAAGGAAACATAATCACGATGTGAGAATACAAAAATGGAGTGTGCCTCGCGCTATCAAAATTTTGTAAATGATAATACGAGAATGAATGAACTGGTTGATCACGAACTTTGTGATTGACAAAGATGAGACTATACATCATCGATGATTGTTCGATGCGTATAACATCTCGTATGTCGACCGTAAATAAGATAGACCCAAATTCATTGCGAGGGGATGCTTCGTAAATAGTGAAATCATCGGCGGTAGTGCATGACTTTACTCGGAGGATAGTTGCGCATCAATTACGCCGATAGAAATGGTTTTGTCTGAAATTGGATAGTCGCATAGAAATCGTCGGAACGTGATTTGGCTTCGAAATAAGATATAGCATGGTTCGTAGTAAACTGTCCTTCGTTAATGATCCACAATTATCGAGCGTAGCTTCGGGGCAGCTGACCCTAGAAGACTTGACCGCCAAATCAAATTGAATGTTGCAGACCGTAACATGATCCATACGATATCGTATATAAAATTGCATCGATAACAAATATAATATGGTACATGTTGACGATAAGTCTAGACGATTTTGAGAATCGTGATATGCACGAGCACGAGTGGTAAGAGAATAACTTACGAGTTATGTCGTTAGATTTGGATTAACCTTGCAATTGAGCTTGCGTGAATGGAACTTATATTCGATATTGCGAGACGGATAAGTTAAGAATTTGGCTAGTGAATTCCTACTTGTTAGGAATCGAATGTAAGATACATCGTAGAGGCTTTGAGTCAAAGCGATTGTTGCCTTGAGCACCGTCGCCTCGATATAAACTGTTGTGTCGGATAAATTGTGGCCTTTGTGCAATGTCAATTTAAAGTTGCGTCGAGAGAATTTAAGCACGGTGTCTAGGTAAGTAACCTAGCGGGCGTAGTCCTGAATGTTGATGCATTTTCAAGTCAACAAAGGAAATCGTATCGAGATAAGTTGCATAGCCAGACCTTGGAAATAGATGGGTGGCGACTTCGAATGTAAGGCATTGCGGAGGATCGTTGCAATCGGATGTGCGACGGCTCGACGCAACGTATAGGATTGATAATCCATACGAAATGAGAAATGCAATTTTGAATCGCATCGCGTGCAGTGACTTATTGAATGAATCACGTATGTATCAAATATACATACGCGATAAAATTTCAAGAATAGTTGCTAAAGATAAGTCCGATAGGGAGTACGAGATGGCAAGCATAGGATTGAAATTACCTGTCAACTTTGTTCCAATTTGCTACCACTGGAATTGGTCAAAATACATATCTTTGAGACACCTTGAATATAGGTACGGATCCAAATCGAGTTATATACAAAATTTAAATCGAGCTACAGGAAAGACTAGGAATGTTAATAAAATAGCTTGCAAGAAAGTGTGAAACTGAACGACATTGGTGGGATGAGATCATGAAACGATCTATAAAAAACTTAATTGGAGTGTTGGTTTTGGTTCGAGGACGAACCTTATTTTGAGTGGTATATTCTATAATGCCCCGCTCCGCACGGCGCATTACGCTGAGGCGTTGACTCAAAGAGGCACGTTGACCGAATGAAATGTATCGATACGAGAGTTACGTTGTCCCGAGCAATGCATCGAACTAAGTCGATACGAAAAGTTATATTTGACCCAAAGAATGCATCGAATTGAATCGATGCGAAGCACCGTATTGCCCCGAAGGATAAGTGCATTGAGACGGTCGAAGATTCTAAGAAATCGAATTGACCAAGGTGCAAGTTCGAATCGATGCAATTATTAATTTTAGTTGGTTTCATGTGCAGGCTATACGTTTACGCTGAAATATTAGAGGTCGATATTTTGTCTTATTCAGAAAGAGGTCCACGAAACCAAATCGTCGCCTTACAACGGACTGAGGCATTGGCACGGTAAGCCAAATTGGACGTATAATTCAATGAAGCTCGAAGTGCTCGAATGGCTAAGTCAGAAGAGTTGGTCGTACAACGAAGTTATGAAATCGAACCGTATCGGTTCGACAAAACGACAAGGCGTATCGACTCAAGGTAGGAGGATTGACTCTTCTTTTTCTCCTTCATGCCTAAGTAAGAATATATCATTGTATGCTAAGTTAACCTATCGACACCACCGGTGTGGTCCGATCGGAAGATAAATAGTAGTGCGTGTCGAACACTAGTTAGAACAATTGAAATGAAACGTGCATCAAATGCACATGTCGCTATGGAATATTGGTTATCGCAAAGGCGAGCGCCTCGGCGTGCAAGCCGCAAGAACATGGGATAACTGTATTCAGCAAGTGCCTTCGTGCACGAGCCATTTCGTGCCTTCGCGTACGAGTTAGAAAGGCTAGCACATTGAAAGACAATAGGCGAGCGCCCTAGCATGCAAGCCACGAACATTGAACACTAAGACATAGAACATGGAAATACGACTTCGATGCGGGCAGCAAGTGTACGACGCAACGAAAAGATGATAAATGTGTCAAAATGTACCTACGTGCACAAGATCATAAAAGATGGCTTCGTTGCAAAAGAATACAGTTATGGCATGAATGTGACGGAACTGTCAGATGTGGCATGATGCCTCAAAAGGTGTTCGGGACCTTCGGGTCGTTCGGTTGACGAATATTAAGTTGAGGCATGATGCCATTGAACATTGAAAGGAAGTATGAAATGTAAGAACATAGAAAGTTTATTGAAGAAATATGAGATGATAAAGTCTGAGTCTCGGACTCAAGACTATGTTTGGTTTTTTTGAATAATAGGGCATTGCATGGTCAAATGGAATTGAGATAATTGTGAAAATCTTTCGTGCACGGAACGTTCCCTTCGAACGGGCTGCGCCGGGGCACCGGGACCGTTCGGTTTAGGAGGGATATAATCTTTGATAGGCGCACATCCGTAAGACGATTAGTGATCGCTTAGGGAGATGTAAAAAGCCGCAAATGATGGTATGTAGCGGTAGACCTTCGTAATTGGGACAACAATCCACTACGAGAGGCGTCGGGCTACCCAATTCGAGATAGAAAGGAAAGAAAGAAAAGAAAGAGAGAAAAGAAAGAAACAAAAGAAAGAGAGAAAAGAAAGAAAGAAAAGATAAAGAGAAACGCCTTTAGTCCATTCTGGCGTGGATACGCCAAGACCTTCATATAGTTAAGGAATGATGGGTTGAAAGTGCAGGCACGTATGTATCCTGCACACATAGATCCTGCTTAGAGAGCACTTATAACATGACAGGGAAAGAATGTGGCATATTCACCTTACATCGGTGCAAGGGCGAGTGCGTCGACTTGGTAAGAAGTCACGCCACGAAACAAATACAAGATTTTTTGCCTGCTTGCCTATTCAATTCAAATAACATGCTTGCCATGATAACATGCTTTACACTTTTGAATATGCCATGAAATTGACCCTAAGGAGAATATAGCAAGATCATAAGCTAAGTTGCATGACTTGAACATAAATACTAAATGTCGGTTTAGAAGGAAGGTCTTTTCGTCAGTACATGCAAGGATGAATGTACTGATCCCCTACCAGCTTTTATGTAGGATGCAGGGAATGGATTGCTCATGGTGAAGCTTCGCTTGATCGCACAGAGGCATGGAATGGCGTAGCGTTTGAAGTGTGCGATCGCATTGACGCTCGGACTTGCAACATGATTGAAGCGACCAAGATATAGAAGGCATGATGTATGGAACGGTAAAATTCTTTGTGGACAAGAAAGAACTTGAGTGTTGTAGCTAACCTGACAAATTTAGTTGGGCTATTGAAAGCCTTTGTAATCTCAGTTCGAATATCAATAAAGAGAATTGTTTCGTATACTCTGTTTTTCTTTCGTTGTTAATATCAACTCAAAGATAATTATTTGAGAACTTGTCATCTTGCCTAGCACGAGCGCAACTCCAGGCTCGTGCGGCATCATGCCCCTGCGATGACGATGATTCGGGTGATTCCGGGTCGGGGCGTGACAAATTGGTATCAGAGCTCTAGGCTCAATTTTCTCAGGGCGTTTGCTTTGTTTCAATTCCAAAGAGTTTCCCACCACCAATTGAAATCACTCTTGACTCTACTCGAGTCACACTGGATGTTCCATATAATAAGTCTAATACAAAGTCGGGTAACGTTGCCGCAAGTACTTCGAATTTACATAATGTCGCGGAGAAAGTCGTAAAATATTTTGTTGCATTGAATGCAACGAGCCGTAAAATGTTAGTTGCTGCAAGTGCAATAGATTATGAAATGTGATTGAGATGTTATTGTTGCACTGTAGTGTGTTAAATGAGAAATAAAATGATGCATGAAATGCAACAAGTTGATTATGAATGTGCGTTACAATGAAAATGATAAGTCAATATCGAATGTTTTAAATGGATTTGAGCATTGGCTTTGAATGTCGAAAATAAATTGTTGCACGAGGTGCAACAGATGTCAAAAATAAATCATTGTATGAGGTGCAATGAATATCGAAAATAAGTTGTTGCATGATGTGCAATGCATATCGGAAGTAAATTGTTGCACGTTGTGCAATGCATGTCAAAGTAATCGCTGTACGAAGTATAACGGATATTGGAAATAAATCGTTGCATCTTGTGTAACGAGAAGAACTGAAATCATAAATCGATAGAACGAATCGTTCGGTGGCACACCGAACTATGTTGGCAAATGAAAACATTGGCCGAGTTGTGTCGGATTTTGATTAATCAAAGTTACGGTTGTGATCAAGCACGATCACTGCGAAAATCGTGAGTCAGAAGAGATTGTTGGTTTATAACAAGTATAATACGAAGGAAATGACTTGATTTTCGAGTGGTATATGCCATACCACGTATACGATGAATGACTCAATTCCGAGTGGTATATGATATACCAATTGTGCGATGAATTGCATCGACGCGTTGTGAGAATTGTGGAAGGTTTGTCCGCAACGGACAGAAGTGTACCGAGACTCGATTGATAATTTATATGAAGGTATGTTGATGCAAGTGTTCTTCGAAAATTGGTTGGGACGATAGGGCGAGACTCATATCAATGAATAATACATCGGACGAAAATCTATAAGTCGATCGAACGATCGAGACTAGCGGAACGATTATGCTTTGAAGCAATAATCGGATCGACGGGAAAGGAAAACTTGAACTTACAAACGAGTCGCACGACTTGCGATCTCGATAGAAATGTTGGGTGAGACGAATCGTACGACTTGTGATCTCGATAGAAATATAGGGTGAGGCAAATTATAATCGGACCGCAGGATGTGCGACTTCGGTGAAGAGTTGGTTGATGCGGGTAAATAGTGCCTAAGAGATAGTTGGTTACGTTATGGCAAAAATCATTGAGTACGACTGAAACACGCTGAACCTTAGAGGACGTAATCGTATAACTCGAGGGTTCGATGTTAGATAATCGGTAACTCGGTTACGCTATCAAAGCATAACGGAGTGCAACAAATCGAGAAACGATTAGAGACGTATGGAAATGTTTGTGGAGAACTTGGACGTATGCAATGCAAATTATCGACATTGAAACAGAATCAAAGTTGAGCCTTACGCTATCGAAACTGATACGACGTATCGAGATCGATACGTAAGGAAACGTAATCACGATGTGAGAATACAAAAATGGAGTGTGCCTTGTGCTATCAAAATTTTGTAAATTCACTACACTATAATAGGTGATTGCCAACGGTTATTACCGTTACAAATATTTTTCGTCACGGTAATAACCGTTACGGTTTGGGCGTGGTAAATATTTTGTAACGGTAATAACCGTGACGAATTATATTTTTTTCTCACAGTAATAACGGTGAGGAAATTATACTTTGTAACAGTAATAACCGTGAGGAAAGTATAATTAGTTATGCTTATAACCGTTACTAAATTTATCTTCGTAACAGTTATTGCCGTTACAAAAATATGTTATTTTGTTACTTGTTTTTCGCTTTTGTAACGAGTATAACCGTTATCGATATCTTTTTTATAGAAAAAAAAATATAATTTCAATATAATTGCAAAGAACCATTCAAGAAGCTTCAAAGCAATATATATATTCAAAGATGAACTCTTATATCAATTATGCACATTAGCACATAAATTCAAATTCATATTACAAAAGTTAAATACAACACATAACATTACAAGATGTAACCCTCAAGATGAACATAAATTCTCTTCTCAAAACAGAATTAAAAGAAAGAAACATTCATCTATCATAAATAGACTAACTACTCTTAAATTTTTTATGATGAGCACGCTGACATGATGCCTCGTAAAAAAGTAGCAGACAACACCACCATCAGCATTGCAACATTGGAGGCGCCTAATGCACCACTAATCTACTAACTTGAGGCAGAAGGCAATGCAGTTCGCCTTGGAGTTCCCGGTGTGAGCCGAGTTCACTATATATAGCCATAGAGGTTGAGGCCGCGACAGTAGGCAGAATAAAGCATGACCTGGAAAGATTGACAACATAAGTTACCATGAGTATCAAAAACACTATCAATTTTCAGTTTTGATTGATAGAGACTATTATTTCATCAAGGAATAATCAAAGGAGGTTACCTGAGTATCAAAAACATTGTATAGTTTGATTCCAAATTGAAAAAATAAAGCATTCATACATATAATAAGATGAAAATATAAATCACCGTTCCAATTTGGCTGATAATACCTGAAAAACTGATTCTCCTTCAACTCGATCTTCAAGACAATAACTAATCCAGCTTCAGTTCAGTTCTCCTCCAACTCAAACTTTAATCTTCAATAAGTTGAGTTCTCTAATTCATTCAGTCTCAATTACAGCTTAATTCCATCCTAAGTAGAATAACATTTATTGCGATGAATTACCTACATCACATGTCTGCATTTGGTTACCTTCCTAATACATGAAAACAATAATGGTCAAGTAAGGAGTACAAGTGTGAATTTGCCATCTACATGTCGAGCAAATGTTTGAATTTTATCCAGCCTCAATCAACCATAATCATAAGCTCGATTCAGTCCTAAATCAAGCAAAAGACTATAACACATGTACATACATCTTTAACTAGACGCCCTAACTTTGGCCCATTTAATGAGGAAATACTTGAGCTCGCCACTGGCCTGGCGGAATAAGATTTTTGCCTAACTCACCTAGAACCAGATAAAGCTACAAGCACCATTGGGATACCCAACCTATTATGAATATAGAAGTACAGGTTGTTAATATTTTATACCGACTATAGAATTGTCAATATTTTATTTAAATCAGTCAAACAGATAGATGCTCATAAACTCATGGGCCCACATGCCAGCTAATCCTACTTGTTGTGTAAGATGTCTTCTCCTTTATATTGTCTAAAAGATTCTCTACAAAGGCATAGCCGCATACCTCGTCTGTGCATTTATCATCCTGAATATAGAATTGTCTACACAAACAAAGCCCTTGACCCAAATTTTCAGAAATTGTCTACTAGAAATAAATCACTGACCATATTCCATCATAGAGAGCTAACAACAGTTATTTGAACAAGAATAGTATTTACTTGTTTTTGTTCAGCGATAGAATCGCTAAAGAATTTAGATTTGACAGTCCTTTCCAGCTAATCCTCCCATCTGAGATGTCAGTTCTATCCAGGAACAGTTTCTACACCATAGAAACAACTATTTAATAAAGCACTCCAGAAGACGATCTACATAATGAGATAGCTTCAGCATACTGCAAAGGCAAAGTAGAACTTAGTAAGAATACAAGAAAACGAGTAAGGATCTTATCTAGAATATAATTTTATTAAAGTTTAAGATCAGATTGTAGCAATAGATGTTGCAGCATGAGTTTCTTTAACGATGTACACTTTGGATGTTCCGTTAACATGTTAGATTCATGTTCACTTAGTGCAACCTAAGCAGGTAAAGTGGTTGAGCTACTTAAACTAGTGCAATGGTAAAATTGGTCACAGAACGAGTTACAACATATCAAGAGACATTTTGCAGTTTGGAGAGTTGTTGTGCCATCAACAATGTTTGTACTAGATGAGATACTTCCATGCAAAATCATATATTACTATATGTTGATTTTTAAAACAATGTGGACTTAAAATGGATAACGATGAGTAGCAATTAACTAAACAAGTTACAAGAGAGGCTTGAGTTGCAACAAATAAATATCCATGTAAACTAGGTTGCATATATAGTGCCTAAGAGGACCATACTCGTGTTTATCTATATATTTTGTCTGTGTCTGTATTTGCATTCGTTCTAGACATGGTACTTTAGTTCCTGGACAATCAATGAAAATAGGCAGAACGGATAAGGGCTGCCAATGCCTGGACTCAAAAGGGAATAAAAAACATGGCTAAAAGTTACTTGGATGGTGAAAACCTTTTGGAACTAGTTGTTAGCTAAAGCATTCATAAATACATATACGATCAATATCTATACAAATGGATATAGCATGTTTTCACGTGTATATATAACAATATCCGTAGCGTAAAAAATATCCTAATATTTTGTGAATGTTGTACTTTGAATCCATATACTAATTCGTGTTTATTTCTATGCAACCTAGCATGTAACTAATGTTGCACTATACCTGAAGTATAGTTTAGCAAACTTGCCCAAACTGGAAGAAAGAAGCTAATGAAAATTACATTTAAACGTTTTAGGGAGCCAAATTTTGCTAGCATTTCTTGAATAAAGTTTTTGCTTATGTCCAACACTTTTGCATATAACCCGCAATTCCAGATTTCTCAAATCAATAAGCAACTTTTTGCCACATAACTGCAGTAAATGCAAAAACAAATTTAATAACCAACTTTTTGCCATATAACTATTTGCTTAAACGTAACTGCAGTAAATGCAAGAACAAATTTAATGGGCAATATTACAAACAACAGGCATGCAGCTTTCTCAAATCAATAAGCAACTTTTTGCCACATAAACTCAAGTAGCATATATGTGTTCAGTTACCTTGTTGCAGATGTAACATATTGCAAAGTTATAGCAAGTTGCAAAAGATGAAAATAAGATGAACTATTCCATAACACAATTTTGATAATAACCCTTCTGTAACAATTAGGACAAGATCAAAATCTGATGTATAGCGATAAAAGAGGATATTACCTGATGGAGACATGCACTTGAATGCAAATAATGTCAGGTGACTTCCAATGAAAAGGATCCACGGTCCATAAAATCCCTATTGAATATATATGGGTTATGGTCTGATGGAAGCCTATTGAGTTTGAATATATTTAATAAATCAAATAAAAGCAATTGTTTAAATAGAGACACTTTTAGTTTCATAAACAAAGTAAGCTAACAAGAAGCTGACTCAACTTAAATTTAAAACAGTAAGAAGACCATCACATCAGCTAAAAGATAGACTTCCTAGTCATATGCAAGCAAACATGCTGATAGACTTTATCAGTCTCAAATCTTCTTGAGACATAACAAAGTGTATTACAAGTGGAGGACTTCTCTAATCAGGATATCAATATAATTTGATTCCATTAAAATAAAACAAAACATAAAGTAATGTAAACTCTTACACCTTCCTTGCCATGTACATCACCACAAACTATCAACTTGCTGCCATTTGGAATGGTAATATCAACAAGTGAAGGCATAGAGCGTAAAATTTCCCTGGTTTGTAAGATGATCTGGTAGGCATACCTGAGAAAGCACAAACAATTTGACATGTTGGTTGGTTGAAGTAAAGAAAATTTGAAGACAATTTTAAGCTAAATTCAAATGTGTATAGCAGCTATTCCTATTAGCACGCACCTTTTATGTAAGCATTTCATATTCCTAAAATCATCAGTTAATTTTTTTATAAAATTCAGGGTTATCACTTCCCCTCCTATTCTTGCACTAGTATACTGTGAGAAAGACAATAAGAATATCCTTGTAGATACAAACTGTGAAAAAAATAACCTGACTAGAACAACCATCTTTGCACAGTCGTGTAAATGTCATAACCTATTTTGTCAACCATGAATCTAGATACACTAACCTACCAATGGATTCCTTTATCCAATGTTAAACCACATGTTCTATTGGAAAACGATGAGGATTTTGCATATTTCTTGATGGCCATCAACATAGAAGGCAAACAAAGAACATGGATGCTGAGTTGACTATGGAATGGGGAAAGTCCCCATAGTCATTGCCATATGACCATTACAAGAACACAGCACAAGAGAATCCTCTATATCAAGAAAAGAAAACATTACTCAAAAATGATAATACATATATAAAAATACAAACATCTTTAACTGGAAATAGGTCCCAACAAATTGAAACTTACAAAGTATGATTTCTTGTGAGCTTTTACTTTCAAACAGATTGAGCTCCCTCGGGTTAAAACTTGACTTAAACACAGGACTGAACTATGTTCAAGTCATTAAAAGATTTTCTTAAATTTGATTAACTCATTCTCCAAGTAAGACTATTGGTCTCAGAAGACATATACAGTAACTGTCATAGTTGAACAACAATGTCACAATTTGAAATTCAGCATGTTAATCTAAAAATATCCCCCTATGGATAAAGGAGAAGTTGAATATTTATCAGTCAAGCTAGCTATGGTAATGTCAAAACAACTACTGAAAATCCTAATATAAAATGATTTTCTCAACCTAAGATCCTCGGTTCTATTTGGACAACAAAGGGTCTCAAAAATTACAAGACAAAATATTAGGATAGAAGGACACATAACTACATCAATATTCTAAAGTTAATTTCCACAAATTGATCTCAACACAATGGCTCTAGAAATGTGAACAGAAACTATCAGCGGTCAAGGCGAAGATATGAGAAAGAACTGAGCATCTCAAGATGTAATACTATATATTAGTATAACAAAAATAAGGCCTAATCCAATTATTCAGGTGATTAGTTAGATATTATAGACCAAATTGCTAATTGTAAAATCCTGACAACATAGTACAACTAGCCGCTTTAACAAAGTCGTATGCTCTAAACAAAATAAATGACCACACAAATTTACAATTAGAACTGAATAGAAAGTTAGTACCTTGTCCCTGATTGTTGGAAAGTAGCTCACAACAGCCTTTACTATGGTGCACATCTGACCATTGTTCCAAAAATCACATCATTAGTGTAAGAATGAACCGAACTAAAGTTTGATTGACTCCAGAAGCAATAGAACTAACCGCTTCAGACATGTATGCTTGTCCATTTTGTTAACAATGGGGGTGAGAGTCCCATCGTAGTCGAGGAACACCTATATTTAGGTCATCAAACATCTTGAGAGCAGATAAATGCTTCCTCTGTATAATAAAAGACCCACCTATATTTAGGTCCCTTCAAAAACTAAGGAAAAAAATAGATTTTTATGAATCCTAAGAACTAACTGTCCACAAGTCGACCTCGTCTGCGATGTCAGGGGAGGAGGCGAGCGCGGCACCGGCTCTACCGTAGGTTCGTCGAGGAGGCACTCATCAAGTCGACCAACGCATTCATCATCCTATCGCAGGACCCAACTTTGAGGTGCCCCATGTTCTTCTTCTTCCCTCTGACGCGTCGGTACTGGATATGCATTCCCAGTGCTGGAGAAAAAGACTTAAGCCCTAATCAAACTGAAATCAAACAAGCACGTACCTTTGCAGCTTTGTCGATAATGCAGGTCATCCAGCCTCTTCGCTCCTTTGTCGGTGATGGAGGAGTGCCGGTCATAGCAGGCGGCGTTTACGACATCAAGTAGAAGCGAGAGAGAGAGAGAGAGAGAAAGGAAAGGGAATAATGAAAATATAGTGCAGGAATTGGGAATTTTTTCCATGCTAACACTATGCTACTTTTTCACGTGGAATACATGTGATTTACTTTTTAATTTTTGGGATTTTTTGACTTTCATCCCACTTATTAATATGAATTTGTACTTACATCCCAGTTTTTAATTTTTTTAGACTTACATCCCATTTTTTGTCACGAAAAATATTTTTCGTGACAAAATATATATTTTTAGTGACAAAAAGTAGGATGTAAGTCTAATAACATTAAAAAGTGAGATTTAAGTACAAATTCATATTAACAAGTGGGATGAAAGTCAAAAAATTTCTTTTTTTTATATTCTTTGTAACGATTTTTACTATCACAAAAGTTATAAAAATAATAAAATTATAAAATTAGAATTTTAGTAACGCTTGTTCAATTATTGTAACGAATATTACCGTTACAAGATTGTCACGGTAATAACCGTTACTAATTAAAAAAAATGGTGTGTTGCAATTTGCTTATTTTGGTGTAGTGAAATGACAATACGAGAATGAACGAACTGGTTGATCATGAACTTTGTGATTGACAAAGATGAGACTATACGTCATCGATGATTATTCGATGCGTGTAGCATCTCGTGTGTCGACCGCAAATAAGATAGACTCGAATTCAATGTGAGGAGATGCTTCGTAAATAGTAAAATCATCGACGGTAGTGCATGACTTTACTCGGAGGATAGTTGCGCATCAATTGCGCTGATAAAAATGGTTTTGTCTGAAATTGGATAGTTGTATAGCAATCGTCGGAACGTGATTTGGCTCCGAAATAAGATATAGCATGGTTCGTACTAAATTGTCCTTCATTAATGATCTACAATTATCGAGCGTAGCTTCGAGGCAGCTAACCCTAGAAGACTTGACCGCCAAATCAAATTAAATATTGCAGACCGTAAGATGACCCATGCGATATCACATATAAAATTGTATCGATAATAAATATAATGTGGTGCATCTTGACGATAAGAGAATGACTTACGAGTTATGTCGTTAGATTTGGATTCACCTTGTAATTGAGCTTTCGTGAATCGAACTTATATTCGATGTTGCGAGACGGATAAGTTGGAAATTTTGCTAGTGAATTTCTACTCGTTAGGAATCGAACGTGTCACTCCCGTTTCCCGTTATACGTATTTTTCAGGATGCGTATACGGATTTCTGACAATTGTCAGGTGACCCGTATTTTTACTTATCTTGCTTAGCCTAGCCTTGGTTTAAATCTTGACTTGATTGGTTCAACTTGGTTCAACATGACTTGGCTTGGCTTGATTTGGTTTATTTTTGGGTTGAGATGAGAGGGGTTGCTAAATAAGTCAACTTCTTCTCTCTCCTCCATTATTTTTTTTGTATTTACTTCTTCATTTACTCCTCTCCACCTATACCCAAGAGCTCTAGGCAAGTGCAACTTGCTTCATGATGGATCTTGGATTTTATTGTTCCAATGTCTTCCTCTCCTAGTTCTAAGCCTCTTTAGAACTTGTCATATTTGGTTTTGATGGATAGATTTTTGTAGATCTAGGTTTTGCCCTTTATCATGATTTTCTTGGTTTTGATCTATGAAAACTTGATATTTTTGAAAACTAATTATTCCATGTGGTAGAAAATTTTATTCTATCCAATTTTGGCCTTTGAAAAGTTGGATTTGGACTTGTTTTGACCAAGTTATGGACTTTTGAAGCTATGGGTCCAACCATGGAAGTTCCTGCTGATTTGGAGAAGACAGTGAGCAGTGTGCGCTAGCTTTTTAGCTTGTGCCACTATATTGTGTGCGCTCTTTAGCGAGGCGCAATCTGACCCAATTGCACGCGCTCTTTAGCGAGACGCAGTCTGACCTAATAGCGTGCGCCCCTTAGCGCGGCGCAACCTGAGTCAGGCGCAACCTGAGTCAGGCGCAACCTGAGTCAGGCGCAACCTGAGTCAGGCAACCTGAGTCAGGTGCAACCTAGCCTCGCGCAGTCTAGTACCTGGCGCAACATGACTTGACCCGACCTTGGCACCCCTATTATCCTGCGCAACTTGGCTAATGCCACTTGTTGGCCATGGTATCCCTTGCCCCTTCCTCCTGGGGCGCATGATGTCCCAATTTTTCCCTTTTTATGATTTTTGCACACGATATGAACATAAAAAAGGGAAAATTGGGGACATCATGCGCCTTTTTGATATGAACTCGATATGAACACGATGTGTGCTTGACGAGCAATATTGGCATGATAATCTGTCACGACATGATCAGTAATCTTGACAAGTAACAAGTAACTTGATATGATAATTCTTGATGGTGGTCCGTTGTGACGCACTCTTGACTTGATAAAGTATACCTAACATGATAATCTTGATATGCCTTGCCAAGTAAATCTTGTCTTGACACCGTGGGTGTTTGTGCTTGTATAAGCTACATGTCTCGTCTTGCATCATGTCTAGGTTATGAATTCCTGATTTCCACGGTCAGGGATTCATACTGAATCTGACTAGGATAATGACTAGAGTGATCAAGTAGTTCGTGAAAAGATTTTCCAGCTACAGGCAGTCCCGTTATCTGGGCGCTTTTAATTGGACTTGTAGCCTGCCGTCGAGTAGGGCACATTTCCAGCACACTGTCATGTATTGCACCTCTATGTCACCTAATCCAACTCTCTCAACTTGTGACTGGATAACCTGGATTAAGACTGCAGGGCTTGTGGCTGTTGGAACATCTCGATGCATCTTGCAAGTAACTAGGCTTGTGATAACCCTAGTTAGTTAAAGTATCAAGCCGTACTCTTTGCTTGGCCATGAATGATGGATGGAGTCCTATCTTGTCTCGTCTTGCCTAGATCCAGTACATGGCTATCTCAGGACATGCTTATTTTTGCTTTACCTTATCGATAATTGGTTAGAGACTAAGTTCTGTTCAGGTGAAGGGTTACAACCCCGGTCCTTGTTTGGTTTACGGGTTATAACTTGGTTACCGGAATAGTCCATTAGTGATCATTTTATCGTTTATCACCCTGCTTTCTCTAACTCACGTCTTTCGTTATCCTTTATGTATCATGTGCTAATATACTGGTTTTAGTTCTTAAGTGAAGCCTCCTTTGTGGCACTTGCTCTTCTGGGGTATGACCCAGCTGGTTTTGTATGGCCAGATTTCGGAGTAGCACCCGAGGATCTTCCAGCCTTTCAGCCAGATGGTGCACACTAGATGCAACCCTGGCAACGAGTGGATTTTATTTCGCTCTCCCACTCTGTTATAAATTATTCTTTTGAGGCGTTTAGCCGCCGAGCAAGTGTTAGCTCGTGTTAAATTTACATTCCTGTATGCCTAATGGCTGTAACATGGTTGACAAATCCTAGGGTTGATCATGAATGACTTAAACTCTTGCTAGTCTTCGTATTTTGTATGACTAGCTTCATGATCATCTGAATATGTAATGTTTGGGACACCTTACTTTGTATGTCTGATGATCTACCATCTTGTTACTTTTACTTGCTTGCTTGAGATTGTGACACTAGGCTTGTTCTTGACCCTAAGAGACTAATGGCTTGTAGTAAACCCTCATGCATCTAGACAGCTGTGACCGTATTGCGATATAGGATTTACTTTAATGTACGTAGCTGGCTGTGTCTGTCTTCCGCTCTCCAGTATTCTGGTTCTGGGGCGTGACACGGTTTAAGTGGTGGCCCATGCAGGTCTTGTAAATCAAGATGTACGAGGGTTTCACTGAATAGATGTCTCAATCAGTACTCGCCCTTGATCTCTACTCGTGTCTTCTAATCTTTCCGAAATCTTGACCTGATCACATGTTTATATCCTCGATCTATTATGATCCTTCCTTATAGTTCATCATCAGCGGAATTGTTTCTGGTCCTACCGATCAGCAAGGCAGAGCACCTCCAGTGGACCAGCAGCAACCTGGAGACCAAGCCCAACACTCTGGAGCGGCCTTTCGAGTCATGCATTTGGGGATCCAGAGCCCCCAGTTCAATCCGTCCAGCCTGCAGAGCCTGATAATGGAACCCTGGTGGGTCTCATCAGGGAATTGCTGGCTTCTCAAAATCGTCGGGGCGATGCCCTGCACCAAACAGTATAAGATGCCATGGGCAGAGTTGGTTACCCAGGGAACAACTCGGCCAACAGCTTCAAGCGTCTGAACACGCCTTTTTTTGACGGCACTGAAGATGCTATTGCTGCTGATGCTTGGCTTCAGGACACAGAGGTTATCCTGGAAGCAGCTAGGATTCCTGAGAATGAGAAGGTGGCCGTTGTGCGCCTGCAGTTGTTAGACTTAGCCCGCAGCTGGTGGACGATGCTAACAGTTGGATTACCGATGCCTGTCTCATGGGCAGTGTTCAGCAACAAGTTCCAGACCAAGTACTTCGATGCAGTAGCTCGGTATGACCTGTAGACCAGATTTAGCAATCTCAAGCAGATGGGAAGGACGATCGATGGATATACGGCCAAGTTTTCTATGCTTAGTCGGTTTGCTCCCACCTTGGTGGCAACCGAATTGGACTGAGCCCAGCGGTTCCAGCAGGGACTCCACCTAGCGATCATTCTAGCAGTGGAGCAGTTCGAGCACCAGACATTTGAAGCTGTCTTGCGAGCAGCGAAGAGGCATGAGTATACGTCGCAGAGGATAGTGGACCGAATCAAAAGTAGGAAGAGGTCCCATGGACAGATGAGTTTATCCTCGGCACCAGCCCCAGCAGCTAGGGCTTTGACTATTGGAGTTCCTAGAAGGGCGAATTCAGTTTCATCGGTTCAGCACTTGACGCCGACGTATCCTCAGCAACAGAAGCAGAAGCAGTCTTCCGCAATGGGCTGCACTCATTATGGGAAGCCAGGGCACGTAGTATCAGAGTGTCGTAGAGCACAGGGATTGTACTTGGCTTGTGGGGCACCGGATCACAAGATAGGGTCCTATCCGAATAGAGCCAGTTCGTCATCGTCAAACCTAACCAGTCCATCGGTTAGGGGTCCGGCACCAGTGCAGCAGCAGTATCAGCCTCCGAGGCCATTGCCGCCTCAGGCTCAGCAGTATGCCCAAGTTCAGATTCAGAACCAGCAGAGAGGTCACCAGCAGAGGGGACCAGTACCAAGAAGGCAAGGTCAGGCTATGGCTTTGACCGTGGAAGAAGAGTTAGCTTCAGGTGAGGTGGTGGCAGGTACAATTCTCGTCAACTCTTTTCCAGCATCAGTATTATTTGATTCAGATGCATCGCATTCATTTATGTCTGCATGATTCGCTACACGGATAGGACTGGAGCTCGAGTCATTATCAGTAAGGCTCAATATACTTACTAGTAATGGTCTTGTAGGGGTAGATAGAGTCTATTCCTCGTGTCGAATCGTAGTTAGCGGTAGAGAGTTTCCCGCTAGGTTGATAGAATTTCCAATGGCCGACTATGATGTGGTCCTAGGAATGGATTGGTTGAAGGATCAATACGCAAGAATAGACTGCCATATTGGCAGGATTATTTTTGGTATTCCAGGTGAACCAGAGTTTTCATTTTCCAGAGGCAAAGTAGAACCTTCTCCTCCAGTATTGCGGATGGCAGTAGCAGAAGCAGTTTAATTTCCCAGGGTAGTAGAAGAGTTTCCTGATGTGTTTCCCGAAGAGCTTCCAGGTATGCCACCGGAGAGAGAGATAGAGTTTACTATCGACTTGATTCCAGGGACGGCACTAGTGTCAGAAAGAGTCTACAGGATGGCACCTTCAGAATTAGAGATCTTGTACAAGATGATTGAAGAACACAGAACCAAGGGATTCATTCGTGCTAGTGGATCGCCTTGGGGAGCCCCGATGCTTCTTGTGAAAAAGAAGGATGGTACGTCAAGATTATATGTTGATTATCGTACCTTAAACTCTGTAACAATAAAGAACAGATATCCTCTACCAAGGATAGATTATTTATTTGATCAGCTTAGTGGGGCAGCAGTATTCTCGAAGATTGACTTACGGTCAGGGTACCATCAGATCAGAGTCAGAGAGCAAGACATCCCGAAGACAGCGTTCAGATCAAGATATGGACATTGGGAGTTCCTTGTTATGCCATTTGGAGCGACCAATGTGCCAGCCATATTTATGGATCTCATGAATCGTATCTTCATGTCTTATTTGGATCTGTTTGTGATAGTGTTCATAGATGACATATTGGTCTATAGCAAGAATGAGGCAGAGCATGAGCAGCATCTTCGTGTAGTTCTTCATATTCTTAGGGAGCACCAGTTGTACGCGAAGTTCAGTAAGTGCAAATTTTGGCTTGATCGCATTTCGTACCTAGGTCACATCATCCCCAGAGGTGGAGTGGAAGTTGACCCCCAGAAGATATTGGCCATAGAGACGTGGCCAGTACCTAGCAACGTTGCAGAAGTTCGAAGTTTCCTAGGATTGGCTGGCTATTACCGGCGGTTTGTATCAGACTTTGCTCGAATTTCAGCACCACTGACGCAGTTGACCCGTAAGGATGTACAGTTTGCTTGGACAGCAGAGTGTCAGAGTTATTTGAGAAGTTGAAGCAGAGATTGGTGACAGATCCCATTCTCACGCTTCCAGATGGGACTGGAGGATTTTTCGTTTATTGTGATGATTCTGGAAGAGGATTGGGATGTGTCTTGATGCAGTATGGTAAGGTAGTAGCTTATGCATCATGTCAGCTTTGTGATCATGAGAGGAATTACCCAACCCATGACTTGGAGTCAGCAGCGGTGATTTTCGCACTTAAGCTTTAGAGGCATTGTTTATATAGAGATCGGATGGAGATTTTCACCGACCATAAGAGTCTGAAGTATGTGTTTACCCAGAAGGATCTTAACAAGCGTCAGAGAAGATGGCTAGAACTACTTGTGGATTATGACATCAACCTGCAGTATCATCCTGGGAAGGCCAACATTGTTGCAGATGCATTGAGCAGAAGAGCCAGAGTCTATTTCCTAACCGCACAACCAGAGTTATTAGCAGATCTTCAGAAGATGGGTATTGAGGTTGTTCTTCCCACCAATATGGCATTGATGGCCAGCATACAAGTTCAGTCCAGTATAGTTGAGATGATTAAGTTAGCTCAGTCAGCAGATTCTAAGCTTCAGCAGCTTAGGGCAGAATGTGTAGCAGGACGGAGACTAGAGTTATGCATTCATGAGGATGGTACACTTTGACATGGGAGGCGTCGTTGTGTACCCAGTGGTGATATCAGACAAGAGATCCGGGCAGAGGCTCACAGTTCTCAGTATTCAATTCATCCCGGTAGCACAAAGATGTACCGAGACATCCGTCAGCATTTCTGGTGGAATGGCATGAAGAGGGAGATAGCCCGGTTTGTCTCTCGTTGTTTAGTTTGCCAACAAGTTAAAGCTGAACATCAGAGGCCAGCTGGACTTCTTCAACCTTTACCGATCCCAGAATGGAAATGGGAGCAATTACAATAGATTTTGTAACTGGGTTACCTAAATCCCCAGCTAGAAGAGATGCTATATGGGTTAAAGTTGATCGTCTCACGAAGGTAGCTCATTTTCTCCCTTTCAGAGTTGGTCAGTCGACGAATCAGCAAGCCGAGATGTACCTCAGGCAGATAGTCAGGTTGCATGGAGTGCTAGTCAGTATTGTATCCGACAGAGATTCAAGATTCACATCGCACTTTTAGCAGAGTCTTCAAGAGAGGTTGGGGACTCGTCTCAAGTTCAGTTCAGCTTATCTTCCGCAGACAGATGGTCAGTCAGAGCACACGATCCAGACTCTTAAGGATATGTTACGGTCATGTACACTCGACTTCGGTGGTTCATGGGAAGATCACCTGCATCTCGTGGAGTTATCCTATAACAACAGTTTCCAGGCCAGTATCCAAATGACACCCTTTGAAGTACTATATGGCAGGAAGTGTAGATCACCTTTAGCTTGGGATGATCTCGGCAAGAGACAGATGCTTGGTCCAGAGATGATTATGCAGACAATCGAGGTGGTCAAACAAGTCATAGATCATCTTCGAGTTGCACAAGATCGTCAGCGCCATTGGGCCGATTCTCATCGGCGTCCCCTTGAGTATTCTGTCGGCAACCATGTGTTCCTTAGGATCTTGCCTACCCGTGGCGTCATTCAATTTGGCGTACGGGGAAAGCTTAGTCCTAGGTATATAGGGCCGTTCGACATTCTAGAGCGAGTAGGCGATATGTCCTATCGTCTCGCTCTTCTGTCGTCGTTACGTATGGTGCATGATGTCTTCCATATATCCCAATTACGACGGTATATTCCGGATCTGAGCCATATCCTTGATCATTCGGAATTGGTTGTTGGTACCAACCTTTCGTATGAGGAAAGGCCCGTATCCATATTGGACCGAAGGAAGAATATACTCAAGAACAAGACTATTAGTTTAGTCCGTGTTGCTTGGGGTCATCACTCTTTAGGTGAGTCAACGTAGGAGCGTGAGGACGATATCCGCTCGCGATATCCATACCTGTTTGACTCATATGGTATAATGTCTTCCTTATGTCTTATACGTCTACTCTCTTGCTTGCATGAATAATTGCTTGGTTGACTGCTAGTCGTAGATTGCCAGTATTAGTGTAGCTTGTCCCGATATGTCTAGCCTCTTAATAAAATTTCGAAGACGGAATTCATTTAAGGTGGGTAGAGTTGTCACTCCTGTTTCCCGTTATACGTATTTTTCAGGATACGTATACGAATTTCTGACAATTGTCAGGTGACCCGTATTTTTACTTATCTTGCTTAGCCTAGCCTTGGTTTAAAACTTGACTTGATTGGTTCAACTTGGTTCAACATGACTTGGCTTGGCTTGGTTTGGTTTATTTTTGGGTTGAGATGAGAGGGGTTGCTATATAAGTCAACTTCTTCTCTCTCCTCTATTATTTTTTTTGTATTTACTTCTTCATTTACTCCTCTCCATCTACACCCAAGAGCTCTAGGCAAGCACAACTTGCTTCATGATGGATCTTGGATTTTATTGTTCCAATGTATTCCTCTCCTAGTTCTAAGCCTCTTTAGAACTTGTCATTTTTGGTTTTGATGGATAGATTTTTGTAGATCTAGGTTTTACCCTTTATCATGATTTTCTTGGTTTTGATCTATGAAAACTTGATATTTTTGAAAACTAATTATTCCATGTGGTAGAAAATTTTATTCTATCCAATTTTGACCTTTGAAAAGTTGGATTTGGACTTGTTTTGACCAAGTTATGGACTTTTGAAGTTATGGGTTCAACCATGAAAATTCCTGCTGATTTGGAGAAGACAGTGAGCAGTGTGTGCTAGCTTTTTAGCTTGTGCCACAGTATTTTGCGCGCTCTTTAGCGAGGCACAATCTGACCCAATTACGTGCGCTCTTTAGCGAGGCGCAGTCTGACCCAATTGCGCGTGCCCCTTAGCGCGGCGCAACCTGAGTCAGGCGCAACCTGAGTTAGGCGCAGCCTAGCCTCGCGCAGTCTAATGCCTGGAACAACATAACTTGACCCGACCTTGGTACCCCTATTATCCTGGCACAACTTGGCTAATGCCACTTGTTAGCCATGGTATCCCTTGCCCCTTCCCCCTGGGGCGCATGATGTCCCCAATTTTCCCCTTTTTATGATTGCTAGTAACTAAGCTTGTGATAACCCTAGTTAGTTAAAGTATCAAGTCGTACTCTTTGCTTGGTCATGAATGATGGATGGAGTCCTATCTTGTCTCGTCTTGCCTAGATCCAGTACATGGCTATCTCAGGACATGCTTGTTTTTGCTTTACCTTATCGATAATTGCTTAGAGACTAAGTTCTGTTCAGGTGAAGGGTTACAATCTGTAACACCCAGTTTTTTAAATGAGGGTAATTTTGAAATTTTATAATTATAATTATTATTTAATGATATTTATTTTATATTATGATTTTTAGTGATTTTTAAATTATTTTAAACTATTTAAATTCATGACTTGTGGTTTTGACGTTTTGCTAGTGAAACCCTAGAGACTGTTTGACCTAGAGCCTAACCATGTGATTATGATATTTTAATATCATTTTTAGCTTAAGGATATTTTTGCATTTGACCTCTTTGAATTATTTTGATATCATTTTATTATTTATGATATTGTTTTGGGGTTATTTGAGTCGGGTTCGAATTTCAACTCAATCCGACTTGAAACGGGGACCCGGGGGTAGTTTGACTCTAGTGGGACCCACACACTAGTTAGGCATGGCCCACATGATATTAAATTTAGTCTACATGATAGAAATATTTTAGTTAGATGTTAGACTAATTATTATGGACAAGGTTAGTGTGATTAGAGACTTTAGAATGACTAATTTAGCCCCAACCAATTAGCCCTTTCCTAATACTCATAGAATAGGTTAGTGGGGGCATTTTGGACCTTACCATAATAGGACAAATAGCCCCATATGGCCAGCCACTTTGGGAGAGGATAGGCTCAAGTTCATTTCATTATTCTCATCCACACTCTCTCTCTAGTTCTTCCCCAAATTTCTAGAGAGCAATCCCTAGCAATTTCTCCACCAAATCCTTCCATTTCGCCACCAAATCTTCTTCTTTCCTTCTCCATTATAGCCAAGGAGGAAGCTACCCAAGTTTGGGAGGATTCGGAGCTCGTTCGTGTCCTTTTCGATTCTCTATGTGTCGGTGTCGCTCCGGGAAGGCTTTTCTTCGATTCGATCTACCGGGAGGTATAAATCCCTTCTCCTTTTCATTTTCTCATACATATACGTCTATTTTGAACCTATACGAATGACCCCCATGGTTGCATCTTCATTTGTGTCCATTTCGTGTCTATTTGGAGGTCATAGGAGTGTCCTTTGTGTTGTGGTTGTGTCCATGTGGAAAAATCCCAAATTTGGACACACTATGTGTTGTTGTTATGTATGAATGAATTATTACATGTTTAATCTTATATTTTTGTATTGGAGATGTGTTCTATAGTGTTTCATATATATATATTAGTGTAGAGAGTGAGTTCTTGATATATTATGTTATATACTTGTGTTCTTTTGTCTCAAACTACCCAAATCCGTCATGATTTTTATCCACGTTTTTAATTTCAGCCCTAACTTAGAAATGTCATAACTTCTAGCTCAAAGCTCGGTTTATTCTCCCATTTTTTTTAAAACAAGCGTATTGAAGTTAGCTTTCCAAAAACATGTATTAATAGGCCTAATTCTTTCTGTAACTTTCTGGAGAATTATTTGAGTGTCAGCTGTACGAAAGATAAATGCGTTCTCGGTGTTTTTGTGATTCTGGGAGTTTCCGGAAACGAAAGCGCGATCCGTTTGAAGTTTTGGAAAGCTAACACATAGATCTATAACATATTTTAATCCTAGATTTTAATTCATGCTAGGATGGTACAGTATTGATTATTAGTAGGAGTTACTATTCGGTATATGCATTTTGTGCACCCTTGTGTGTAATATAATATTCTATTTGATTTTAACCAATGTTAATGTATATACATTATGCAATTAAATAGAGAATGCAAGCATGAGTAAATGTTTAAATAAATGATGTATGAGGTGTAAGTATCATATCTAATGTAAGCATGTATAAGTATGGCTTGTAATGGATATGTAGGTTCCATAGTATGTAATGTATGGTGCATATAGTGGTGCAAGAGAATAAATGAATGATGAATGAATGCAAGCATGAATGTACTGTAATAATAGATGTAATATATGTAGCCTTGTTAGGAATAAAACTGGAATTTAGCTTTGTTTCACTAAATAAGAGATACATGAGAACTCATATATGTGAATCTTAACTTCTTATTGACACTTTGCTACACAACTGTCATGCCTCACTATCACTCCACACACAATACACACTACACTATATAACCCTCACGCCCTCACTCATTGACACTCTCACTCACACATTGTCTAACACTCATTCCATGATAACACACACATGTTCTTGTGCGCTTTCATGACACACACACAAACCCATGAACACATACACATGCTCATCTCTCTCTCTCTCTCTCTCTCTCTCTCTCTCTCTATATATATATATATATACTATACATGGCTAAATGTGTTAATGTGGTAAATAGAGTTTTCCTATAGTTATATATACATATATATGATATAGGGCCTAGTGTTGAATTCTCTTTTCATGTACACCTCCATGTTCACACACACACATAGCTTTACATGTTAGCTTCCTTTTTCTTATGTATAATATTGAATGTGATGGCTTGTGTTTGGCTTGTATAGCCTTGTGATTGGTGTGTGATTGCTAGACTAGGCTTGGTTAGGCCAAGTGAGACTTATTAGACTTGTTGGGCTAGGATTTGACCTAGTTGACCTAGTTTGACTAGTCTAGTTGACTGGAGTTAACCAAGTGTTGACTTTAGTCTAGTTTGACCTAGACAGCATGTAGATGCATTGTAGATTATATTTATCATTCTCTGTGTACATCTTGACTTGTATTGCTCTAACTAGGAGTCAGGTACCTCATCTCGGACAATACATTTACTTCAGACATTCAGATACGAGACGAGTACATTCTCTGACCGTTTTATACTTGTCTGGATTTATATTCTTACTCTAGATTAATGTACTTGATGCTGACACGATCATTATCACGGATTGGTACTATACGGATCTTCTTCTGAGATGTTATCTCCTTGTATTCACTAAATACATATTGTGATGTGCGTTTCACTTACATATTGTATTTATTGAATACCCTTATCATTGTACACTCATTGTGCATATTGTACTCTCATTATCACATTGAGCCATTGTACAAGCCATTGTACAAGCCATTATATAAGCCATTGTACAAGCCATTGTATAAGGTAACGTAACTGAATTGGATCCTTGTGTTTTGATTGGGGAGGGAGAGTAAAATTGGTTATGTGATCAATCCTATTATATAAGAAATTGTATATGTCTATTGTACACCCACGTACAAAGGAGTCCCATTTTATTGTATAACCTAACCCGTTTATATAACCATATTGTGCTCTAAATCACATGTTGCTTACAGTTCTTACTTATCATATATAGATATTTTCTATTATCAAATCTCTGCTGTTTTCATATACATTCTTCTTTCAGCGTTTTATGTATCTTACTCTATTGCATGCTTTATATTTTCTAACATGATATGAACTGCGTGAGATGTTTTGTGCTCGCTCCCGTCCTGACTGGACCTGTTGAAAATTTTACAGAGGATGATGAGGAACCCTACACCCTTACTTGGAGTTTGCCTAGTTGATACTCGCGACCTGGACCCCTGGGGAGGTTCAGACAGCTGCTCAGGATGATACCTTGTATAGTGTAGATAGCTTAGACTGTCCTTTCTTTTCATGTTTAGCTGTTGTCTTATTTCCAGAGTTGTATATTTTACAGATGTTGAGACTTGTATTTCATTTCTGTTGTACCTCGGTTGAGGATTCTCTTATCTATTTTATCGTGCCATATTCTATCTCTAGATTGTGATTGAGTTGTACCTGTGTTGGCCTCCTTATGGAGAGCATTCATATTATGTTAGTTATAGTTCATGACCTAGAACAGCGTTCTACCGTCGACACTGCGGCGTAGACTGGGCGTTGTTACGCTCTCGTACCCTCACAGTGGGTGCGGGTCATGACACAATCTCGATCCTTGTTTGGTTTACGGGTTATACCTTGGTTACCGGAATAGTCCGTTAGTCATCTTATCGTTTATCACCCTGCTTTCTCTAATTCACGTCTTTCGTTATCCTTTATGTATCATGTGCTAATATACTGGTTTTAGTTCTTAAGTGAAGCCTCCTTTGTGGCACTTGCTCTTCTGGGGTCTGATCCAGCTGGTTTTGTATGGCCAGATTTTGGAGTAGCACCCGAGGATCTTCCAGCCTTCTAGCCAGATGGTGCACACTAGACGTAACCCTGGCAATGAGTTATTTTGCTCTCCCACTCTATTGTAAATTATTCTTTTGAGGCGTTTAGCCGCCGAGCAAGTGTTAGCTCATGTTAAATTTACATTCCTGTCTGCCTAATGGCTGTAACATGGTTGACAAATCCTAGGGTTGATCATGTATGACTTAAACTCTTGCTAGTCTTCGCATTTTGTATGACTAGCTTCATGATCATCTGAATATGTAATGTTTGGGACGCCTTACTTTGTATGTCTGATGATCTACCATCTTGTTACTTTTACTTGCTTGCTTGAGATTGAGACACTAGCTTGTTCTTGACCCTAAGAGACTAATGGCTTGTAGTAAACCCTCATGCATCTAGACAGTCGTGACCGTATTGCGAGGTAGGATTTACTTCAACGTACGTAGCTGGCTGTGTCTGTCCTTCCTCTCCAGTATTCTGGTTCTGGGGCGTGACAGAATATAAGATGCATCGTAGAGACTTTGAGTCAAAGCGATTGTTGCCTTGAGCACCGTCGCCTTGATGTAAACTGTTGTGTCGGATAGATTGTGACCTTTGTACAATGTTAATTTAAAGTTGCGTCGGGAGAATTTAAGCACAGTGTCTAGGTAAGTAACCTAGCGGACGTAGTCCTGAATGTTGATGCATTTGCAAGTCAACAAAGAAAATCGTATCGAGATAAGTTGTATAGCCAGACTTCGAAAATAGTTGGGTGGCGACTTCGAACGCAAGGCGTTGCGGAGGATCGTTGCGATCAGATGTGCGACGGCTCGACACAACGTATAGGATTGATAATCCGTACGAAACATACGAAATAAAAAATATGATTTTGAATCGCATCGCGTGCAGTGACTTATTGAATGAATTACCTATATATCAAATATACGTACGCGATAAAATTTTGAGAACAGTTGCTAAAGATAAGTCCGATAGGGAGTACGAGATGGCAAGCATAGGATTGAAATTACCTGTCAGCTTTGTTCCAATTTGTTACCACTAGACTTGGTCGAAATACATATATCTTCGGGACGCCTTGAATATAGGTACGGATCCAAATCGAATTGTATACAAAATTCAATTCGAGCTGCAGGAAAGACTAGGAATGTTAATGAAAAAGCTTGCAAGAAAGTATGAAACTGAACGACATTGGTGGGACGAGATCATAAAACGATCTATAAAATACTTAATTGGAATGTTGGTTTTGGTTCGAGGATAAACCTTGTTTTGAGTGGTATATTCTGTAATGCCCCTCTCCGCACGGCGCATTACGCTGAGGCGTTGACTCAAAGAGTCGCGTTGACCGAATGAAATATATCGATGCAAATCGATACGAGAGTTATGTTGTCCCGAGCAATGCATCGAACTAAGTCGATGCGAAGAGTTGCATTTGTCCCAAAGAATGCATCGAGTTGAATCGATGCGAAGCGTCGCATTGCCCCGAAGGATAAGTGCGTTGAGACAGTTCGAAGATTCTAAGAAATTGAATTGACCCGGGCACAAGTCCAAATCGATGCAAGTATTGATTTTAGTTGGTTTCATGTGCAGGCTATACGTTTATGCTGAAATATTAGAGGTCGACATTTTGCCTTATTCAGAAAGGGGTCTGCGAAACCAAATCGTCGCCTTATGACGGACTGAGGTGTTGGCACGGTAAGCCAAATCGGACGTATAATTCAATGAAGCAAGAAGTGCTCGAATGGCTAAGTCAAAAGAGTTGGCCGTGCAATGAAGTTATGAAATCGAGCCGTATCCACTCGGCGAAACGACAAGGCGTATCGACTGAAGGTGGAAGGATTGACTCTTCTTTTTACTCCTACATGCCTAAGTCAGAATATATCATTGTATGCTAAGTTAACCTATCGACGCCACGGGCGTGGTCCGATCGAAAGATAAATCGTAGTGTGTGTCGAACACTAGTTAGAATAATTGAAATGAAACGTGCATCAAATGCACGAGTCGCTATAGAACATTGGATATCGCATAGGCGAGCGCCTCGACGAGCAAGCCGCAAGAACATGGAATAACTGTATTCAGCAAGTGCCTTCGTGCACGAGCTATTTCGTGCCTTCGCGCACGAGTTAGAAAGTCTAGCACATTGAAAGACAATAGGCGAGCGCCCTAGCGTGGAAGCCACGAACATTGAACACTAAGGCATAGAACATGGAAATATGGCTTTGATACGTGCAGCAAGTGTACGACGCAAAGGAAAGACGGTAAATGTGTCGAAACGTGGCTACGTACACAAGATCATAAAAGATGGCTTCGTTGTGAAAGAATACAGTTGTGGCATGAATGTGACAGAACTGTCAGATGTGGCATGATGCCTCGAAAGGTGTTCAGGACCTTTGGGTCGTTCGGTTGACGAACGTTGAGTTGAGGCATGTTGCCATTGAACATTGAAACGAAGTATGATATGTAAGAACATAGAAAGTTATTGGAAGAAATACGAGATAATAAAGTCTGAGTCTCGGACTCAAGACTATGTTTGGTTGTTTGAATAATCGGACGTTGCATGGTCGAATGGACTTGAGATAATTTTGAAAATCTTTCGTACATGGAACGTTCCCTCCGAACGGGCTGCATTGGGGCACCGAGACCGTTCGGCCTAGGAGGAAAATAATCTTTGATAGGCGTACATCCGTAAGACGATTAGCGACCGCTTAGCGAGATGTAAAAAGCTGTAAATGATGGTATACAACGGTAGATCTCCGTAATTGGGATAGCAACCCACTACGAGAGGCATCGGGCTACCCACTTCGAGATAGAAAGGAAAGAAAGAAAAAAAAGAAAGAAAAGAAAGAAAAAAAAGAAAGAGAGAAAAGAAAGAAAGAAAAGATAAAGAGAAACGCCTTTAGTCTATTCTGGCGCGGATACGCCAAGACCTTCATATAGTTAAGGAACGATGGATTGAAAGTGTAGGCACGTATGTGTCCTGCACACATAGATCCTGCTTAGAGAGCACTTATAACATGACAGGAAAGGAATAGGGCATATTCACCTTGCGTCGGTGCAAGGGCGAGTGCGTCGACTTGGTAAGAAGTCGTACCATAAAACAAACATGAGATTGCTTGCCTGCTTGTCTATTCAATTCAAATAACATGCTTGCCATGATAACATGCTTTACCCTTTCGAATATGCCATAAAATTGACCCTAAGGAGAATATAGCAAGATCATAAGCTAAGTTGCATGAGTTGAACATAAATACTAAAATGTCGGTTTAGAAGGAAGGTCTTTTCGTCAGTACATACGCGGACGAACGTTCTGATCCCGCACCAGCTTTCATGTAGAATATAGGGAATGGGTTGCTAGCGGCGAAGCTTCGTTTGATCTTACAGAGGCATGGAATGGCGTAGCGTTTGAAGCGTGCGATCGCATTGACGCTCGGACTTGCAACAAGATTGATGCGGCCGAGATATAGAAGGCATGATGTATGGAACGGTAAAATCTTTTGTGGGCAAGAGAGAACTTGAGTGTTGTAGCCAACCTGGCAAATTTAGTTGGGCTATTGAAAGCCTTTGTAATCTCAGTTCGAATATCAATAAAGAGAATTATTTTGTATACTTTGTTTTCCTTTTGTTGTTAATATCAACTCAAAGATAACCATTTGAGAACTTGTCATCTTGCCTTGCACGAGCGTAACTCCAGGCTCGTACGGGATCACGCCCCCTACGAGGATGATGATTCGGGTGATTCCGGGTCGGGGCATGACAGAAAGGACGGTCGATGGATATGCAGCCGAGTTTTTTTGGCTTAGTCGGTTTGCTCCTACCTTGGTGGCAAACAAATTAGACCGAGCCCATCGATTCTAGCAGAGACTCCACCTAGAGATCATTATATCAACAAAATAGTTTGAGCACCAGACGTTTGATGCCGTCTTGCGAGCAGTAAAGATGCATGAATATACTTCACAGAGGATTGTAGATAGAAGTGGAGGACGGAAGAGTTCCCACGGACAGATGTCCCAGTCATCAGCACCAGCCTCGACAGCTAGGGCTTTAACTATTGGAGCTCCTAGGAGGACGACCACAGTTTTGTCGGTTCAGCACTTGACGACGGTGTATCCTCAGCAACAGAAGCAGAAGCAGTCTTCCGTAATGGGTTGCACTCATTATGGGAAGCCAGGACATGTTGTATCAGAGTATCGCAGAGCATAGGGATTGCGCTTGGCTTGTGGGGCACCGGACCATAAGATAGGGTCCTGTCCTAATATAGCCAATTCATCGTCATCAAACCTAACCAGTTCATCGGTTAGGGGTCCAGCACCAATGCAACAATAGTACCAGCCTTCGAGGCCATTGCCGCCTCAGGCTCAGCAGTATGCCCAAGCTCAGATTCAGAACAGGCAGAGAGGTCACCAGCAGAGGGGACTAGCACCAAGAGGACAATGTCAGGCTATGGCTCTGACGGTAGAAAAAGAATTGGCATCAGGTGAGGTAGTGGCAGGTACCATTCTCGTCAACTCTTTTCCACCATCAGTATTATTTGATTCAGGTGCATCACATTCATTTATGTCTCTACGATTCGCAACACGGATAGGACTGGAGCCCGAGTCATTATCAGTAAGGCTCAATATACTTACTGGTAACGGTCTTGTGGGGGTAAATAGAGTTTATTCCTCGTGTCGAATCGTAGTTAGCGGTAGAAAGTTTCCCGCTAGATTGATAGAATTTTCGACGGCCGACTATGATGTGGTCCTAGGAATGGATTGGTTGAAGGATCAATACGCAAGAATAGACTGCCATATTGGCAGAATTATTTTTGGTATTCCAGGCGAACCAGAGTTTTTATTTTCCAGAGGCGAAGTAGAACCTTCTCCACCAGTATTACGGATGGCAGTAGCAGAAGCAGTTCAATTTCCCAGAATAGTATAAGAGTTTCCTGATGTATTTCTCGAAGAGATTCTAGGCATGCCTCTAGAGAGAGAAATAGAGTTCACCATTGATTTGATTCTAGGAATGATACTAGTGTCAGAGAGAGTCTACAGAATGGCCCCATCAGAGTTGGAGGTCCTGTATAAGATGATTGAGGAACACAGAACCAAGGGATTCATTCGTGCTATTGGATCACCATGGGGAGCCCCGATTCTTCCTATGAAAAGAAGGATGATACGTCAAGATTATGTATTAATGATCGTACCTTGAATCCTGTAATAATTAAGTACATATATCCTCTACCAAGGATAGATGATTTATTTGATTAACTCAGTGGGGCAGCAGTATTCTCGAAGATTGACTTACGGTCAGGATACCATCAGATGAGAGTTAGAGGACAAGACATCCCGAAGATAGTATTCAGATCGAGGTATGGACATTAGGAGTTCCTCGTTATGCTATTCGGAGTGACTAATGCACCAGCGGTATTCATGGATCTCATGAATCGTATCTTCATGCCCTATTTGGACCAGTTCGTGATAGTGTTTATAGACGATATCTTAGTCTATAGCAACAATGAAGCAGAGCATGAGCAGCATCTCCAAATAGTCCTTCAGATTCTCAGAGAGCACCAGTTGTACGCGAAGTTCAGTAAGTGCGAATTTTGGCTTGATCATATTTCGTACTTAGGTCACATCATCACCAGAGGTGGAGTGGAAGTGGATCCCCAGAAGATAGTGGCTATAGTGACATGGCCAGTACCTAGAACCGTCGCAGAAGTTCGCAGTTTTCTAGGATTGGCCGGCTATTATCGGCGTTTTGTGTCAGACTTTTCTCGAATTTCAGCACCATTGACGCAGTTAACCCGCAAGGATGTGCAGTTTGCCTGGACAGCAGAGTCTCAGAGTTCATTCGAAAAGTTGAAGCAAAAATTGATGACGGTCTCCATTCTCACGCTTTCAGATGGGACTGAAAGATTTTTAGTTTATTGTGATGCTTCCGGCAGAGGATTGGGATGCGTCTTGATGCAGCATGGTAAGGTAGTAGGTTATGTATCATGTCAGCTTCGTGATCATGAGAGGAATTATCCAACTCATGACTTGGAATTAGCAGCGGTAGTTTTCGTACTTAAGTTATGGAGGCATTATTTGTATGGAGATCGGGTGGAGATTTTCACCGACCACAAAAGTTTTCAGTATGTGTTTACCCAGAAGGACCTTAATATGCGTCAGAGAAGATGGCTAGAGATATTGGTAGATTTTGACATCAACCTTCAGTATCATCCTGGGAAGGCGAACGTAGTTGCAGATACGTTGAGCAGAAGAGCAGGAGGTTATTTTCTAACAGCACAGCCAGAATTATTAGCAAATCTTCAGAAGATGGGTATAGAAGTAGTTCTTCCTACCAATGTGGCATTGATGGCTACTATGCAAGTTCCGTCCAGTATAGTCGAGAGAATCAATATAGCTCAATCAACAGATTCTAAGCTTCAGCGGCTTATGACAGAATATAAAGCGAGACGAAGACCAGAGTTATGCATTCACGTAGACGGTACACTCTGACATAGGAGGCGTATTTGTGTACCTAGTGATGGTATCAGGCAAGAGATCATGGAAGAGGTTCACAGTACTCGATTCATCCCAGCGGTACGAAAATGTATCGGCATTTCTGGTGGAATGGCATGAAGAGGAAGATATCCCAATTTGTCTCTCGTTGTTTAGTTTGCCAACAAGTTCAGGCTGAACATCAGAGACCAGCTGGACTTCTTCAACCTTCACCGATCCCAGAATGGAAGTGAGAGCACATTACTATAGATTTTGTAATTGGGTTACCTAAATCCCCTGCTGGAAGAGATGTTATCTGGGTTATAGCAGACAGACTCACGAAGGTAGCTCATTTTCTACCTTTCAAAATTGGTCAGTCGACGGATCAGCTTACGAAGATGTACCTCAGGCAGATAGTCAGATTGTACGGAGTGCCAGTCAGTATCATGTCCGACAGAGATTCAAGATTTACATCGCACTTTTGGCGGAGTCTTCAGAAGAGTTTAGGGACTCGTCTCAAGTTTAGTTTAGCTTATCATCCACAGACAGATGGTCAGTCGGAGCGGACGATCCAGACTCTTGAAGATATGTAGCGGTCTTGTATGCTTGACTTCGGTGGTTCATGGGACAAACACCTGCATCTCGTAGAGGTCTCCTATAACAACAGTTTTCAGGCCAGTATCCACATGGTACCCTTTGAGGCCTTGTACGACAGAAAGTGCAGATCCCCGTTAGCATGGGATGATGTCGACGAGAGATAGATGCTTGGTCCAGAGATAATTACGCAGACTATTGAGGTGGTTAGACAAGTCAGAGATCATCTTCGAGTTGCACAACATCGCCAGCGTCATTAGGCGGATTCTCATCGACGTCTCCTTGAATTTTCTATCGGCGACCACGTATTTTATATGATCTCACCTACCCGTGGTGTTATTCGATTCGACGTACGGGGAAAGCTTAGTCCTAGGTATATAGGACCTCTCGATATTCTTAAGCGAGTAGGTGACGTGTCCTATCGTCTCGTTCTTTCGTCGTCGTTACGTGAGGTACATGATGGCTTCCATGTATCTAAATTACGACGGTACATTTTGGATCTGAGCCATAACTTTGATCATTTGGAATTGGTTGTTGGTACCAACCTTTCGTATGAGAAAAGGCACGTATCCATATTGGACAGAAGGGAGAAGATATTCAAGAACAAAACTATTAAGTTAGTCCGTGTTGTTTGGGGTCATCACTCTTTGGGTGAGTCAACGTGAAAACGTGAGGATGACATCTGATCGTGATATCCACACATGTTTGCCTCATAAGGTATAATATCTTCCTTATGTCTTATGCTTTTACTTCCTTGCTTGCATGAATGATTGTTTGATTGACTGTTAGTCATAGATTTCCAGTATTAGTGTAGCTTGCCCTGACACCTCTAGCCTCTTGATTAAATTCTGAGGACGAAATTCTTTTAAAGTGGTTAGAGTTGTCACTCATGTTTCCCGTTATACGTATTTTTAGTATACGTATACAAATTTCTGACATTTATCAGGTGGACCGTAGTTAGACTTATCTTGCTTAGCCTAGTCTTGGTTTAATTTTTATTTGGTTTATTTGATTTGGTTTGGTTCAATTTGACTTGGTTTGGTTTGAGATGGAGAGGGTTGATATATAACCCAACTCCTTCTCTCTCCTCATTCACTTCTTCATCTTCTTCAGTTACTCCTCCTACCTACCAAGTCCTAGGCAAGTGTAACTTTTTTCATAATGGATCTCAAGTTTTATTGTTCCATTCTCTTCCTTACTTGATTCTAAGCCTCTTTAGAACTTGACATTTTTGGGTTTGATGGATCGATTCTTCTTGATCTATGTTTGTAATTTGTTCGATTTTCCTTGGTTTTGATCTTTGAAAATTGGTTATTTTCGAGATCTAAAGGTTCCATGTTGTAGAAAATTCAATTCTACCCAATTTTGGCTTTTAAACCGCTTGATTTTGACTTCGTATGAGAAAGTTATGTCATTTTCGTATTCATGGGTTCCCTACACCTTTCGGTGCTGTCGGGACGATGAACTGTGCCACGTGCAACTTGCGCGCCGTGTATCGTGCTTGCGCATAACGTACGCCGTGGGCGGTTTTGCTCGCGCGCGCAGCACAACTTGTGTGCCGCGCACCGTGTCCAATTTTCTGTCGCATAACGTGCACCGTGGGCATTTTTGCTCGTGCGCGCAGCGCAACTTGTGCGTCGCGCACCAGTGCGGAAATCGCAAATCACTTCAAATGACTATTTTTGCCCGTTTGAGCAATTTTGTAGCTAAAATCTTGAAAAACTCAAAACATGAAAGTTGTAGGTCTTTGTCTTAGCTTAAAGAATCTTTATGTCTCACTTTAATCAGAATTCATATGTGACTTATGGTTTCAGTTGCACTTGGAGCTCTCGATCTTCTATGCATGTTTTCTATACTTGGCCTAAATTGTGACGACCCGACTTAACCACTAGTTGGCATTGAACTAGTGACTTGGACTTGAGCATGATAATTCTAGGCTATGAATCAGAACTTGGCATGAACATGATAATGTGATCTACCTTGACATAAAATTTTTGATAGTGGCCCGTCGAGGCGCACTCTTGATAAGTAACCTTGACAAGAAATTCTTGATAGTGGTCCGTTGTGACGCACTTTTGACATGATATGTAACCTAATATGACATATAAGTCTTAAATGTTATTGCGACAGCTATCTTGACTTGCTAAGTAATAACTCGTCTTGACACCGTGGATGATTGTGCTTGTACAAGCTACATGTCTCGCCTTACATCATGTCTAGGACATGAATACGTAATTTTCTATGGTCAGGGATTCATACTGAATCTGACTAAGATAATGACTAGATTGATCAATAGTTCATAAAGAGATTTCCAGCTACAGGCAGTCCCGTTATCTGTGTGCTTTAATTGGACTTCTAGCCTGGCGTCGAGTAGAGCACACTTTCAGCACGTTGTCATGCGTTGCACCCCCAAGTCACCTAATACAACTCTCTCAACTTGCAACTGGATAACCTGGATTAAGTCTGCAGGGCTTGTGGCTGTTTGAACATCTCAATACATCTTGTTAGTAACTAGGCTTGTGATAATCCTAGTTAGTTAAAGTATCAATTCGTACTCCTTGCTTGGCCGTGATTGATGAATGGAGTCTATTCTAGTCTGGTCTAGACAAGGCCAGTACATGGTTACTTCATCACTTTATTGTTTATGCTTCGCTTTATCGATAATTGGTTAGAGACTAAGTTCTATTCAGGTGAAGGGTTACAACCCCAATCCTTATTTGGTTTACGGGTTGTAACTTGGTTACCGGAATAGTCTTTTAGTTATCTTATCGTTTATCATCATGTTTTCTCTAACTCATGTCTTTCGTTATCATTTATGTCTTTATGTGCTAATATGCTAGTTTTAGCTCTTAAGTGAAGCCTCCCTTGTGGCACTTGCTCTTTCTGGGGTCTGACCCAGCTGGTTTTGTATGGCCAGATTTTGGAGTAGCTCCCAAGGATCTCCCAGCCTTCCTGCCAGATGGTGAACACTAGAAGAAACCCTAGAAACGGTGGGTTTTATTTTGCTCTCCCACTCTATTGTAAAATTATTCTTTTGAGGCGTTTAGCCGCCGAACAAGTGTTAGCTCGGTCTGAATACTTATATTTCTTGTCTGCCTAAGGGCTATAACATGATTAACAAATCCTAGGGTTGATCATGTATGACTTAAACTCTTGCTAGTCTTCGTATTTTGTATGACTAGCTTCATGATCATCTGAATATGTAATGTTTGGGACGCCTTACTTTGTATGTCTGATGCTCTACCATCTTGTTATATTTACTTGCTTGCTTGAGATTGAGACACTAGGCTTGTACTCGACCATAAAAGACTACTGGCTTGTAGATAAACCCTCATCTAGACAGTCGTGGCCGTATTACGAAGTGGAATTCATATCATTGTACGTAGCTGGCTGTGTCTGTACCCCGCTCTCTAGTATTCTGGTTCTGGGGGTGACAAGACCCGAGCATTCCGTTAACCCAACGGGGATGACGCCTACCGTAGTCGGATCCTCCGGCGACCCGATACAAAGGATGCTGCAGATGCTCGAAATGCAGCAACGCCAAAATGAGCTCCATCGTCTGCAGGCGGAGGCTCGTCAGACCCGGTTCGAGAATCAGTTCGAGGGTCATTTCAAGTTACAGCAATAGCAGCTGAATACACTCCAACAAATCGTACAATCGGTCGTGGCCAACAACAATTCAACGATGATACCTGCCGTGACCGAGCATGCGGTTCGATCTAACGAAGCTGAACCGGAGGCGCCAGTGCACTCACCTGTGGCACCGAGAAGTTCTAACTTCGACGTGTCAAAATTCACAAAAGCTGCCGCACTTCTTTCAATTCATACGATTGTCATCCTTAATTAGTTACGCCTTAAGTCCATTTTTTTTGTTTCGATCATCTTTTGATTCATCATGTATCTTCCTAAAGTGCATCTCCATGCTTATCATTTAACAATGTCTAATCTATAATGTCAATTTGATTGGTATTCACATCATTAATTATCCTTTTTCTTAAAAAAAATCACAAGTGTTCATATTTATCTCTTCTTTTTCCCATAAGTCATGTACTCTATAAAACCCATGCTATAAATCGTTCCAGATTTAAATCATCAGGCATGATCGGATTCTAGGCATAAACACTAGGTACAATAATAAAATATAGGAACGATCAGAATTATTTAGATATGATCATAAAATAGGAGAAAATCAAATAAGGTCTCATAAAACAAAAAAGGCAAGAAAGAAACGAACGTCAACAGTTTATTGAGAAGACAAAAAGTAATAGAATCTTCTGAAATGAGGGACTAAAATTCTAAATCAAATTGGAATGGGAAATAAGGGTTTGTGACTCGAAAAAAATCAACAAGTTGTATGGTAGTAGGATAGCGATGGTGATTAGAATAACATAGCTATGATAGGAATGTAATCGGATAAAATATTTCCGTTGAGAACTGAGTAATAATCAAAGGGAATGGAAAGAATATCGTATCACTATTTTAAGGGTCAAAAGATAGGGTATGCAGGAAAAATGACTTACAAGATAACAATCTTATTAATACCCCATGCAAAGCCACTCTTTAACTCGCTAAACTAGCTGAACTCTCAGTATCTACAGAAAAATAAGGCAGCTGCCAAGGCTATATCTATTTGGTATCAAAAATCATCTAAATCAAATTTTCATCCGTCGTTGTATGTAACTCGTAAGCCAAATGTATTTCAAATTTCAAGTATTTCTATCAATCAAATTATTTTACGGATATCAATTTCCAATTGTCAGTCATTCTTCCAAAACCGACTACATCAAAGTCACAATCCTCACTTGTCATAGTAAATCCTTAGAAAATTCTTTAAAGTTGATCCATGATCTATATTCGAGAATTTCCAATTCTTGAAATCAATTGACCAAATTATAATCACTAATCAAATTTTAATCTTTAACCATACACCTAACAATCGTTCTCATCAAACACATTAGCAAAAATATCACAAAAATCTTAATTATTATTTCCACAACTAATATGAGTCTCCAATGTTTGGTAGAAATTACAAATCCAATTGTTCTTTTCCAAAGTTACATGCCAATGGTCTTATCTTAATTTCTTACTGATTATTCCTTTTCTAGAATCTATCATTCCATTGCTTGTGATATTCCTTTTATAATTATATCTGTCCCTTCTGGGTATAGTAGTCATTTGATCATAAAAGTTGATTTCCGTCAAGTGTTCCTTTACTTGATCATCATATTCTCATGTTTATATACATTATCCAAATTCACTTCCTCCTTGGAAAGACCTTACCAAATCCTAGACTTTTCTCGCTAACTCTACCTACGTTTTCCTGTATCTTCCATAACTCTTCCTGTAATCATAAAATTCAAAATTGTTAAATACATTCATTTGTTCAAATCTAATACCCAAGAACTAATAATGATTCTATCCTAAATGAACCACAATTTATAATTCTCTCCAAACTAACTTGCTTATAATGTGCCTTGTCATTCTACCCTTAGCGGTCTAATCTCATTGGGAAAAATATTGATCCTCTAAGGGTGCTCTTACCGAAATAATATAATAAGGTTGCTAAGTAACTATCTAGGTTTTTTCTGTATATAACTATCAACTAACTATACATATATAGCTACAAAATATATAACTATCCACAAAATATATGCAACACACTAAAATTGGATCTTGAAAGAGATTGAGCTAATAGAGATTGACATGGTCATAATAAGTTATAGGAAAATCAAGTATAATTTTATAGAAAATCTTTTCTTTCTGGTTGTGATAGGAAAATAAAGACAACCGCTAGAAATGCAAATCCTCTAATCGGACAAAAGTCAGAATAATTTGAGGGTGCTTGAAAGACAACCATGGTATGGATATAGTTGTTTGCCATAAAATATAAAAGAACAGAACAATTATCGGAGGATTGGACTTTTACTTCACAATGCAAACTCGCTTGTACAAAGAAAGCCTAGGGACGAAAACCTAGGTACAACAATCTAAGTACAATTGTTTATTTTAGATTCTGGGGGGTGACGATAGAGGCTCGGGAAAGCGACAGCAGCTCTACCTTACTCCTTGGACGATCAGATGCAACCTTGGCTCCGGGGAAGAAATGCTCTCAGGATGCTCTCTGTGCGTGCCTTTGTCTCTCTGCTCACTTTCTTCTGTCTGTCTCTGTGTGTTCTCTCCTTGTTGCAAGGGAATGGCACCTTGCTATTTATAAGAGTGGGGGCATCATTAGGGTTTTGCAATGAATGCCCATTCTCAAAAGTCGACAGCTAAGAATCAATGAATCTGGGCCGCTCATCTTGAATATAATAGATCTGGGCAATTAATGTGAATGCATCAAATCTTTGTGGGTAATTAATGATGATTGACATAAATCCCCATGATTTGTTATGCCAATCACGGATTTCCAACCACGTGTCATTGATTTGCTTGATTGCAGATGATCTGATTTGATCCCAATATTTTATTAGGATTTGCTGATGGATTTCGGTCAATTTGATGCCACGTGTCCCATTATCATGCCATGTGACTTAACTGCGAGCCACTTAGAAAATCTGAGCCGCATGAGGACTACTCCCCATTGAGCCGTATAAGGCTGGCCACGTATCAAGGCTGCTTGGGAGTGGCCCCTGAACATTTGAACCGCATGGTGGTGATCTGAGCCGCATGAGCGTAGGTGACTGTATGATGGGTGCTTTCTTCGTGAGCCGCATGGAGATAGTCCTCGTGAGCCGTATGGAGATAGCCTCTGCTTGAGCCGCATGGGGTAGTTCTCGTGAACCGCATGGGATAGCTTCTGCCTAAGCCGTATGGGTGGCCTCTGTCTGAGCCGCATGCGACTGTACACGTGTCAAGGACGCATGAAGGTTTCTGGGTTTCGGGAGATTGTGTCAGATATCTCTTTCGTTTCCCTAGGAGTCTGCCATTATGACAGAGTCATTATTGCATCTTTCTGTCATTGGTCAGAGCTGTCAGCCGTCAAGATATTAAATACAATAGAAGACAAAAAGAAGAGCTATTGAGGACCACATGGCTCCTCTCTGAGCCGCATAGACGCTTGAGCCGCATGGGTCCCTGAGCCGTATGAGCTCTCTGAGCCGCATGGGGATCCTTGGCCACATAGATCTTTCTTTATTCTTTTCCATGCTTCTACAAGACCCCCTTCAAAGTTTTCAATTTGCAAAATTGAAATACTTTGAATAAGAAGCATGGCTATGTATAAACTCTTCTGGCCGCATATGATGTCCTTGCCGCATAGATGTCCCAACCGCATAGCCTCCTCAGCTGTATTAGTCAATCAGCCGCATGGATCCTTTGGCCGCATGGGCTGTCTGGCCACAAGAAGCTCCTTGCCACGTCATCCTGTCACGTGTGCAAATCTTTTTGCATTAATTGCTGTTGATTCGCCGTCAGTTTTAAGGCCGCTTTTTGGGGAAGGATCCCAAGAGTTTGGCCTTTATGTCAGTCGGCTCGTCTTGAGAACCGAAGGGTCGGTCACTGTACGTGGATCGAGGCGCCTCTCTCTTGCCTATAAAATGTGAACGTGCTCAGTCGGAGAGACTTCTTCACTCTCTCTCTTTCGTCTTCGGCTCTAATTTTCTTCCTTAGTCTTCCTTCTCCGACCTTCGGTACGATAATGGCCCCCAAGTCTTCCAAGGTTGCTTCTGCTGCTGCAAAGGGCAAGAAAGCGGCCTCCTCATCGACCACTACGTCTGAAGTACACCCCGACGTCCGCCCTAGTTTTAAGGGTAAGGATTGGACTAAATGTTTTGAACCATAAACCCCATGGCTCTGTTGCATGATTTATGTACAAGCCTTCATCCTTCGTCTTCATTGAACTGCCCAAGTTTAATCATGATGAAACCGCTCTCGTATTCGAGCCGCATGGGGTATGCCCTGTGTTTGAGCCGTATGAGAAGGACTTGAGCCGCAGGAGCACTTTCTGGATTTGAACCACATGATGTCTCATTTGACCGAGACCGCATGTGCTCCTGATGAGTTGAACCGCAGAAAGCTTCACTAAGTCGTGCCGTATAAGCTCTTCTGCTAAACAGAACCGCATACGTTGAACTAACCGCATAAGTTCTATCGAAAGAGTGCTGTATGAAACCCAACTGAATCGGGCCGCATAAGGTTGCGTTGACCCGAGCCGCATAGGCTCCATCGAAGCAGTGCCGCATAAACCCAACTGAATTTGGGCCGTATAAGGCTTCGTTGATCCGAGCCGCATAGGCTCACAGGAGCTTTTTTTTAAGAAACTTTTGTTTTAACCATCTTTTAATCCTGTTTCTTTTGTCTACTTTCAGTGAATCTGCCAACCAATCCGGCAGGAGAGCTTTTGGTGGGTTCAGCACAGTATGCTGTGGGTGTGCGGCTCGACGGCTTAGTTCGACACGTGTCGGATCAGCTTCCCACCGATGAGCCTTTGGATAGGTTGGGCACTATCAATAACCAGCCTTTCTACTTTCATTGTACTATGATGAACTCGGGGAGACTGGAAGGAGAGTATCTGAAAACAGCCTTTCTCTTCGGGGATGCTCTATCCATAAAGAACCCCCGAGTGCTGGACATCTCTGAGAATTGGGACTTTACTGTGGACGGGGTAGAGATCCATATTCCCGAAATAGAACATTATTTTCCTCTTTCGTGGTTCAATATGGTACCGCTGAGCAGGCAGATGGTAGGCTCCCTAACCCTGACCCAATCTGGGATATTCGTGGGCAACATCCACTATAATAGGAATATGAGGTCGGCATGTGCGAGCAGGGACTCGGTTAGTCGAAGCGTGATGGGACTGATTCTGGGCTCTTTTATAAACGTATCTGGTCCCAACATTACTTTTACTTTGGCCGATACTTTTCTGAATCAGCTCGCTCGCAAGGGGTCTTATCCTATTAGCAGGTTGCCGCTGTTGAACTGGATAAACCCCATCCCTACGTGGGTCAACCTGACCTCATGGATCTTGAGAAAATATGAGGCATTCATTCGGGAGATTGACCTCTATTATGCCATCCGGGGCACCTGTTACGGGTTACCCATTAACAAGCCGTTATTCATGGCTCTTTTGGAAATGTATAACCGACGGACGGGAACTTTCTTCGCGCCCGAAAGGGAGTTGGGACTTGCTCTCCATGAAATGTATGCTGTTTCTAAGCTGCCATGGGGGTGAGGCCTTCGAAGTATATACCCCAACCAACGAGGAATTCGAGGATCTGGATCGACGATTACCGGGTTTTGTCGCCGTGTACAAGGAACTACTGTGCCACCACAGTATTTGCCACCAAACGGCTATAAAGAAGAACAATAGCTCAGAAGGGAACGCTCCCCATACTACGTCTTGGGTCGCGTACTTTTCAAATTCAGTCCCTCTGGCCGGGTTTCTTCTCGAGGTCCTTAGACCCAGGCGGAGATAAACAATCTGATGTCGAGTGCCAAGAGGTCGAGGTCCACCGGCGACAAGTTTGGGAGTCGCACCGACTCCTTCAGCTATTTCTACCACGGTACCCGACAAATGTCTGAGAAGGCGCTCTTGGCCGGATTCTTGATGGTATGGCTACGGAACTGCGTAGTCTCGGGAGGGGCAGGTTCTATTGAAAGGATCAGTCGCCACTTCATTCTTCCGGTCGTGAAGCTGGTCTTCAGAGTCAGGCTGGCCCTTCTTCCGGCTATGGTGTGTAGCATACACCACAGCCTCCGTACCTTTTCGTCCAAAGTCATTGCTCGTGAGACGATACTGGACTTTGAATGTATAGAACTACCCTACCATTATTTAATGGGTTGGTTATTGACACATTATCGGTCGTTGATGAGGCCCGGGGCCGACGATGGCGTTTCCGATGATGATGCTTTCTTTTTCCGATACCGTCGTTAGCCTTGGGAATTCGATACCATGCCAGCCTGTCGGAGGGCGTTGGCGAGAGTAGATGGGCCCGACTTCTTTGAGTCTATCCCTCAATTTACCGCTCGAGAAATGAGGGGTGTACACGTTGACTGTATTGAACCTCCCCTGCTCTTATCTGAAAAGATGCTTCTCTGGCTGCACAATATTCGTCCGGCACACCTGGTATATCGTTACCGCAATAACGTGTACCTGGAGCCCTACTTGCCCAGTAGGTTCTCCCGCCCGTTCGGGTACAGCCAGCTGTTCCTTGATTGTCCCAGTGCTTGCCTAGGCTACGAGGGCAGTGTTCTTGATGGTATCAGGACGTGGCATTATTACAATGTGGTTCATACCCGAGCTGGCTTCTCGGTCCCCGACGCTAATAAGCAAGGAGAGATTTTGTACATGGCGGCCCTCTATCATGTTGCGACGAGCAAACCTCCCGTGAATTTTGACATGAGCACCAGCTTCATTGTCGGGACTGGCTTGGCAGAGAAGCCCGAGGGGTCCAAGAAGAGGAAGAAAAAGGCGAATACGGTTCCTGTGCCGGACTCGGAGTCCACGACGGCGGGCGAAGAGGATGATGGGTAGGATGCCGATGATTCATCCCATTCCTCAGACGAGAAGACGGGGGATCAGCCACCTATCGTACCGGACGACATGGTTGCGAGGCAGCCGCCTGCTGTACCTGGTCCTTCGTGCAAGCGAAGCAGGCGTACGTCTACTGATGATAGCGTAACCTACTCCACGAAGCGAGTTGCGGTAAGACGCCGCAGTCTATTTATTGATAATGTTGGCACTGTTTTTGAGGTGATTTGAATTTCCACTACCTTTTCCTTTTTTTTCTAAACTATGGCTTAATCATCTTCTTTTACTCTTTGTAGGCGTCAGAGGAGTCGGTTTCTCGGGATCAGGCTGCTGAGGTCGATCCGGCCCTGACCACTTTGGTTGATGATATGTGCACCGCTATCATTTCCGCTGGGGTTCTTCCGAAGGTGGCCGAGGAGTCCCACCTTGCTGAGACCTCCACCCATGGGGACGGGGGTTCTACTGCACCTATCCCTGAGCAGTTGAATTTCAACGAAGTGATGCTGAACTGGCTGGCTCCCTTTTAGGAGTGGCTGGGATAGAGAAACCAGTTGAATTCAACTTGGAAGTCACGGGCGAGGAGACTATGTCAACCGCAAGCGAGCTGCGGCCTTTCTGCTCCTCTCCTGGTAAGATAAGTCGAATCTTAACTTGTGAGGAGGCCTATCTGCGCTATCACCATATCCTTCAAGTTACGTCGATTGATGGTTACTTTGGACGTACAGGTCCCGTCCCTTTATTGCCTGTGACAGACATTGTCAGGGTGGACTCTACCGGAGGGGATCTGATGGAAGCACATGTGCCTCCTTCTCTTCCCATCTATATTGAAGGGCCTCCAGCTGGTTCAAGTTCGGGGGCTCAAGTGGTGGCACAGCCGGGGCAAGGAACAACGCTTCCTGCGTCCTCCTTCTTGAATATAGTCTCGGGGGTTGACCTTTCCGCCTTGCCAAGTATCCAAGCTCTCCGAGCGGCAGAAGAGGAGCTAGCCACTATTCGTGCATCTTTTTGCATGAAATTTGTTTCCCTAGTGGCAGGGATGGCAAGTTTCAATGCTACTCCTTCGACATTGTCGGCCACACTCCCTCTGACGCCATCCTCTACAGAAGTTTTGGATGAAGTGTCCCAGGATGTCGTTGATAGCTTTCACCGCCATCTGAAGAGAGGGGTCGAGGCAGCCGTGGAGAAGGGAACTCCCTTTGCTATGGCCCATCGGTGCGCCGGTGGCCAAATCGACATCCTTAGAACACTCTCCGGTGGGGCGGGGTTAGCTGCGCTTCGGGAGCCTAAGCTATTAGAGGCCGATCGTCTTATGGCCCAGTTTCATGTGTTGCAGCAAGCTGATCTGTCCGCAGCGATAGATCAAGAGCGTGCCTTCCTCATAACCGCGATGGAGAAGGTGAGGCGTGCTCGGGAGTCGATCAAGCCGTCTATACTGAAGGACTGCCGTGATCTGTCTCAGTTATACGATCAATGAAGCCGCAGAAGTGAAGATTGCATGGATCGGGAGGCGGCCGCCTCCCACGGGGTAATTGACACCAGGGAGCAGACCTTCGAGCTCCAGAGAAAGATGGCCTTCCTGGAGTCCGAGCTCGAAGCTGCCCGTACTCGAAGCTGCCCGTACTGAGAAGGGGCTTGCTATCCAGGAGGATGACAGACTTAGTCGAGCTTCTGCCAATCTGGAACTCGCCTTAAAGAAGATGGAGGATGACTGGCGGGCATATATGCACTTGGGTGATGCGGAGCAGTTATCCCAGGAGGCTGAACACCGAGCTAGACAGCGGCTTGAGCGGGGGACCTCCTTAGTGAGAAACTGCCTCCTGGAGTTGTGTAATGCCGAACGATAGTCGGCCTTTTCTTATTTTGTTCCTGTTCTCCTTTTTTTTCTTTTTGAGAGGGACGTGGTCCCAAAACATTTAATGCTTTTTGGCTTCCAAATAAAAGAATAGGTTTTATTCCATCCTTTATTTGTACTGCCTGTTGTGCTTGTGGTGTTATGGTGGCATTTGCCCCAAATGGGGGACTTATTTGTGGAACTTTTACCCTTGGCAAACCTTGGTTTTTGGTATGGATAACAAGTTTGATTGGGGATACCCAGATCAGTTCGACGGTAAGATGGTCGTGGGTGTTCCGGGTATCGGGAGATGGAATGCCATTGAGCAGCTGGGCTCCCGGGACATGATGAAAAATGATGGGCCTGTACTAAGAGGCTTAGCAAAGGACATCTGTGGGCCTATTATCCTTGGCATACCCTGTCTTAGGATACGGATAACAGGATGAAAAGGGAACCAATATACTTACTCAGAGGTAATGAGGACATGGTAAGTATGAGGGTTTTACCGTGGAGTCTTCCTACTCAGAGGTAATGAGGACATGGCAGGAGTGGACTCAACGGAGGATATTTGTGGTCAACAGAGGACATTTGTGGGACTATTATCCTTTGGCGTACCCTAGTTCAGGGTACGGATAATAAGACGAGAGAGAACCAACGTACTTACTCAGAGGTAATGAGGACATGGCAAGTATGAAGGTTTTACCGTGGAGTCTTCCTACTCAGAGGTAATGAGGACATGGTCGGAGTGGACTCAACGGGGGATATTTATGGACCTATTATCCTTGGCGTACTCCGGTTGTAGGTACGGATGATAAGTCAAAAGGGAATCAACATACTTACTCAGAGGTAATGAGGACATGGCAAGCATGAAGGTTTCTTCGACGAAGCCTTCCCACTCAGAGGTAATGAGGACATGGCAGGACTGGGCTCAATGAAGCAGGGTATATAGAACGACTCAGAGGTAATGAGGACATGGAAGTTCTATGTAAAAGGGTGATTTGGTTTTTGGCGGAAGTGAAACGACTCAGAGGTAATGAGGACATGGCCGTTTTAGAAATTTGTGGATCTGTTACCCTTTTTGTGTACTGGGAGTACGGGTAGTGGATCATGAGGGAGGATCTCTTTCAGGAAGAAAGTTCAGAGGTATGGTTATACATGACTTACTATATGAAAGAGTGACCGGAATGTGAGTTCAGAGGCACCTGCGGGTACATAACTTGATAATCTAGAATTTGGAACATGAGTTCAGCAGTACCGGCTGGTACATAACTCGATATTCTGGGGTATTGTGGATATGAGTTCAGCGGCACCAGCGGGTACATAACTCAATAATCTGGAATGTTGTGGATGTGAGTTCAGAGGCACCAGCGGGTGCATAACTCAATGACCTGAAAATATCGTTTAGACATAATATTTCTTCAGGAACTTGCCGTTGACGGGCAACATGAGCAAGTCTCCATTTTGTTTTGCGAGGCAGTAAGCACCATTGGAGAATACGGCCTCAATGATAAATGGACCTTCCTATTTTGGCTGGAATTTGTCGGCGGTTTTGTGAGTCATGACCATCGGCCTCCGGACTGCCAGAACGAGATCGCCCACTTGGAATGTTCTTATTTTAACCTTTTTGTTGAAGGCTCCGGAGATGCGTGCTTGGTATAGCTCGATCCGTTGCTGAGCCAGGAGGCACTTTTCATCTAAGGCCTCCAACACTTGTAGCCGACGACGGTAGTTATCGTCCGTCGTCAGTTGATAAGTGAGAGCGATGCGGAGCGAGGGTATTTGAGTCTCCAATGGGAGAACTGCTTCACTTCTGTACACTAGGTAGAATGGTGTATTCCTTATGACCGTTCGGACTGTGGTACGGTACGCCCATAAGCATTCACCAATCTTCTCATTCCAGTCGCGTTTGTTGGACGATACGAACTTCTTGAGAAGCTTGATGATTGTTTTGTTGAATGCTTCTGCCAATCCATTCGCTGCTGGATTGTATGGCGTTGAAACAATATTCTGAATGCGGTGCTTGTCACAAAATCGATAGAAGGTGTTGCTTATAAACTATGGACCATTATCGTGGATGATCCTTTGGGGCAGTCTAAAGCAATAGATGACGTGATGCTTGAGGAAGCTGATCACGTTTAAAGTTTTGACTTCTGCAAGCGGAACAGCTTCCGCCTATTTGGAGAAGTAATCCGTGATTGCGAGTATGAAGCGATGTCCACGGAAGGAAGGTGGAGTGATCGGACCGATAATATCCATTCCCATGCTTAAAATGGCCAGGACGCCACTGTCGGATGTAGAAATTTTGATGGTTGGTGGTTGAAGTCCGCATGGACTTGGCAAGCTTTGTACTTTTTTGCATAGTCTATCGCATCTGCTACCATCGTGGGCCAGTAATAGCCCATTCGGCAAAGACGGTCTTACAATTTTGGGCCGGGCTGATGGGCCCCGCAAACACCATCATGAGCTTCGTGTACGACTTTTTTGGCTTCTGCGTTTGACTGACATCGAAGCAATAATCCATCATAGGATCGGCGATACAGCATTTTCGTCTCTGTATTGTAGAAGAATCTGAGGGAACGCCTTCTAATGGAAGTGGCTTCCTTTGGGTTTTCGGGCAGGATGTCGTAGACTACGAAATCTATGAATGGTTCTCCAGTCTGGCGCTTCGTCAATCGTCTGAGCGGAATAACTCACCACGAATTGAACATTGTTCTTGGGATAGACCAGTTTGTGGCCTATCACATCAACCGAATGATGAGTATGATTTAGCACTGCTAGGGAAGCGGCAAGGCCTGCTAAGGCATCGGCTTCGATGTTTTGGAGTATAGAAATGTGTTCGATGAAGAACCCCTCGAACGACGAGATGATGTTGATCCTTATTTGGTGATAGGGGATCATGTCTTCATGGCGAACTTTGTATGAACCCCGGATCTGATTGACGATTAACTGTGAATCGTCGTATGCTTCAAGATATTCTACCCCCAGCTCTCTTGCAAGTTAGAGGCCAATGACCAAAGCGTTGTACTCGGCCACATTGTTAGAGCAGGGTTCTGTGACTGAGTAAGCGCGATTGATCACCAATCCAGAAGGAGAAACCAGCACCACCCCGACTCCGACGACGATGTTGCCCTTAGGTCCGCTCCTTGAGGCACCGTCGAAGAATATTCGTAATATATCATCGTGAGAGGTTGTATGCGAGTCGGCGACCTCATCTGGGATTTTTTTTATATATTCTGGACGACTCCGAGCCTGGGTGGGCTGCTAAAAAGTCTGCCAGAGCTTGACCTTTAACAGCCTTTTGTGGGACGAAGATCATATGATAGGGGACAGCAATATTGCCCATGTAGCGAGGCGATAGCTGAGTGCCCCTGGTTTAGTCATGAGGACCCTGAGAGGGTTGACTCGTGAAATCACATGTATGGTTTGTCCTGTGACATAGTGCCGCGTCTTTTGAATGGCGAACACCAGGGCGAGGCATTCCTGCTCCACGACGGTGTATCGGTGCTCTGGCCCAATCATCATTCGGCTGAGGTAATATATAGCTTGCTCATGGCCTGTATCGTTGTTTTGTGCCAGCAGAGCGCCGAGGGAATGCTCTATTGCTCGTACATAGAGCAGGAATGGTTTCCCGGCAACCGGGGCCACCAGGACTGGAGGGTTCGACAAATATTCTTTGATGTTGTCGAAGGCACGCTGACATTCTTCGTCCCATACGAATGAGATGCCCTTCTTCATGCGATGGGTGAATGGCTGACAACTCCCGGAGAGGTTGGAAATGAACCTCCTAATGTAAGCTAGCCTCCCTTGGAGGTCTCGAAGTTCTCGGAGATTTCTCGGGGGGCCCATCTCCATGATTTTCTGTCTTCTCAGGGTCTACGTGGATACCCTGGGCGGTGATGATGAAACCCAAGAACTTTCTGCTGGACACGTCCAAGAAGGATTTTGTGAAATTCATCTTCAGGTTGTGTGCTCGCATCAGGTCGAACACCGTCCTCAGATCTTGGAGATGGTCTCCCTTGCAATGACTCTTGACGGCGATGTCATCAACATAGCACTCCACAGTCTTGCGTAAGTGGTCTCTGAAGATGATACTCATGGCTCTTTGATATGTGGCGCCAGTATTCTTTAAATTGAAAGGCATGACTGTGTAGCAGTATATGCCAATCGGTGTTCGGAATGATGTATGCTTTTCGTCGTCAGGAGACATCTTGATTTGGTTGTACCCCGAGAAACCATCCATGAATGACATGCGTTCGAAGCCGCATGTGTTGTCGATCATGATGTTTGTGATAGGGAGGGAGAATTCATCTTTGGGACATGCCTCGTTCATATTGCGGAAGTCGATGCAGATTCGAATCTTTCCGTTCTTCTTGAGGACCGGTACTATGTTGGCGACCCAGTCTGGATGTTGCTCCTCGCGTATGAAGCCGCTGGCTTTGAGTTTGTTGACTTCAGCTTCGATTGTATCTATGATGCCTGGGCGGAAGCGTCGTTGTTGTTGCTTGACTGGCTTTGCATCAGGCCGAATATTGAGTTTGTGAAGGGCAATATCGGGATTTAACCCTGGCATGTCTTCATAGCTCCAGGCGAACACATCAATATATTTTTTGACAAGTTCCAGTAGCGACTCTCGCTCTTCGTCTGTCAGGCTTTTACTGACGAAGATTGGTTTTGGAGAAGATTCGTCGCCGAGGTCGACCTGTATAACTTCATCTTCAGTAGGAGGTTCTCTCTGTTCAAACCGCTTCTCCCATTGTGCATCCAACTGTTGGGCCCACGTCTCTAACTCGAGGATTTCAGGAATGTCTTTATCTTCTTCGTAAGCGTCGGCGAATGCCATATTGACTGACAGGACTTGTCTGAATACGTCTCCGATGCTGGTGTCCGAATCATAAGTTGGTGACCCGGTTGAATGTGAATGCCATTCGCATTCCTTATCTGAACTTTCCGAGGTCGTTGTGGGCATAACATACCCTAATCCACATCGGGTCTTGCTGTAGTAGTCCCGTGGTTTGCCAGCTGGGACTGGTAGCTTTAAAGGTAATCGTCGTCCAGTGCCGTAGTTCAAGTCTGGCGTAGTTTCCTGATCATACCCCTATTTTTGCATGAGGTATTTGGATTGGGGGCTATAAAGATACAGAGGCAGTCTCCCGGCATCTGATTCAAGGTCGACTTCTTCTATGATGAAGGGCTGCGGGTCGTCCTTTCGGACGAAGATGATTGGATGGTCCCCTCCCTCGATTATACGGTAAGCGTCTTCCACTGGAGTAAGCTGGTTTGCGGTGTACACATTTATCACCTGTGTGTGTAGGTGAGTGCCTATACCGTATTCCATAGCATACATTGTAGAAAGCTTATTAAGCTCGAGGTAGTTCAAAGATAGCCCTTTATTGATGAAGTAAGGTATCTTTTCTAGCGGGATTACATCATCGGCGGAGGGAACATCAGTGTGGGTAGCCACATACTTGGCTAGCTCCGGTTCTTCTTCGGCTACTCCCTGTATAAATGAAGACTGAGAGGACGACCTGGGCAGCTTGATCGTCAAGGGTTCTGCAGGTGGAGCCGAGCGTAAAGTTGTTGGCAAACTAGCGACCCCCAGTTTGGTACCTGATGCTGGACGGGGAGTGGTTGGCTCGCTAGAAGCCCCAGATGTTGTATCGAGATGACGATTTTTTCTGGGAAGGCGTATCGTTATTGGCTGGTCGGGGGGGTTGAGCTTCTCCATTTGTGGCTGGCCGGCTCTAGGCTGTCTGATTGTCAGTGGCTCCATTGTGGGTCTCGACACTTGGCCAGACCTTGGTAGCCGGATTATCATTTGCTCTTCTTGTGCCGAGAGGCTGATTGTGTCCTTACGCAGAGTAGCTGTAAGGGGTGGGGACTTGCCAGGTTTGCGAGCTTGGAGGTGGATCGTCAGAGGTTCTTCTGATCCTGTGGCTGTCTCGGTACGAGCTTACACATCTCCTTCACCAAGGTGCCTCTTCGACTTTTCGTATAGGCAGGAGTCTGAGTAGTAGGATTCGACCCCTTTGAAGGGATCGATGTCGACAAATTCCGTCCTCACGAAGCCGTGTTTGTCGACATACTTGAAGCATTGGTGCAGCATGGAAGGCACGATCATATAATCGTGTATCCAAGGACGTCCCAAGAGGATGTTGTAAGAAGTGTCTGCATCTATGACGTAACAGGTGACTTCCGACTGGAGATCGCCAATTTGGCACTTCAGACGAATCTTTCCAATTGGGTAGCAACTACCCGAATTAAAACTGCTAATGGCGGTGCTTGTTGGTGTCAGACGATGCATAGGAATGCGGAGATGATGTAGCAGACCCTTCGGGATGATGCTTATGGAAGAACCAGGACCAATGTGCATCCGATCCACCTTTACGTCGCCGATGTATCCAGTGTAATATAACAGGCGATCGTGCATGTTGGTTTTGATGAGCATATCCTGCGAAGTGAAGACAATGTTGGGCATCGCTCCCGTGCAAGCGCTATCTTGGAGATCTGCAGGCGGGTTTTCTTCCGTGAGGTTGACCTGAGCCAGGTACGCGTCGGCATTTTGGAGTGCATCACTCAAAGCCGTGCGAACATCCTTTGAGAGTCTCAGAAGCTCGTATAATGACAATTTGGCCGGTGTGTTGGCTAATTGCGCCAAGATGTCGAAGTTGTAGTGCCTCTCCAGCCCCTGTGGTGCCTCTTTCCGGAGGGATTTGTCAAAGCGAGTCTCCTTCGGCCTAGGCTTGTCAGCCGTCGGAGGCTGAGAAGGTCCCGGAGCGTCAGTTGTAGTGGGCTGATGATCTTCAGCCGAGTTATCAGCCACAGGTTGGGATTGTGCCCCAGACCGAGTGACGACGGCTGCGACTTCTTCGATATTTGCTAAGATTGTACGGCATGATATGACTTTTCCACTCTTGCTCTTACGAATGGAAGATGGTGTGGACTGAGTCACTTCAGATACTAAGTCTGGATGGACCCACATGACCTCCCCTCGTGATGTGGTGAGGGGCACTAGACCAGCAGCCTGACCTCGGGGAGGTGGAAGATTAGCAATCTCCATTGTCGCCAGAGGGATGGGGACCACACCGTCTTGAGTCTCTGTTGGAGGGAAGCTGCCAAATTGTACTGACACCATATTGGCTGCCACAGTTACCTCTTCGAAATCGATGGCCAGAGCGTTCGAATCGATGAGATTTTGGATGTACCGTTTTAGTTGGTAGCAGTCGTGTGTAGCATGGTGGACGTAGCGGTGGTAATGGCAGTACTATAGGTTCTTCATTTCTGCCGGCCAAGGTTTTCGTCTTGGTGGAGGGAGCTGAATTCTGTCTCCTTGTATGAGCATGTCTAAGATGGGCTTGACGTGGCCATCTTCGAAGGAGTAGGTCATTTGTGGCCATTGCTTGTCTGCCGGTTTTGACTCAGGTTTCTTCGCTGTGTCGGCCACCATAGCCTGCTTGCCCTTGTTATCCCAATTGTTGGTGGAGTTGCCCCCATTGTTGGTGTTGGTGTTGGCGTTGGGACGCCTGCCCTTGTCTATGTCACATTGAACAGTCGCATCAACCCCAGAAGAAGCTGGTCGGTTGTGTACGACTTTGCCCGGTGGAAGTCTGACGCCTCTCAGAAAGATCTTTTCGTTTTCCCACGCGTAATGCGCCCTGAGGAGGGTCCCGGTGTCTGGATCCCACTGAGATGTGTAATCCCAGTTGGCGAGCCTTCTTCAATCGTTCTTCGGTGCTTGTGGCACTGATGATAAACGTCTTCCAGTCCTTAAATTAACTTTTGCCCATCCAGAGACTGATTGTTGGTAGCAATCTCTTTTGGCAAATTTTAATCAAGGAGGAATTCGGGTTACCAGACGGCAGCTTCATTACGGTTTGGCGAAACCGCTCAATATAGTTCCTTGTCAGCTCTTTCTCCCCTTGGACGATGTCCATGAGGGTGGACATCGTGATGTCCTGTCCTACTTCGTAAAATCTCTCCAAGAATATGCGCTTGAAGCTGACGAAGGAGTGGATGCAGTTGTCCGACAGGTTGCGATACCAGTCGAAGGCGACTCCTTCCAATGCCCCGATGAATAATCGTGTAAGGATGGCATCATCATGGGGCAAATTGTCGGTGGTGACCTCGAAGTAAGTGATGTACCGACTTGCGGAGGTCTTGCCATCATAAGGATTGATATTGAACGGCTTATATCATGGTGGGAAGGGGACATCCCTCCATGCTGCAGGGTATGGTTGTCGTATTCTGAGGTCTTGAGAGGTTTTTCGAGCGTGAAACATGGCTCGGAGCTCCTGGACCTCTCTTCTTGCTTCCCTGGCCTCATGTACAGCGGTGGGGGCCATCATTTCAGGAGGATTGTTGCCCGGGTTTGGTGCCGCTGAGTTCGAGTCCGCATTGACCGTGGGACCTACGCTTATTTGGCCAGGCGTCCCTCCTTGGAGAGTTGGAAGGGCCGCTTTGATCTCGTCTACAGACTTGACCAAGGCATGCAGTATGGCCTGCAGAGTGTCGATGCGTTAGCGATCATTGGAACCACCTTGGTTGCTGTCCGTCATGCGTCTTTACATGAGGAGAGATGGAAGGAACGGTGGAGGACGTGCCCTCCGAATCATACCCCTGTAGCGAGAAGTCATCGGGGTATGTGGGAATGTTCTCCTCTGGTTCGGACTCAGAAGGGATAGCACCCCCAGCTTCAGAGTTTGCTTCATCTTAGGAGTCGTGGACGTCCTCGGGGACGTCGGCCCTTGCTGTATCTGATGGGAGAGTTGTTTCCTCGGGCTCATCTCCTTGGAACATCGAATTATCGTGGATGTTCTGAGGAGTGCTACCCCCAGTCCCAGCAACCCCCAGTGGTGTGGACGATAAATCTCCCACTGTAGCAGATTTCGTCTTTGAACGGGTACCTTGGAAAACTCCGGTGGTGGGCACCCGTTTAGACGATGGTCTCTTAGTCATAGTGGTTGAAATCTTCAGGCTAGGAGCACTGGTCTTCTTCCCTCTCCCATCGGCGGAGATTTTCTGATCACAGTTGCAGGAGACGACGGGAAGTGCCTCATCTTCCAAAGACGGTTGTTGCAGTCTTTGAAAGACGGACTACCGGCCTTTTCGTACCGTCGCGTTATTGCAACAGCAGTTGACGATGACTTGGGTGCAGTGACGTCCGTGAGAAGACTCTTTGCACCCCGAGGCACCTTTTCTTTCCTTGCGCTTGTGGAGGATGGCCTCACGCAAGTCAGATGGGTCCGGATCGACCATGTTTGCTTCCTGGATTTTGGAAGACTTTTGGGAACCTCTCTGTCCGTTTGCCGCCGAGGGCTGGACTCGAGTGGTTCTGTACAACTTCCCATCAGAGGCCCGCATAACAGTATATGGGACGCTCAGATGGTCATAGGTCGGATCAGCTGACCGAGCTTGCCAAGCTAGTGCTGTCCTAGACTTCTTCACTCTAGTGCGTGGGGGCACATAGTAGGAAGAGTCGAAGTGGTGCTGGTGAGAGTCAGATATGTCTTCTTGGGAGCACAAGAGATCAGGACCATAGGAGAGGCGGTCGAAGACAGAGCCGCGTGGAGTAAGCGTCATGCGGCTAGAATTAATAACCTTCATGCGGCTGGGAGTCGTAGCCGCATAGGTCTTCTCTATGCGGCTGGAAATCCTGGCCGCATAAGTGTTCTCCATTTGGCTAGCAGTCTCAGCCGCATGGTCATCATTCATGCGGCTGGCAATCTTGGCCGCATGAGTCTTCATTTTGCGGCTAGTGTCCTTGTTCGGTTTCTTCCTGGAGCACATAGAATCGCTCTTTGCCCCTGCAAGTCCAGCATCGTAGTGCTTTCCTCTGTCGGACTTGGGGATAACAGAGTCCTCTATGGCTTGAAGTGGGGCCGCACGACAGTCGTCTTCCCCGTCTTGGGCAGCAGAGAGTACTCCGTCCAGAGCTTGGGAAGGAGCAAATGATTTTGGCCTCCACTCGCTGCGTGCTTTCTTTGTACGGGTTCGCTTCTGGACCGGGCCAGTGCTTCCCTCATAGGGCATTTCTTCAAACGTCTGTTGGTCGAAGAGGACGACCATCTTCTGTTGCGTGGAGCCAAGTTTGGCTGCATCTGATTGCGTCACCAACTCCTCAGTCGTGGAGAAGTTTGTCCCCAGCAGAGTCGCCATCGTGTTTGCCATGAAATATAAAAGAACAGAACTATTATCGGAGGACTGGACTTTTACTTCATAATACAAACTCGCTTGTACAAAGAAAGCCTAGGGACGAAAACCTAGGTACAGCAATCTAAGTACAATTGTTTATTTTAGATTCTGGGGGATGACGATAGAGGCTCGGGAAAGCGACAGCAGCTCTACCTTACTCCTTGGACGATCAGATGCAACCTTGGCTCCGGGGAAGAAATGCTCTCAGGAAGCTCTCTGTGTGTGCCTTTGTCTCTCTGCTCTCTTTCTTCTGTCTCTCTCTGTGTGTTCTCTCCTTGTTACAAGGGAATGGCACCTTGCTATTTATAAGAGTGGGGGCATCATTAGGGTTTTACAATGAATGCCCATTCTCAAAAGTCGGCGGCTAAGAATCAATAAATCTGGGTCGCTCATCTTGAATATAATAGATCTGGGCAATTAATGTGATTGCATCAAATCTTTGTGGGTAATTAAAGATGATTGACATAAATCCCCATGATTTGTTATGCCAATCTCGGATTTTCAACCACGTGTCATTGATTTGCTTGATTGCAGATGATCTGATTTGATCCCAATATTTTATTGGGATTTTGTCACGCCCCAGTACCGAAATACAGGGACGGACTAGGCCAGCTACTCCATATGAGGTACATAACGTCATACGGCGATCGTGGCTGTCGAGAGACTAGGGGGTACATGCTACAATCAAGTCTCCTATGGTCCCACAGAGTTCTATGTCTCAATCAATTAAGTCAAATCAGCAATTAAATGAACATTAAAGATAAAGCAGTAAGGCGTCCCTGACGCTTCATCAAAATAATCATGAGAGACTAGCTTTATAATTTAGCTATATCAGAGTGTCAGGAGTACAAAATTATACACAGCTGCAGTCTGTTTAATTATAATTATGTACTGACACAAAATATTAAGTAATCCGGCTAACAGGTGCCGGTGGCTAAACGCCGCAAAAGTATAAGCAGGAGTGGTGGAGAAGAAACCCACTCGAGTCCCCGAACCGCCATGCTCCTAGTATGCACCATGGATGTCAGGAAGGAAGATCGTGTCCTCTGGCTCTGCTACGAGATCTAGCCAAATAAAACCAGCGGGGTCAGCCCCGAATAGCAAGTACCGCCAAAGGGGCACAAGAGTTAAGATTAAAAACCCAACTAATAGAATGACTGATAATAGTGATACTTATGCTACTATTATAGGGTAGCGCAACATCCTCGAACCCATATGGCACCCTTACAACCAAACAAGGACAAAAGGTGCCGCATGGAGTCGGGACGTGTCGTACTCTATAACTTTCACATAAGTTAAAAAGGTATAAACCAAAAAATCTCCTGATCGTGACTTCGGTCTATAGCCTATCGCAGCACAATAACCAACCCAACAATCAAACAAGAACATGGGTTGGATCATGTACCATAATAGACCATGTTCCTCAGTCATTCACAGAAGTAGCACTTCACCACCAGAATAAGTCTTCCGTTCATAACTTCGGTCCACAGCCTATCATAGTACGATAACCAACCCAACAATCAAACAAGAACATGGGTTGGATCACGTACCACAACAGTTCGCTTCCCTCGGTTATTCGCGGATGGTAATAGGATACAAGCAAGTCGTTTTCACGGCCAATCAAGTCTACGAGTTTCTAGTGGGACGAGGTTATCCTCGCGTCATGTTATTAGAAAAATCCTCAGATCGTATCTTTCCAGCAAGGCTAGCCAACCCAGGGGTTCGCGTAGACAGGTGTCATGGAGCACAGGTCCCTCGTGAGGCCACCTTGCCAAGACATGTAATATATAGCAGGAATTAATCGGATACAGCCATCCACTCGTTGCGGATGACACAGTATCCGTGGAGACCAGCCGGCGCGCCAAGATAATATCTCAGGGCGGCTGGTGTAACACGATCTCGGGACTCTGCCCTCCCCATGCATCTAGTATATTCAGTTGTCTAGTTTAACCCTAGGTGAAATCTTGGACTCTCATGTTGTGGCCTGCATGATTACCCTCCTAAAGTCGTACTTTAGTACGAGTACCCCAAAGAGGATCTATGTCAATCAGTATGTCAACATGTGCTACCCTCCTTAGTGTAATGCATCATTGCAAATACGCCACGTGGAGTTACGAGTCATTTGTCGAGCATGAACAAGAACTGGGACATTCAGGTACATGTATCAGGAAGGAACACTTTGTTCTTCGGGGTCACATCAGTACTCATATCATGTTCGGGACAAAAGGCATAAGGATATAAAACGGGCATATAATATCTAATAAAATATCAAAAGCATACGCACAACAAGACAGCGTGGGTGAAAAGTCACGCAAGCTTACACAAGACAGCGTGCGTAAAAAGTCACGCAGGCTCAAGGAGAGAGCTGCGGGAAAAGTCACGCAGGCTCAAGGGAAAGAGCAGCGTGAAAAGTCACGCCGGCTCAAGGGAAAGAGCAGCGTGAAAAGTCACGCACGCTACAGGGAGCAGCGTAGGTAAAAAGTCACACACGCTACGGGGAGCAGCGTAGGTGAAAAGTCACGCACGCTACAAGGAGCAGCGTAGGTGAAAAGTCACGCACGCTACAGGGAGCAGCGTGGGTGAAAAGTCACGCACGCTACGAGGAGCAGCGTGGGTGAAAAGTCACGCACGCTACAGGGAGCAGCGTGGGTGAAAAGTCACGCACGCTACAGGGAGCAGCGTGGGTGAAAAGTCACGCACGCTACGGGAGCAGCGTGGGTGAAAAGTCACGCACGCTACGGGAGACACGCTTCCAACAAGAAGCGTGCCTAAGTCTGCGTACGCAGCGCTAAAGAGCGCACGTAGCTCAGTGTGCGTGAGCTAAGAAGCTCTGCACACTGCTCACTGTCTTCTCCAAACAGCAAGAACACTATGGCAGAACCCAAAACTTCAAAAACAACATAACTTGGTCATCCGAACTCCAAATCCGGATTTTCAAAGTTCCAACTTGGGTGAAATGGAATTCTCTTCCACATGGAAGCATCAAAACCCACAAAACTTCAACGAAAATAGATCAAAACTAAGGAAATCCGAAAATGATTAAAACTTAGATCTACAAAAATCAAAGCTTCAAAATAGAAATTTCCAAGTTCTAAACTAGTATAGATTGAGGAGAAGAACATGTTTTGGCAAATAGTTTTTGTAAGAATCATTAACAAAATTATGGATCCTTTTCTTGAGCAAGTTGGTACTTGCCTTGGTTGGTGGAGGAAGTAAATGAGAAGAAGTAAAATAAGAGGAGAGAGAAGGAGATGAGTTATATATATAGAATTCTTGGACCCATGGGTTCATGATGAACCAAAGGGTTCATGATGAACCATGGGTGAACCAAGAATAGGTTACCCAAATGAGCCAAAACTGTAGGCCCCAAATGCAGAAAATAAATTAGGAAATAATATTTTATCGAATATTTTTTTTGGAAAATACATGAAGAAATACTGCATAATAAATATCGTATAAATTCAAGGTAAATACAATTTATGGGTTTACGTATTAAAATACGTATTCCAGGATTGGGGAGTGACAGATTTGTTGATGGATTTTGGTCGATTTGATACCACGTGTCCCATTATCATGCCACGTGTCTTAATTGCGAGCCACTTAGAAAATCTGATCCGCATGAGGACTACTCCCCATTGAGCCGCATAAGGCTGGCTACGTGTTAAGGCTGCTTGGGAGTGGCCCCTGAACATTTGAACCGCATGGTGGTGATCTGAGCCGCATGAGCGTAGGTGACCGTATGATGGGTGCTTTCTTCGTGAGCCGTATGGAGATAGTCCTCGTGAGCCGCATGGAGATAGCCTCTGCTTGAGCCGCATGGGATAGTTCTCGTGAACCGCATGGGATAGCTTCTGCCTGAGCCGCATGGGTGGCCTCTGTCTGAGCCGCATGTGACTGTACACGTGTCAAGGACGCATAAAGGTTTCTGGGTTTTGGGGGATTGTGTCAGAGATCTCCTTCGTTTCCCTAGGAGTCAGCCATTATGACAGAGTCATTATTGCATCTTTCTGTCATTGTCAGAGCTGTCAGCCGTCAAGGCATTAAATGCAGTAGACGACAAAAGGAAGAGCTATTGAGGACCACGTGGCTCCTCTCTGAGCCGTATAGATGCTTGAGCCGCATGGGTCCATGAGCCGCATGAGCTCTCTGAGCCGCATGGGGATCCTTGGCTGCATGGATCTTTCTTTATTCTTTTCCATGCTTCTACAATAGTCTTAATAATATTCGGAAACCACATATATCCGAAGTCACTTTGCCTCAAATTTATGCCTCGTCAGAGTGCACCTGACTGCAGTGAATTTTTTTGGCTCCATAACTTGAATAATGATAGGTTACCGAGTAGTCTATCAACTTTATCCATTTTATGTCTAAACAACATAGGAGACAAATATGATGCATTTAGGACATAGTCTCAATAATATCTGAAAACCTATGATCACCTAAAATCACTTCAACTTAGAGTCTATGCCTCGCCAGTGCGCGACTAGCTGCACTAAACTCATAATTTCAATAATTTAGGTAAATGGCTGCAACGTATATATACGAAGGCATATTTGGTCACTGAATATTTTTTCAACTTTATCCATAGAAATTTCAAAAGGATAGCTCAACAATCCAAAAGTTTTCTAATGACTAAAGGAAGCTCAATAATAGAATGGAATCAATTCTCTGACCGTTCCTGCTTCATGATACTCAAGTATTTAGTATAGAAGCTTTATAGGCCTTGAATTGATAAAGAAGTTACCTAGAGATAATAAGGTTTCAAGTTGAGTAGATGAAGTCAACAAATGAAAATATTCTCAGTCCTAGGAATAACTTAGGAAATATCAAGGTTTAGGTACAAACATAAGCAAGGTAGCCTATAGGACTATAAACAAGCCAAAAATAGATATTTAAATAGATAATTTTGGCCCTATATTGTAACAGGGTGAATATAATCTAAGTGTTTTAGTTGTTTCTAGAGTCTCATCTTGTCACTCCCAGTTTTCAAAATTGAGGGTAAATTTGTCTTTTTTTATTTTTATTATTTTGGAAATTTTATATATTTAATATTAATTTTATATGATTTGTTTAGTCGGGTTCAATTTTCATCTCGTTTTGACTTGTGTTAGTGACTCGGATAGCTTAGACTCTAGATGAGACCCCATGTTTAGTTAGGCATGGCCCACAAATCCTACTAATTAAGTTAGTTAGATTAGTCTAGTCCCACTCTATTAGATTAGTCAAATTAGAGACTCAAACTCAATCCTTTTGATCCCAAACTTGAACCTAAGTTAGATCAAACCATATGAGACTAGAGGGGGGCAAATATGACAATTCACATTTTCCTTAATGACCCATAGGTGGCCGGCCATGTTAGGGAAGGGATGATTCATTACAACTTGCCTCTTTTTAATTCCCAAGTGTTCTTCCCTAATTTAGAGAGCTCCCCTTTGATTTGATCTCCAAATCAAATCATTCCTTTACCAAATCTTCCATCAATCCTCTCCATACTCTCAAGGAAGGGTGCTAACAAGATTGGAAGAAAAGTGCAAGGAGGAAGTGTCCACTTTGAAGGATCTTCGTATCAGAGCCGTGTCCTTAAGAGATTCATTGGGATTTGACTCGCAATAGGTAAAACCAATCCTCTAAACCAATTTCCTATGCATATTAGTTAGTTTGAATCCGTAGGATCCACCCCCATGCATGTATCTTCTTTAGATTCAAGTTTGAGACCATTTGGAGCTTTCTAGAGCAAGTTAGGATTTTGCCTTGTGTCCTACTTGTAGAATCCCCACTTTGGACACCCCTTGTGTTTGTGTTTATGCTAGGAGCCTAATTAGGAATCTAATTTCAGTTTTGTTTATATTAGAGAGTTGTTAGTGTGTGTGTAGGATGGTTGGACGTGTTTATACTTGGATACTAAAGAGTGGTATCCAAGTATCATAGACTTTGGTACCATATATATATATATATATATATATATATATATATATATATATATATATATATATATATATATATATATATATATATATATATAGTGTCTATACTTTGGTGGACTGTTTTGTATAATATTTCATTTCTTTATAGTTTTAGTTGTTGTTGTAATAGTTGTAGTTGTGGTTGATGTTTTGGTTGGATAGATTGGTAGATTGAGAGTGGGATTGAGAGAGTGAGAGAGATGGATAGGGAGGGGGACTGAAGTGAATGCAGCAGCAGCATGCAAGCTTCAAAGCAGTAGCTCATGCAGCATGAATGCAACAGCAGTAGCAGGGCACTTGTTGCCCCGCTTTGCAGTTCAGTGAGCATATCATTTCAGTCCTGTTTTACATATCTTAGCAGTCCTATAACATCTCCATTTCAGTCCCATTCCCAACTCATATCAGTACAACATATCTATAATATAAAGCAGAGTGGGTTTTTGGTCCGACCCATGTGCTTTGGTTCAATGATAATGAAAGGACTAAATTGCCCATCTCTCTATAAGAGAGGAGGAGGTCCTATATTGTGTGTGGAGCAACCGGTTGTTCCAACGGCACCCCCATCTCCAGCTCCTCTTGTACCGCCCCTCCCTCCGCCGCCTCTGCTCCATCCTTGTCCACGTCGTCGTCGTCGGCCTATTCCGCAACCCCTTCGTCGCAAGCAGCCTCCTCCACCGTGCCATCGACGCCGACCCTTTCTTCACCACCCGCATCTTCTCTGCCATGACCAACCCCAACCCCTTCTCCTTCAACACCGCCATTGCCATCTCCGCCGACCCACTCTCCATCTACTCCCAAATGCTCCGCCGCCTCGTCCCTTCCGACTCCCACACCTTATCTTTCTTGTTCAATACCACCACCGCCACCACCGCCACCAGGTCGCTCCACGCACACGCCCTCCTCCTCGGATTCTGGTCCGACCCCTTCATGCAGACCGTCCTGCTCACAGCCTACTCTCGACGCGGCTCTGTCGACCACGCACTGCGAGTATTCAACGAAATGCCGCACAGGGACGTCGTCTCCTAGATCGTCGCCGTCTCGGGCCTCGCCGCCCTCGGATGCCCAGCGATGGCCCTACGCGTCTTCTCCTTCATGAGGCCCCACGCCTCTCCGAATGCCGCCACCGTGGTCTTTGTCATGTCCGCCTCCGCCGGGCTCGGGTCCCTAGCGCTGGCCCGTTGCCTGCACACCTACGTTGAGAAGGCCGAATTCGGAGGCCGCGTCTCCGTCCGAAACTCCTTGGCGCTGGTCGGTGCCTGCACGTCTACGTCGAGAAGGCCGGGTTCATGTACGTGCCATTATGGCACGGGTTATCCACTAGTGTCCTATATTTTATAGTTCATTCCATACCATAAATTCCCTTTTTCATTACATTTCAGTCCAACTTACATTGCTATCAGTCCAGTTATATCCATGTTCAGTCCACATACTTGCAGTCCATTATTTCCCATACTTGCAGTCCAATATATATATGTATTCAGTCCCATATATCATTCCTACGTATCAGTCCAGATTTTCTATCAATATGTTAAGCAGTCCACATATCCTTGACAGTGTTCAGTCCATATGTCCTACATTTCATAATACAAATCATACCACTGTCCCTTGCAATGATCTATACATCAGTCCATATTTCCATACTTAGCAGCCTTACACTTCAGTCCATATATCATCCATTCAGTCCAATTTGGTCCCATACCACAGTCATATATCCTATGTTGACAGTCCCCATATCCACAATATCACAATCCACTTTACATTCCATACCATATCAATCCAATACCTACATGTCACATTATATCCTTTCACTTCATATCAACCCTTAGTCCTTTGTGAGTGATAGTGTGTGTGTGTGTGTGTGTGTGTGTGTGTGAGTGAGTTAGTGAGTGTTTAGTTAGAAGGGTAAGGTAATGTTAGAATGTTAGTGTTAGTAGGGTAATGGATATTTGAGAGTAAGGTATTAGGATTTTAAGATAGGTTGTGAGAGTATCAAGATACCAAGACTTTGGTATCGAGATACGAGGATGAGTTATTGGGATACCATCTTGTGGTAGAGGGGTAGCCTAGAAAGTAGTTAGAGGCTAAGGTAGTGAGTTTACCTTGGTAAGGTAATAAGATAAAGTTAGGGTAATTACTTAAAGTTAAGATATGAGTTTGATATGTTAAGGTATAGTTAGAATTACGGTGTCTTGGTTGGTAGTGGTTAGAAATAGTATTCTTAGACTAGTTTTGACCTCAGTTGACTGTTTTGACTAAAAGTCAACCGAAAGTCAACGCTTGGCCTAGAATGACTAGAACTTGACCAGAGTTGACCAGTTGACCAAAAGTCAACTGTTAGTTAACATTAGTCTAGTTTGATCTAGAGTTGACCAGTTAATCAAAAGTCAGCTGTAAGTCAACCTTTGACCCAGTTTGACCTAGTTTGACTTGGTTTGACTTCCTGTGACCTAGTTAGACCTAGTGTGACTCAGTGTGACTTAGTTTGACCTAGTTTGACTTGATGTGACCTAGTTTGATTTAGTTGGACTGAGTTTGACCTAGATTGCATATCATACAGTAGAATTTCATACTTAACTTTGTTTAAACCTAATTAGCTTACCATATCTTATCTTTAGGTCTTTGAGATCACTCTGAGCATCGACCTTACTTGACAGCTCTGGACAGCAGGCGTGTACATTCTCTGATAGTAGTTTTTTGTCTTGATATCTTCTGTATTTGATTCTGTTATAGTGTTTTACTTGATTCTTGACACGATGGTGCATGGACTAATATTATCAGATTCCTGTCATGAGATGTCATTCCTGGATTTTTTTTGGATACTGGTACTTGCTTGATCGTGTCTTGTACTTGTATTGACACTGATTCCTAAGAGGGAGTAGCTACCTTCTTAGGGAATCACGTATCATGACATGCTATGTCCGGATCCGCATACTACTCGGGGATGGGGAGTTATTATAGGTTACGTGATCAATACCCCTCCTGAATTTCTGTTACTACTTATTTCATAGCTCCATCCTCACCATACGTGGGGTGTAGCCTGACCCGTTACTACTTGCACCATTGCTTTCCATACTGGCCGGGCCGAGTTCCCGTACTTGTAGCCGGTCATATGGAAGAGCCTGCCCTGACCTATACCGATCACATAATGCTATAATACTCGAGGCACATTTTACAGTTATTATATCAGATAGATAGATTTCTACTTAGTTCTACTTTCCTGTATAATACACTCGGCATGATTTTCTGCTTTACATATCCTGTATATTTCTATCTTGATATGTTCATATTGTATTCCATTGTGATTGTCTCTTACAGCATTTGTCAATATTATAAAACTGTTGTTGGAGTTGTACTTGCTCATTTTCCTGACAGGATAACTGTTGATATTTTTACAGAGGATACGTTGGTCGACTACTCTATCTTCTATGGGTATAGCCAGGATGGAGACTATGACCAGCTATTACCCTTGGAGCCCGTAGATGATACTTTACCTATCTAGATCTGCGAGTTAGGTTTGTCTGGCCTGCGAGCCAGCTAGCTTGTGATACTTATTATTATATTTGTGTTTTGAGTTTTGTGTTATGTCTTCGACTCTCTACTGTGTTTGTGAACTTTGATTCTATTTCCGTATTTCTATTTCCATCATATCGTTATGATATTCGTGCCTATCTTTCCTAGATGTCTTGTGATTGAGTTGAGATTATATACCTCCGTGCGGAGATGACAAGTACTTTTATATTGTTTCTAGATGATATACTTTCTAGTAGACCTATACAGCGTTCTACCATCGATTCTGCGACGCAGGCTGGACGTACCCACGTTCTCGTGCCCCTAAACAGGGTGCGGATCATGACACATTTTTGTGGTGGCCCATGCAAGTCAGAGTCGCAACTAGTACAATTTTGTATTGGTGCTCGACTTAGAGTGCTGCTACGAGCCTGTAGCAAGGATATAGGCTAGGTTATTATTATAGAAGTTTACTCAATCATATTTTAGGAAAATTTTCGGTCTTTCGATTATTATGACAACACTTCTTGCAATTCGAATTCGATTATCCTTCTTTGATAATATCTTATCTTGTGCCATATTGATCTCTTTGTTTCAACTCGTCTTCATGATGACGAAGACGCGTTCGTAGGCTACTGGATCTAGTGTTGAGTCGGAGAGGTCTGATCCAGTAGGTGAGGGAGTCCAGGAGACAGTCCCTGTTATCCCTACCGTTCTGGAGGCAGTGACAGTAGCAGCACCAGGAGGTCTTCCACCTCCACCCCAGAGGGCTCCTATCGTCATACCGGAGATACTGCCGCCACCACCCCTGTACTTCTGATATTCGTATTCCTGCAGCAGATGATGCAGTCAAAGCGAGTCCAGGCAGAGGCATCGCAGCGTCATACTGACGCATCATATTGCCAGACCGAGGTGCTGAGGCAGAGCATAGAAAATGCTCATCAGTTAGCACTGGCAGCGGTAGAGAAGGTAGCCCCAGGTTCAGTTCAGGGCACCCCCGCCGAGCAACCTTATCAGCAGCAGGCTAGGCCAGGAACATTTTTGAGCTTCAGAAAGTTGAACCCCAGGGAGTTCAAGGGGACCGAAGGCATTCTCTATGTCGACGACTGGTTGGAGGACGTGCAACGGAGCTTGGAGTTGGCAGAACTTCCAAGAGGATTGTGGGTCACAGCTGTGGCGAGTTAGTTCTTTGAGATCGCCTTGACGTGGTTTTGTACGGATCCTCGTGCATCGGTGAGAGGTTTGACATGGAAGAACTTTCGGTGGCTCTTCAAGAAGAAGTTCTTCCCCGACGTAGCTCCTACCGCATTGGAGGGCCAGTTCGTGGGATTAGTGCAGGGAAACTCGTCGGTGGACGAGTATATGGTGGAGTTCTTTTGCCTGAGCAGATTTTCTATGGATATGATCCAGGACGAGGGGGAGAAGGCCCACAAGTTCAGGAGGTGTCTGATTCATGCAGTTCGTATACGCACTTCTGGACGTCGTGATGCGACTTTCGACCAGATCCTGATGGATGCACAGATAGCAGAGGAGGACTTCGACCTCAGGCCGAAGTGGAGCAGGGATACTTTGGGAGCGAGTTCTAGTACGGGAGTGGCAAAGCCTTCCCATACTCAGCAGAGGCAATTTCAGCAGCAGCCACAGTTTTGTCAACATCAGGCACTTGTACGTGCCCACCAGCAACTGGGACAGAACCAAAGGCAAGCCATCCAGTGTGCTTACTGTGGGAAGTCGGGACACTCTCGTGAGGTTTGAACGAGGAGATTGGGCGTTTGTCTGTTCTGTGGAGCGTCCGACCATCAGCTGAAGGTCTGTCCTGTTTGTGCAGCCGAGGGAGGCCAGGACAGAGCACTGACGGGGCCTGCCGTCCAGCACCAGAGGTGAGCACCCCAGGGCAGATTTTTTGTACTAGCAGCCGAAGAGTTTGAGCCAGTGGCAGATATGGTGGCAGGTTTTGTTCTACTCGATTCTTTTCCTGTATTTCCTTTTTGTTTTCGCTCACCCTTGTTCGTCATTATCGAATTTGATTTTATGTACCATCGCTGATTTGACTTTCTATATCGAGATGAATGTTATGGCCTGAGTTATGGTATCTCCTGATAACATATGATGATAGAAATAATAGGGAAGATAAAACGTCTACTTTGTTATGGAGCCTAGAGTTTATCATAGCTATATTAGCCGGCAAGGCGAGAACATAGAGACCTGACTTCAGATGTACATATCTTGATTATAAGATTTGGGATTTCTGGCAGCTATACTAGTCGACGTAGCGAGGATTCCAAACGACATGATTAAGAAAGTGCATACCCTAGTTATGGACTCTACCGTTTATCGTAGTCTTGCTTACTAGCGTGGCGATGATTTTCAGTATCATGATTTTGGACAGATGCATATGATTATCAGATTGTATCTTGAGAAGGGCCCTAACGTGTCATCCCTATCGTATCACTTCTGTTTATATAGATTATATTTTTGACCATTTGGACCTTTCCATATTTTACTTGTTGATCTTGTGTGTTGCTAGATAGAAGTTTGACCTTGATTGTTGGGGGAGTGACCTAGAGTAGAGTACAACCACCTTAAATTTTGAGGACAAAATTATTCTAAGGGGGGTAGATTTGTCACTCCCAGTTTTCAAAATTGAGGGTAAATTTGTATTTTTTTTTAATTTTTATTATTTTGGGAATTTTATATATTTAATATTGATTTTATATGATTTGTTTAGTCGGGTTCGATTTTCATCTCGTTTCGACTTGTGTTAGTGACTCGGGTAGCTTAGACTATAGATGGGACCCCAAGTTTAGTTAGTCATGACCCACAAATCCCACTAATTAGGTTAGTTAGATTAGTCTAGTCCTACTCTATTAGATTACTCAAATTAGAGACTCAAACTCAATCCTTTTGATCCCAAACTTGAACCTAAGTTAGATCAAACCATATGAGACTAGAGGGGGGCAAATATGATAATTCACATTTGCCCTAATGACCCATAGGTGGCCGGCCATGTTAGGGAAGGGATGATTCATTTCATTCATTACAACTTGCCTCTTTTTAATTCCCAAGTGTTCTCCCCTAATTTAGAGAGCTCCCCCTTTGATTTGATCTCCAAATCAAATCATTCCTTCACCAAATCTTCCATCAATCCTCTCCATACTCTCAAGGAAGGGTGCTAGCAAGGATTGGAAGAAAAGTGCAAGGAGGAAGTGTCCACTTTGAAGGATCTTCGTATCGGAGCCGTGTCCATAAGAGATTCATTGGGATTTCACTCCCAATAGGTAAAACCAATCCTATAAACCAATTTCCTATGCATATTAGTTAGTTTGAATCCGTATGATCCACCCCCATGCATGTATCTTCTTCAGATTCAAGTTTGAGGCCATTTGGAGCTCTCTAGAGCAAGTTAGGATTTTGCCATGTGTCCTCCTTGTAGAATCCCCAATTTGGACATCCCTTGTGTTTGTGTTTATGCTAGGAGCCTAATTAGGAATCTAATTTCAGTTTTGTTTATATTAGAGAGTTGTTAGTGTGTGTGTAGGACGGTTGGATGTGTTTCTACTTGGATACTAAGAGTGGTATCCAAGTATCATAGACTTTGGTATCATATTTATATATATCTATGTATATTTAGTTTCTATACTTTGGTGGACTATTTTGTATAATATTTCATTTCTTTATAGTTTTAGATGTTGTAGATGTTATTGTAATAGTTGTAGTTGTGGTTGATGTTGTGGTTGGATAGATTGGTAGATTGAGAGTGGGATTGAGAGAGTGGGAGAGATGGATAGGGAGGGGGACTGAAGTGAATGCAGCAGCAGCTTGCAAGCTTCAAAGCAGCAGCTCATGCTGCATGAATGCAGCAGCAGTAGCAGGGCACTTGTTGCCCTGATTTGCAGTGCAGTGAGCATATCATTTCAGTCCTGTTTTATATATCTTAGCAGTCCAGTAACATCTCAATTTCAGTCCCATTCCCAACTCATATCAGTCCAAATCGTCTCGAGCGGCACGCCTTGAGAGATTCGAAGATATTTTCTTTATTTATTGTGTTGTCAGCTGTCAGTGCTATCAGGCAATGATGGCTATTAATGTCAGACGCCACGTAGGCTTGGGCGCAGTCTGTTGTCAGGCGCAACCTAATCAATGGCGCAGTTTGATCCTTTAAGCTTCAAAACATTGGCGCAACTTGATTTTTGGGTCGCAACTTGATTGCTGGGTAGTAAAAACATGATGCAACTTGATTTTTAGGCTCTACAAGATCCAATTTAAAGTTTTCGAATTTTAAAATTTTCTAAAACTTCAAAATACTTTGAATCATAATAATGACTGAGTCAAGTTGCGCCTATCTCGCACAATCTGTTGTAAACCGTTACGATTTTATATGCGCAACTTCAGGGTGACTATTAGGATTCCATCTTTTGGGCTATAAATGTCACGACCCGTACCCTAGAGTTAGGGCACGAGAACGTAACCACGCCCAGCCTACGCCGCAGTGTCGGCGGTAGAACGCTGTCCTAGGTCTCAATGCATCTAACAGTATAAGACTAAACAGTTTATACTCCCCGAATGGGGTGACATAGTAGATACAGACTCAATCACATCTAAAGTAAAGCATGATGAGGATAGATAAAACATGAAATCCAAAAGAGATACAGGAGATAGAAGTCAAAGTGTCTAAGATACATAAACCCAAAAATATATCTCAAAGCTCAATACAATAATCCATAGAATAAATACAACTCAATACAACTGAAATAACTAACTATACAACCTCTACTGTGTCTCCTCTAGGCTAGCAGGCAACCTCCAGGATATCTGTAAAATTTATCAACAGGTCCAGTCAGGACATGAACGAGTACAACTCATCAAGAAATTCCAATTAAATGACAAAGAACTATAAAGCAGTTATAGACAGTTTTATTGATGAATATGGCAGTTTATATACAGGTGATGGTATGAAGAATAGATAAGATACAATAAAAGTAAGTAACTAAAATAAGAGAAGAATGATGGCAAGGAAGACTGTAAAATAAATCTAGCTGAACTAAAGTAACATAATAAGTCCAGAATGTAAATGTAAACAAGTGCAAAACCCAAGTAAATTCAGACAACATGAATCTGATACCAGGTGGTTCCAGTACAAGATGAGTCCGGTATAAGGTGAGTTCAGTTGGTGATCAAAGGTTCCAGGGTGAGTCCAGTCTATACTCTAACAGTGTATTTTAAAATATCGGGATCGACATGTGAACGGCTGTAGATAATACGGCACACCGCACACTCGGCCAAGTGTGGGATGCCTATCATTCCAGTATAATTCCAAGAGAGTGGTTCCTGTATTTAGGTATGTTCACATGCCTATTCCCAATATTTCCCCGCCCACAAGTACAAGTGAATCCAGAAAACGACACGAGAATCGAGATGAGTCCAGCCAAACATAATGATACCAGCAAAAGATTCCAGAGTGATTCCAGTAGGTGGTTCCAGTAGTGATTCCAGTAGGTGATGCCAGTAGTAGTTCCAAAAATAGAGGCCAGACAAATAGTATGTGTGTCACATACATGAATCCAGAAATATCCATACGTGTTGTAAGAATCACATAAAACTATCTAGAACTGAAGTACAGTAATTGACAAGTAAATGAAAGAACTATCAGAGAATGTACTCGCTTGATGTCTGAATGTCCAAAGTAAATATACTGTCTGATGAGAGGTGTCTGGCTCATAATTAGAACAGCACAAGTCACAACATGTCCAGAAGGGTAATATAAAGTACTACAATGCATTCTACATGAATCTAGGTCAAACTAGGCCAAAGTCAACCCTTGGTCAACTCTGGTCAACTGCACTAGTCAAACTAGGTCATGTCCTAACCCAGCAAGTCTTACTAGGCCTAACCAAGACTATCCTAGCAAGCACACATCAATACAAGGCTATACAAGCCAACAAACACCCAACTCTATATAGCATGCAATTATTCAATACTTAACTAGGCAAGAATTCACATTGGATATACACTAGGTAATCTATTACTTTAAGCTATATATGTCTACACATATATACACATGCATATATTGGTATTAACATTAGGTCTATAATCATGGCATTTCAAATAGTTATATAAACTTATATATTACAACACAATATGTTAACATATATATAATATACATACATAGCTAAGTTAACTATATTCATAAATACTTATTTAAGAGGCTATGTGTGTGTATGTGAACATGGCAAAGGGGCAAGTGAGGGTTAAATGGGCATACGTAGTGTATACATATGAAAGAGTGTCAAAGTGTAAGTGAACAATGTGTCAAGTGTGATAGCGTCAACATAGTGTAAGGGGGTACATGAGGTAATATAGGATTTGTGTTAACATAGAATATTACATCTCATTAACTTGTATATTACATACATTACATCTATTATTACATTACATTCATGTTTGCATTCATTCATCATTCATTTATTCTCTTGCACTACTATATGCACCATACATTACATACTATGGAACCTACATATTCATTACAAGCCATACTTATACATGCTTACATTAGATAGGATACTTACACCTCATACATCATTTATTTAAATATTTACTCATGCTTGCATTCTCTATTTAATTACATAATGTATATACATTAACATGGGTTAAAATCAAATAGAACATTATATTACACATAAGGGTGCACAAAATGCATATGCCGAATAGTAACTCCTACTAATAATCAATACTGTACCATCTCAGCATGAATTAAAATCTAGGATTAAAGTATATTATAGATCTATGTGTTAGCTTTCCAAAACTTCAAACGGATCGCGTTTTCGTTTTCGGAAACTCCCGAAATCGCAAAAACACCGAGAACGCGTTTGTCTTTCGTACAGCTGACACTCAAATAATTCTCCAGTTACAGAAAGAATTAGGCCTGTTAATACATGTTTTTGGAAATCTAACTTAAATACGCTTCTTTTAAAAAAATGGAAGATTAAATCGAGCTTTGAGCTAGAAGTTATGACATTTCTAAGTTAGGGCTGAAATTAAAAATGTGGATAAAAATCATGACGGATTTGGGTAGTTTAAGACAAAAGAACATAAGTATATAACATAATATATCAAGAACTCACTCTCTACACTAATATATATATATATATAAGAGACACTATAGAACACATCTCCAATACAAAAATATGAGATTAAACATGTAATAATTCATTCATACATAACAACAACACACAGTGTGTCCAAATTTGGGATTTTTCCATATGGACACAAACACAACACAAAGGACACTCCTATGACCTTCAAATGGACACGAAATGGACACAAATGGAGATACAACCATGGGGGTCATTCCTATGTGTTCAAAATAGACCTATATGCATGAGGAAATAAAAATGAGAAGGGATTTATACCTCCCGGTAGATCGAATCGAAGAAAAACCTTCCCGGAGCGACACCGACACGTAGAGATTCCAAAAGGACACAAACGAGCTCCGAATCCTCCCAAACTTGGGTAGCTTCCTCCTTGGCTAGAATGGAGAAGGAAAGAAGAATATTTGGTGGCGAAATGGAAGGATTTGGTGGAGAAATGGAAGGATTTGGTGGAGAAATTGCTAGGGATTGCTCTCTAGAAATTTGGGGAAGAACAAGAGAGAGAGTGTGGATGAGAATAATGAAATGAACTTGAGCCTATCCTCTCCCAAAGTGGCTGGCCATATGGGGCTATTTGTCCTATTATGGTAAGGTCCAAAATGCCTCCACTAACCTATTCTGTGAGTATTAGGAAAGGGCTAATTGGTTGGGGCTAAATTAGTCATTCTAAAGTCTCTAATCACACTAACCTTATCCATAATAATTAGTCTAACCTCTAACTAAAATATTTCTATCATGTGGACTAAAATTAATATCATGTGGGCCATGCCTAACTAGTGTGTGGATCCCACTAGAGTCAAACTACCCCCGGGTCCCCGTTTCAAGTCGTATTGAGCTGAAATTCGAACCCGACTCAAATAATCCCAAAACAATATCATAAATAATAAAATAAATTTGAAAAATATTTCAAAAATATAAAATGACAAAAATATCCCTGTTTCTGAAAACTGGGGATGGCAAATTCCTCGAAATTAAAACCAAACAATAGTAAAATGTCAAAATCACAAGTCATAATTTTAAATAGTTTAAAAATGATTAAAAATCACAAAAAATCATAATATGAAGTAATAATCAATAAATAATAATTATAATTACAAAATTTCAAAATTTCAAAATTACCCTCATCTGGAAAACTGGGTATTACAATCCTACCCACCTTATAAAAATTTTGTCCTCGAAATTAAGATGATCGTACCCCCTTCTATGTCAAACATAGTCAAGGGTCAATCACTAGTCAATTTCTCAACATCCAAGTACTTGGTCATCAACTGGTCAACTTCTTAGGGTTTTACCTATGCTAGCTATCTAGGTGTTGGCAACTAGAATTTAACAAAAGAGAAACTCTATAATAGACTAGCTCTTAACTTTCCAATCCTATCAAGTCACCTATAACTAAAAACCTACAAGCTAAGCACATGAATACCAAATACCACATATATATATATGCTCAAGAACAACAACCCATCACATATATCCTAAGTATATCATCTATATATATACATGACTGATCAACCAAGGGTTAAGGCAGACTAAACTTATAAGGGTCTAAAACAATGCTTAGAACTAGGCTAAGGATGAATGGTCTGAATCAAGGGGACATGGTATCTAGTGAAGGGTCTGCACACTGCCTATAAAGGTGATCAACACAAAGGAACTCAACACGAAGGGAACTTAACTAAAATGGAAAACTGAACCAAGTATAGGCTAAACAACATGTTTATAACCCTATACAACAATGGCCTATAGATACCAACTAACCTATATCCCATATGCCAATATCATCTGCAATCTATCTATACAAATAGACCTCTCGGTCTTAGGTGAAACTACAACTATACTCAAAGGCAGGCTCTGGTCATGGGTGCCTCACTAGAAAAGGTAAGGGAAAGTAGTAATAATCATCAAGGATGTAAGGCATACTAACATCCTATGTGTTACTGGTTGGTATTATAGATAACAGGAGAATTATCTGCAATGGGTTACTATTCTAACACCAATGCTAACTATCACCTCTAGGGTACAGACACTCTACAAGTCATCATACCATTATACTATGAAGGAACTACCTATGAATAAGCTCTACAAAACTAAATATCCCTACTCCTAAATCATTTATAATAATCAAAAGGGTATGATGTTTAAACCTTCTCAAGATACAATCTGTTAATCATATGCGTCTGTCCAAAATCATGTTGTCCAGAGTCTTCATCATGCTAGTGAGCAAGGCTACGATAATCACAGAGTCCTTGACTAAGGTACGTACCTCTAGGTTCATGGTATTTAAAATTTTTGCACTGCCGTATGCGACGGCGAAAACCTTAAATTTCCATACCCGAGAATACATCCAAAATCTGACTACATGTCCTCACTATGCCAACTAACATGACTATCAAGGATTCTAGATTCCATGATTTAGGCGACCTAGCCCATATGATTTTCTCAGAAGAAAAAAAACAAACACAATAAAAGAGTAATATGACAAAATTAATCAATCAATAAGGAACAGATAGAATCGGATTTCAAGGTAATTATAAAAGACAATTGTGGGAATAGAATTGAGAAGAACAAAATTTGCAGCAAGATCTCCAATGGTCTGCGCATCCTTGACTGTCCTGACGATAGCTCGCCCTGCTAGTTTTTCCTGGTCTGCTGCTGATGCTGCATGAATCATCGCTGCTGAGAGAAATCAGAAATGACGGGAGAAAATCTCTGTACAGATAGAGGTGCACCTCTAATATAGCAGAAACGCCAACCTGAGTCGGCACAACAAGAGCCGCGGTCTCGAGGCCCTGATGAACAGGACGAGAGGTGGCCAGCCTCTCGATAGTATCCCCCGAACCAGAGCGATGAAATCGTCTTCATAACCATCATAAAGACGGGTTAAACCAAAAATCAATTACTGAGAATGAAGCGAAAAAATCAAGGAAGGACAGTTTATATTCAAGGGAAATCAATAAGCAGCAATTGGATAAAAGGAATCTGATTAAGAGTTTTTCCTAATGTGATTGAGTACCCCAAAAATAATCCTAGTCCTACTGCAGGCTGTAGTGATACTCTAGTTCGAATACCACTACATAAATTCGACCTGCATGGGCCACCACTAAAAACGTGTCACGACCCGCACCCTAGAGTTAGGGCACGAGAACGTAACCACGCCCAGCCTACGCCACAGTGTCGGCGGTAGAACGTTGTCCTGTGTCTCAATGCATCTAACAGTATAAGACTAAACAGTTTATACTCCCTGAATGGGGTGACATAGCAGATACAGACTCAATCACATCTAAAGTAGAGCAAGATGAGGATAGATAAAACATAAAATCCAAAAGAGATACAGGAGATAGAAGTCTAAGTTTCTACGATACATAAACCCAAAAATACATCTCAAAGCTCAATACAATAATCCATAGAATAAATACAACTCAATACAACTGAAATAACTAACTATACAACCTCTACTGTGTCTCCTCTAGGCTAGCAGGCAACATCCAGGATATCTGTAAAATTTATCAACAGGTCCAGTCAGGACAGAAACGAGTACAACTCATCAAGAAATTCCAATTAAATGACAGAGAACTATAAAGCAGTTATAGACAGTTTTATTGATGAATATGGCAGTTTATATACAGGTGATGGTATGGAGAACAGATAAGATACAAGAAAAGTAAGTAACTAAAACAAGAGAAGAATGATGGCAATGAAGACTGTAAAATAAATCTAGCTGAACTAAAGTAACATAATAAGTCCAGAATGTAAATGTAAACAAGTGCAAAACCCAAGTAAATCCAGACAACATGAATCTGATACCAGGTGGTTCCAGTACAAGATGAGTCCGGTATAAGGTGAGTCCAGTTGGTGATCAAAGGTTCCAGGGTGAGTCCAGCCTATACTCTAACAGTGTGTTTTAAAATATCGGGATCGACATGTGAACGGCTGTAGATAATACGGCACACCGCACACTCGGCCAAGTGTGGGATGGCTATCATTCCAGTATAATTTCAAGGGAGTGATTTCAGTATTTGGGTATGTTCACATGCCTATTCCCAATATTTCCCCGTCCATAAGTACAAGTGAATCCAGAAAATGACACGAGAATCGAGATGAGTCTAGCCAAACATAATGGTACCAGCAAAAGATTCCAGAGTGATTCCAGTAGGTGGTTCCAGTAGTGATTCCAGTAGGTGATGCCAGTAGTGGTTCCAGAAATAGAGGCCAGACAAATAGTATGTGTGTCGCATACATGAATCCAGAAATATCCATACGTGTTGTAAGAATCACATAAAACTATCTAGAACTGAAGTACAGTAATTGACAAGTAAATAAAAGAACTATCAGAGAATGTACTCGCCTGATGTCTGAATGTCCAAAGTAAATATACTGTCCGATGAGAGGTGTCTGGCTCCTAATTAGAACAGCATAAGTCACAACATGTCCAGAAGGGTAATATAAAGCACTACAATGCATTCTACATGAATCTAGGTCAAACTAGGCCAAAGTCAACCCTTGGTCAACTCTGGTCAACTGTACTAGTCAAACTAGGTCAAACTAGGTCATGTCCTAACCCAGCAAGTCTTACTAGGCCTAACCAAGACTATCCTAGCAAGCACACATCAATACAAGGCTATACAAGCCAACATACACCTAACTCTATATAGCATGCAATTATTCAATACTTAACTAGGCAAGAATTCACATTGGATATACACTAGGTAATCTATTACTTTAAGCTATATATGTCTACACATATATACACATGCATATATTGGTATTAACATTAGGTCTATAATCATGGCATTTCAAATGGTTATATAAACTTATATATTACAACACAATATGTTAACATATATATAATATACATACATAGCTAAGTTAACTATATTCATAAATACTTATTTAAGAGGCTATGTGTGTGTATGTGAACATGGCAAAGGGGCAAGTGAGGGTTAAATGGGCATACATAGTGTATACATATGAAAGAGTGTCAAAGTATAAGTGAACAATGTGTTAAGTGTGATAGTGTCAACATAGTGTAAGGGGGTACATGAGGTAATATAGGATTTGTGTTAACATAAAATATTACATCTTATTAACTTGTATATTACATACATTACATCTATTATTACATTACATTTATGCTTGCATTCATTTATCATTCATTTATTCTCTTGCACTACTATATGCACCATACATTACATACTATGGAACCTACATATTCATTACAAGCCATACTTATACATGCATACATTAGATAGGATACTTACACCTCATACATCATTTATTTAAACATTTACTCATGCTTGCATTCTCTATTTAATTACATAATGTATATACATTAATATGGGTTAAAATCAGATAGAACATTATATTACACATAAGGGTGCACAAAATGCATATGCCGAATAGTAACTTCTACTAATAATCAATACTGTACCATCTCAGCATGAATTAAAATCTAGGATTAAAGTATGTTATAGATCTATGTGTTAGCTTTTCGAAACTTCAAACGGATCGCGTTTTCGTTTCCGAAAATGCCCGAAATCGCAAAAACACCGAGAACGCGTTTGCCTTTCTTACAACTGACACTCAAATAATTTTCCAGAAAGTTACAGAAAGAATTAAGCCTATTATTGCATGTTTTTGGAAAGCTAACTTCAATACGCTTCTTTTAAAAAAAATGGAAGATTAAACCGAGCTTTGAGCTAGAAGTTATGACATTTCTAAGTTAGGGCTGAAATTAAAAATGTGGATAAAAATCTTGACGGATTAGGGTAGTTTGAGACAAAAGAACACAAGTATATAACATAATATATCAAGAACTCACTCTCTACACTAATATATATATATATGAGACACTATAGAACACATCTCCAATACAAAAATATGAGATTAAATATGTAATAATTCATTCATACATAACAACAACACATAGTGTGTCCAAATTTGGGATTTTCCCACATGGACACAAACACAACACAAAGGACACTCCTATGACCTCCAAATGGACACGAAATGGACACAAATGGAGATACAACCATGGGGGTCGTTCCTATGTGTTCAAAATAGACCTATATGCATGAGGAAATGAAAAGGAGAAGGGATTTATACCTCCCGGTAGATCGAATCGAAGAAAACCTTCCCGGAGCGACACCGACACGTAGAGATTCCAAAAGGACACGAACGAGCTCCGAATCCTCCCAAACTTGGGTAGCTTCCTCCTTGGCTAGAATGGAGAAGGAAAGAAGAAGATTTGGTGGCGAAATAGAAGGATTTGGTGGAGAAATGGAAGGATTTGGTGGAGAAATTGCTAGGGATTGCTCTCTAGAAATTTGGGGAAGAACAAGAGAGAGTGTGGATGAGAATAATGAAATGAACTTGAGCCTATCCTCTCCCAAAGTGGCTGGCCATATGGGGCTATTTGTCCTATTATGGTAAGGTCCAAAATGCCCCCACTAACCTATTCTATGAGTATTAGGAAAGGGGTAATTTGTTGGGACTAAATTAGTCATTCTAAAGTCTCTAATCACACTAACCTTATCCATAATAATTAGTTTAACCTCTAACTAAAATATTTCTATCATGTGAACTAAAATTAATATCTTGTGGGCCATGCCTAACTAGTGTGTAGGTCCCACTAGAGTCAAACTACCCCCGGGTCCCCGTTTCAAGTCGAATTGAGCTGAAATTCGAACCCGACTCAAATAATCCCAAAACAATATCATAAATAATAAAATAAATTTCAAAAATATTTTAAAAATATAAAATGACAAAAATATCCCTGTTCCTGAAAACTATGGATGATAAATTCCTCGAAATTAAAACCAAACAATAGTAAAATGTCAAAATCACAAGTCATAATTTTAAATAGTTTAAAAATGATTAAAAATCACCAAAAATCATAATACGAAATAATATCAATAAATAATAATTATAATTACAAAATTTCAAAATTACCCTCATTTGGAAAACTGGGTATTACAATAAATAACTCTTGATTAGCCGATCGTAACTCTTTACGTTTGCTCTTAATCTTCTTGAAATCTTTGTGACCTTCTTCTCCGACTATTCTCTCGACGACATGGCCCCCAAGAAGACCACCGCCAACAAAAGGAAAGGAATCAGCGCCCCATCGACTCATGCTCTGTCGGCTCGCGCACCACAGTATGCGCCGCCCTCCTCTCGACGAGAAACAGCAAATCCAGAACTGGAAGGTGATTAAGGACAAACACTGAAGCATATTAGATCTTCCTATTGACTTGCGCACATCTTTTTAGAGTGTGGCACATCACGAACTTTGTGCCGCCCCTTCTTAGGGTGTGGTTGCTTTATTTGAGCACCGTTCGTTCTTACGAACTGTGTCGTGCATGCTGTTGCGCAACTTAGCTTTTTATGCAATCAAAAATATTGCATAACTATGTTAAGGCGCAATCCAGTATGTGGCACAGCCTGTGATGATGCGCAACTTAAGTTTCACGCAACACAGTATGTGGCGCAACTTAAGTTGTCGCACAACTCAGGATGTGGCGCAACTCAATTGTTGCGCAACCTAAGATGTTGCGCAACTCAGGATGTGGCTCAACTTAATTGTTGGCGCAACCTAAGATGCTTGTGCAACTTAATAGTTTGTCTAACTTAATTGTTTTACTTTATAAAGTTTGCACATTCTTGTTGCCTCTAACTTTCTTGTTCATATATTTCTTTGCAGTTGATCTTAGGGAAGACCCTAATGCTGAAAGATTTGCTTCAGCATTCAATATCCCAGAGTACAAGGAGAATTTGTCTCTTGTCACATTCCCTCAGTACGGCGGTCCTGAAGCACGAAGAACTCTTCTCATGGCTCAAGAGAACCAAACTTTGTTGAACTTAATGAACGGAGAGCCTCTTGAGAGCCTGGATACTGTGGTCCATAAGAAACCTGTCTTTCTGTTTGGGGATGCTATCAAAAGGACCTCCCAGCCTAAGACCAGAAAAAAAACAGAGAATTTTCACAAAGGAGGATAAAGTCATATACCTTACAGAGATATCAAGGTCTATGGCGTTATCCCAATATGCTTTTGCCAGCTATCCCAGAAGGATGTCTTGGGATCTGACTCCTATTCAGCAGGCAAGAGTCGGCAGGATTTGTTACAAACTGGATCTGAAGAACAGGGACCTTTTTTATGGTACCTCTGAAAAGTACAGTACACATTTAAGAGGTTTGAGACCGAGCTGCATCCCTCCCGAGGATTCTTCCCTGCTCCTTCCGGTCAGAATCCCTATTTTTGTAAATATATTTGCAAAAGCTGAAGGAAGATATCCAGACCGCGCTATGCGTATGACAGGTCTGGTTAACCCAGACATGAAGCGCTGGAGCAGCTTGTGTATTTGGATTTTGGAGCAATTCAAGGATAAGCTCCTCAATTTGGGTCTCTATAACGCCATCTGTACTACAGTATATGGCATTCGCCCGAAGGCACACATGTTCTTAGCTCTAGTAGAGATGTACAACGAAAGCACTGGGACTTTCATGACTCCCCATGGAGAAATGGGATTCGCTCTTCATGAGATGGAGTATCTCTCTCACCTACCATTGGGTGATAATCCCTACGAAGAGTATGTGCCTACAAACGATGAATTGGATGCTATGGCAGAGGAGAACCCTCAAATTATCGCAATTTTCTAAGAATTACTGTGTCACTATAAGATCTGCTCGCTCTATTACAAAAGCGCCACCGCAGGGACTTGTTACACCACCAAGTGGATGCCGTATCTTTTCTTGGGTCATGCACGAGAGGACAAGCCACTGGAAAGTCAAGCTTGTGCTCCTCGTTTGTTTGAACCCTTCGATAAGAGCGACATGCAATATTTGATGGAGCAACATGATCACAGAGATGTCACGCTGGATGAGGATGTCACGCCCTTCGATAAGAGCGACATACAATATTTGATGGAGCAACATGATCACGGTCATGCACGAGAGGACAAGCCACTGGAAAGTCAAGCTTGTGCTCCTCGTTTGTTTGAACCCTTCGATAAGAGCGACATACAATATTTGATGGAGCAACATAATCACGAAGATGTCACGCTGGATGAGGATTTACATCCATTCAAGGCCAGCGACACTCTCCAGAGTTATCTTAGACAGGGTTACAGACCTATGTCTCAAGAAGCCCAGCTAGCGGGTTTTCTATCTTTATGGCTAAGACGCTTTATAGTTCCAGGAGCCAGTACAGTCGACCGATTCCATCGAGGCGCCTAGTTTGCAGCAACACGTCTTGTCTTCGAATACAAGATGGATCTTCTATCGGCCATGACTTGCCACTTGAACGCAGGATTGCGTTCTTTTGTACAGACCATGCTGAATGACAAAATGGCGAGGCAAGATTTTCCTCGAACCGAGATGCCATACACTTACCTGTTCGGATGGCTATTACTCCACCATCCTTGTCTGATAAACCCTGATATGAGAACCGTCGACGGAGACTTCATCAGACGCTTTTCTAGTGCTCACTGACAATATACGGCTCTTTCAGAGTGTAGATTTCCCTTGAACCGTGGATCAGGATGGACTTTTCAATGCGTTGGGACTCCTCATAGATATGAAGCTATGTCTCCACAAATGATGGACTTGACTGCAGAATCACTTCAATTAAGCCCACCCATCTTTTCGTGGTTGCAGGCGATCCGTCCTTCTCACCTGGTCTATAGATTTAAGAAGGAGTGCTATTTGGAACCGTACTTGCCGAGTAGATTTGCACGACAGTTCGGATATGACCAACTTTATGTAGGTAATGCCACCACTTGCCTGCAGGCCAAGGGTTACCTTATCGATGGAGCTAGGGCATGGAGCTATTATAATGCCCGGGGTATAAAAGCCATGTTTTTCATGCCCTATAATCTTCCCCAAGGCCCGCATATGTTATATACATACGCAAACTTCTATGCTTCACTAAATACGTTTGCTAAATAATTCCATCCTGCACACAGTTTTGCAACTGAAAAGAGATCCAAACAAGAAAAACATACTGCTCACTCTTTTTGGGATACAGAAGACAAAGATCTTGCGGATCCACCACTGGAGGTATTAATTTTACTGAACTATGCTGATCAAGTCCAAGATCCTCTGGATATATCTATAAAGGTACGAAAAGTGAAATCTCCTGTTAAGGGTTTGAAGAAAAGAAAGACTAAAGAGACGACAGCACCTCCTCAGCAAGATAATAGACCCAACTCCCCAAGGGCTCCGGAGAAGAAGAGAAGGACATCACTGGTTATCAATGAGCCAACGACCACGAGAACAACTCGTTCTCAATCAAAACAGATGCTCCTTAGTTCTTCCTCTGGAGAGAAGGACATTACTCCTTCTTCTATTCAGAAGCAGGAGAGAGTTTTAGAAGGAGGAACATCTACTTCTTTGATCAATCCAGAGAGTGATCGTACTGGAGCTGCTACAGAGCCGGTCGCATCATCTCACAGAGAGGTCAGGAGAAAGTTAGTAAACGCTGAAGAAATACAATCTCAAGAAGGTAATATCAAAATTGTGATATACCCTAATATATCAATTTCTTTGTCAACGATGTATATTAAATTGATTTCTTTCTTTGCTTTGGTTACTTCAGTAGATGTCCAGCCTTCTACTACCGATACAGAAGCTTCAAGATTGGGAACTAGGACTGTACGTATTCCCGCAAATGTACTTGCTATTACGGGGATAACAGTTCCATCTCCAACTCCTATGAGTCCGGAAGCCACCTCTCCAGAGAAGGTTTTGCCTCCATAAGATACTCCGAAAGCTCAAGAGTCTACTCATTCTGAAGAGACAATGATTGAAGCCTTGGCTGGTTGTGACTTTGGTGATGGAATATATGATGATGATTTGTCATGACCCGCACCTATTTTTTTTCAAACGAATACGCGACGTGTCCAAGCCAGCCTACGCCGCAGTGTCGATGGTAGAACGCTGCCACGGCCATGAAGATCGAAATCACAAATAATGTTCATTCACAAAAATTAATTTAACTTACAATGATCACAAGTTTTACATTTGTAGAAAAATATAAACTTGTACAAATAAATGAATGACTACAATTCAACTATGTATCTAGTCTCTAGGCTTTTGTCTGCAAGTATTCCCGTCACTCTCCAAGCTAAGTGAATCCACGGCTAACCTGAAAATGTTGGTTTCCAGTCAGGAATGGAACGAGCACAATTCACTGAATGCAATTTCAAATAAAGAAAATGACTATAAATCAAAGGTTAGACATCAATCATGAATTTTGAAAATAAACAGTAAATACGGAAAACCAATAGCAATAAATAGACACAAAATACTTTCCCCAACTGTTAGAAGTACCTTTGATATGTGATCGGTCTGGGGTGCTACACCGCACGGTCTACGAGGTCTACTTGCAGAAATTAAACAATGTCTACGAGGTCTACTGCAGAAAATAAACAATGTCTACGAGGTCTACTGCATAAAAATAAACAATGTCTACGAGGTCTACTGCAGAAAATAAACAATGTCTACGAGGTCTACTTGCAGAAAATAAACAATGTCTACGAGGTCTACTACAGAAAAATAAACAATGTCTACGAGGTCTACTTACAGAAAATAAACACGGTCTACGAGGTCTACTGCATGAAAATAAACACGGTCTACGGTCGGATCACACATCCTTGGTACTTCTCATTCCCGACTCAACAATTTATAATAGAGTATAAAAATCACATAACCAATGACTAATCAATGAAATATAGTAAAGATCAATATCGAAATGCAGACAATAAACTGTACTCGCCTGTGGTCCTCTGCTGGTGAAACCGACAATCTGAATCACTCAATGTGCCACAATAGTCAAAACCCGTACAACAGTCCCCGAAAGCTGAAATAAACATTACCAATATTTTTAGAATAGTCAAAATAGCTAGTATCGCCTGTCCTTAAGTCCAATTCTGGACACAGGGGTAAAACGGTAATTTTGGGCCAAAACGGTGTCCGCCGTTGGACCCGCTTTGCATCGAAAAGCGTGCCAGAGTCAATGGTCTCTAAAGTCATCAAACTACATGTTTACGGATCCAGTTTTCCGATACGAACCCAACCGTATGTCCAAAGTTGGATTCCGGCGGACCGTGCACAAAATCGTCCGTTGGGTGGGACCGTGGGGCCCGCAAAACGACGATTTTATCAACGGTCTCAGAATCGGACCAAACTTGGCATACAGGACCAAAAAAATGATACGGTTCTGTTGGCGTAAGTTTCGTCTCGATCTGACGGTCGTGCACAAAGTAATTGAGAAATTTGCAAAGTACACGATACGGTGAATTTCGACGGATACGCATCAAATTCGTCGTGCACACGCGACCAATTTGAATTCCGCCAAAGCCCACACGACCACGAAGCTATTACGCAGCTTTCGATGCGTTCGGTTCACGACCACGTCATCCGGATTGGCGTGACGCACGTCGTGTGGAACAATTTTCTAGTTTTTCGTAATTTCGAAAACATGTTTTTCATGATTTTTGAAATCTAATAACTTCCAAAATATTTGATGAAATCAAGATCCGTAAAAAGGGTTTCTTTCCCGTATATGTTGTCTATGAATCTCTTCAAACAGATCCTAAATTTTCTCAATAAACTGTCCAAATTCTTCCTTCCAAAATGTGTTCCTGGACTCGAATTTCTGTCCTGTTTCGGCAGACTTTTGACCGACTTTGAGTCGATCCCGTGGACGGATCGTGTACCTACACAAAATCTAATTACTGTGGTTTCAAGAGGGTTATATTGGCTTCCAAAACCAATTTATGGTTCACAAAATGATTGAGTAACGAGATCGAAATCTTACCATTAAATTGGTTGCCGTGACTGCCATAGCTGTTGTCGTTAAGTTCCCTGTGCTGCGCGCGGCTTTTTCTGGCGGTTGCGTGGAGCTCAGGCGTCGGGTGGCCGCCGGCGAGGTTGCGAGGGGGGTGCGCAGGGTGGTGGCTGTGGTCGTTGCATGAAGAGTTTAGGGTTTCGGGGTTCTCGACAGTTGTACGTGCGAGTTTTATATACACATACGAGGGAAGCTCGGGTTCTAAGCATGGGGAAAGTCTACTGTTACGGTTGGGCTTCTGGCCCATGGTTGGGCTTGGGCCTAGGCTGGCAGCTCCGAATTTTTTTGTTTTCTATTTCGTTTTTGTTTTCTATTTGTATTTATCATCTATATATATATATACATTCACTTATGCATTTATATATATTAATTATATATATACACACATATACAATATCTATGTATATACATATACATAAATATATATTCCCACATATACATGTATATATATAATACATATTTATATATAAATGCATATATACAATACCTATGTATATACATATACATGAATACACAAATACAATATCTATACAATATATTTTTATATATAATTACGCATATACAATATTTATATATACATTCACATGCACATATCTTCCTATATATATATATATATATATATATATATATATATATATATATATACACACACACACACACACACTTGTACACCTATGTTTATACAACAATAAAGAATACCTATTTGACGATGAAGGAATCAACCATTTAATAATAACTAATTATTTTAATACACCCACAAATTTTATTAATAATATTAATAACCCCGATAACAATTAAAAATAATCCAAAAGCAAGTGTAATAAGATTTGGTGAATCTAGTACGCACACTCTTTATTGACTCCCGAAAATCACACAAATATTGTAAACACAAATAAAATAATAATAATAATAATACTTATATTGTACATGTAACAATTATTAGAAGTTAAATGCCAAAACCTAAAGATATTGCATCTACCTAGAATATGTCTACATGACCGTATTGGGTCTCACTACATGTCTACATGGGCTTGGTTTTGGTTCGGTCCAGTTCGGACTAACTTGGTTCAACCAGGTTCTTGCAAAGTCAATAAATCTAACAATAATTAATTCAAACTTATTTATAAAGGTCATGCCATAACTTGGCCTAGTTTTCCTAGGTAGGATGCTCCTATGGCTCGGTATTCCCCTACCATGGCTAAACACTAGTCAAAGCACGCTACTACACTATCCGTGCCATGATTCATAGTCACCTTGTGCTCCAAATTTAATCATGATTAAAAATCATCTACCGTAATAATTAACTAAATAATCATTTATAAAATTCTGAAATCACCATTTAATTCAATAAATAAAATATAAATTCAAAATTCTGGGAAGAGGGGTTACATGATTGGAATAACATCACTGAAGAAAAATAAACTTTAGTGAGTGCACATCACCTCAGGAACACACAGCTGATGAAGAGCCTTCAACTGCTGAAGATGAGGAGAATGTGGTTATCGATGACGAACAGATCAATCCTCCTGAGATCGATGAACTTGTAACCATTAAGAAACCTGAGACATCTGGAGTGGCAGCAGGATTAGTAATTCAAACTCCAATAACTCTGCCACTTCAGACTGAATCAGGAGCATGTAGTAGTCAAGCTATGTCTACGGCAACCCTGTCGAAGCTTCAGTCAGAGACGATCAAACCTCTTGAGACTCCTCGTGATGTATCCAGCTCAGGTAAATTTCTAAGCATGATCTATTTGTTGTAGCGTCTTCAGCATTATATGTTACTAATATAAATGTCATATGTGATTTGCAGAAGAACCTACAGGAACTGTAGCAGGGGAGGGAAGCTCTTCTCATATTAGCGCTCAAGATGAAGTGCCTCTACCTACTAAAACTATAAAGACTCCAGCAGACGTGGTAGCCACTCCAGGAGCCATAGCAACTAACAAGTTTGTGGTGACCTCCTTTACGAGAGTCTTCTTTACGTCTTTGGAGCCCCTAGTTCATAGAGTGATAGAGAGAGAGAATGTCCCTTTTAGTACTATCAGGACTCCCTCTACATTCTTGATTAGAGGTATCCGAAGCCAAGGAGACGAGGCTCATGCCACATTTTTTGAGCACATTTTGGATGAGCTGGAGAGCTCAATTAAAGCTTATAAAGAGCTTAAAAGAGGAGATATAGAGCAACTAATAAACACTGAATATGAGGCTATGGCCTAAGAAGCAGAAACTAGTAAAGCCAATTTTGAGGCATTTTTTCTGGCTTTTACTAGACAATCCTTCGAATTAGATATCCAAATCGCTGATACAGCTATTTTTGCTGAGAGTCACAAGACTAAAGCTGCAGAGGAAGAGCAAAAGGCTGCTGATTTGGAGGCTAAAATTGCTCATCTTCAAGCAGAACTCCAGACTGTCAAGCAGTGCTTAGAACAAGAAAATCAGTTGCACCAAGAAGCTGTTAATCAAATGGAGGCTCTGAAGCATCAGAAGGAGGAATTCGAACGTCTACAAAATGAAGAACTAACACGTCAAACTGCTGCTCTACAACCTTTCGATCCTGAATTAGGACGAGTTGAAGCCAGGCAGAGAGTGCTAGATTCTCGTGATGACAGAGTTCAAATTCTGAAGAAACAAATTACAGAACTTATCACCTATCCTTCAAAGTAGAATAATCCAAAACTTGTTGCTCCTATTTTTTATTACAATGTATTTCTTTTTTTGAAAATATAAATAAAATGAGAAAAAATTTTATGTGGTTCCATTACTTGTTGCATATCTTGTTGTAGATATAAGTAATAGAATAGAAAATATATTCAAAGGCACTAAACATGATATATTTTTTGATTTAAAAAATAACAATATTTATTATATCTGCTCAGAGGTAATATGGATGTGGCAGAATACAATATTTAACAATACTGTTATTTCAATAGACAACTTTATCAGATATAATAGGGACATGACAAGTTGCTGATATAGATAATCGGAATTCAGAGGTGTGGGGGACGTGAATTCTTGTTATGATAAGTCAAAAAAAGTGAATGAATGAACAGCCACTTCGATTTTCAAGAAAAAGACACTGAAATGAATGAACAGTCATTTCGATTCTCGAGGAAGAGAATGAATGAATGAACAATCACGTCAGTTTTCGAGGAAAGGACATTGAATGAATGGACAGTTATAAATGAGTGAACGATTGGACTTCTTTTGAAGAGTAAAAGTCGCATCGGTTCTCGAAGTCGACTATCTAGTCATTCTGTCTATAAATAGAGCAAAACTTTCGTAGATATCATCAACTTTTTTTCTTTCTGTACAAAATGTCTTCCAAAGACTTGCTCACTCCGAAGATCGAAGAAATGACAGAGACACCTCCTGCTGAGCTTCCAATGCCTTCTCAGAAAGAAGTGGGTGAAGGCTCGACTGTTCCTGCACCAGAGCAGGACTTGATTGCCAAACTGGTGGAGCCCGGAAAGACTGCCGAAGAAGAAGCAGTAAGGGTGGCTGCCTGTGAGTTGCTAGTGTGTTCAGACAATGAAATATTTGAACTGCTAGCAAATCATATATTTAATCATGAAGGATCGGGTCCTCGTCCCCGTCCTTAATATTATGTAACTCTTTTTTACTTCTAAATAAAAATGAACTTTTATTTACATCATTTCTCTGAATAAAGAAAATTTTGCTTTTATACATAATATTTCTTGAGAAATTTGCCATTGATAGGCATCATAGCAACTCTGCCATCCATGTCTTTTAATTGATAGGCTCCATTTGAGAAAACCTTATTTATCACATACGGACCTTCCTATTTTGCCTCGAACTTGCCTTTGCTCAAGTGAGTCATAGTCATAGGATGTCTGACTGTGAGGACTAGCTCACCCTCTTGAAATGTTCACACTTTTACTTTGCGATTGAAAGCTTTTGAAATACGGGCTTGATAAAGTTTAATATGTTGTTGAGCTAATAGCCTTCTCTCATCGAGTGCCTCCAATTCTTGAAGTCGGAGATAATCATTGTTTTCTGTGGTAAGTTCATTAGCAATGGCAATTCTTAAGGATGGAATTTGAATTTTCAGCGGTAAAACAGCTTCGCATCCATATACCATGAAAAAGAGTGTGCAACCTGTGGGATTACGGACTGTATTGCGTTAAGCCTATAGACATTCTCCAAGTTTTTAATTCCAATTAAGTTTGTTAATAGAAACAAACTTTTTAAGGAGTTTGATAATATTCTTGTTGAATGCTTCAGCTAACCTATTGGCTGCAGGATTATAGGCCGTAGAAGCAACATTATTGATTCTGTTATCATCACAGAACCTATTAAACTTCTGGCTGACAAATTGTGGCCCATTATCGTGGATGATTCGACGAGGTACACCAAATCTGTATACCATATGATGTTTGATGAAGTTGATTACACTACTAGTCTTCACTTCAGTTAAAGGTATAGCTTCAGCCCATTTAGAGAAATAATCGGTTATAGCAAAGATGAGCCGATGTCCTTTAGATGAAGGAGGATTGATAGGACCAATTATATCCATGTCCCAAGCTTCGAAGGGCCAAGAGGCAGCAGTCGGATGAAGAAATTCTGACGGTTGGTGAATGAAATCAGCATGAATCTAACATGCACGGCATTTTCTTGCATAGTCAATGGCATCTGATACCATAGAGGGCCAGTAGTAGCCCATACATCTGATACTATCTTATAATTTGGGACCGGGCTGATGTGCTCCACAAACACCATCATGAGCTTCGCGTAGTATCTGTTTTACTTCATCACCAGCAAGACATCTCAGGAGTAACCCATCAAAAGTTCTTCGAAAGAGAATTTTGGTGGCATGATTATAATAAAATCGAAGCGATCGGCGACGAACACTTGTAGCTTCCTTAGGATCTTCAAGTAATATGTCATGTACTGCAAAATTGATAAAAGGTGCTCTCTTGTCCTCGCTAATGACATTGACTTCAGTTGAATTACTGAATTCAATGTTATGGTTGTTTTCAATATAAAATAGTTCTCTATTAGAGATAACAACCATTTGTTGTCTTTTGACTGGAACTGTCAATACCGCAGCTAGGTTAGCTAAGGCATCAGCTTCTGTGTTACAAGCTCGACGTACATGTTCGATGAAGAACCCTTTGAATGAAGAAGCTATTCGGACTGCTGCTTCATGATATGGTACTAGATCTTGATGTCGAACTTCATATATGCCTCTAACCTGATTAACAATCAGTTTAGAATTACCATATTCTTCAAGATATTCAATATCCAATTGTTTGGCTAATTGGAGTCCAATGAGCAAGGCATTGTATTCTGCCACATTATTGGAGCACGACTTATCTAAGGAATAAGCTCTCTGAATAGCTAATCCATCTGGTGAAACAAGAACAATTCCCACTCCAGTAATAAGAGTACCTCCAGGTCCAATTCTAGAAGCTTCGTCAAAGAACAACCACTAAGTAGAAAATTCTTCTGAGATCATATTTGATTCCAATGTTTCATCTGGAATCTTATCATAAAGTTTAGATATTTCAGGAATATGATGAGCTGCTAAGAAATCAGCTAGTGCTTGGCCTTTCACAGACTTTTGAGGAACATACACCATATCATATTGTACTAATAATATAGCCCATGTAGCAAGTCTAGAATTGAGTGTGCTGGACTTCTTCATTAAGACCCGCAGAGGATTGACTCGAGATATAACATGAATAGTTTGGTCGATGATGTAATGTCTTGTCTTTTGAACAGCGAACATTAAGGCTAAGCATTCTTTCTCTATCGGACTATAATGATGTTCAGCTCCAATCATCGTCCGACTAAGGTAGTAGATGGCTTGTTCATGACCTTCTTTATTCTTCTGAGCTAGCAATGCTCCTAATGAATGGTCCATTGCCCGGACATACATCAAGAAGTGTATTCCTGAAATCGACGGCACTAGCACTGGTGGATTCATCAAATACCGCTTTATATCATCAAATGCTCGTTGATATTCTTTCGTCCAAATAAAAGATACACCTTTCTTCATTAACTGGGTAAATGGTCTGCAACGTCCAAATAAATTCGAAATAAACCGCCTGATATATGCAAGTCGACCCTGGAATCCTCATAGCTCTTTTAGGTTGTGTGGAGGACGTATCTCTTGAATGGCTTTGATCTTCTCGGGATCAACGTGTATACTCTTAGAGGTAATGACGAATCCGAGAAATTTGCCACTAGAGACACCCAAGAAAGACTTGGTGGAGTTCATTTTGAGTTGATGCTGGCGCATTAGATTGAAAATAGTTCTTAAATCTCTTTTAGATGACTTTTGACAGCAATATCGTCAACAGAGCATTCGACAGTCTTTCACAGATGATCTCGAAAGATAGTACTCATAGCCCGCTTGTAAGTTGCACCCGCGTTCTTAAGTCTGAACGGCATGACTGTATAACAATATACTCCACAAGGAGTACGGAATGAAGTGTGTTTTTTATCTTCAGGATTCATCCGGATTTGATTATATCCAGAAAACCCATCCATAAAAGAGATTCGTTCGAATCCACAAGTATTGTCGATCATAATATCAGTAATTGGGAGAGGGAATTCATCTTTAGGGCAAGCATCATTAAGATCCTGAAAGTCTATGTACACCCGAACTTTCCCAATTTTCTTTAAAACTGGTACAACGTTGGCTACCTAGTCAGGATGTTGTTCTTCTCTGATAAAACCACAAGCGATGAGCTTTTTGACTTCATCATCTATCGCATCCATCATCTCAGGCTTGAATCGCCGTTGTTGCTGTTTAACTGGCTTGGCATTAGGCAAGATGTTAAGTTTATGAGTTACAACTTGAGGATCTAATCCCGATATATCTTCATAACTCCAGGCGAAGACATAAATATATTCACGAATGAGGTGAATTAGTTCATGTTTATCATCTTCTGAGAGATTTTTGCTAATGAAGATTGGTCGTGGCACATCTTTTTTACCCACATCGATCTGGACTAGTTGATCCTCAGTAGGTGGTTCTCGATGTTCGAAACGGAGTTCCCACTGATTGTCCATCTTTTGAGCCCAAGGATCTACTTTAGGAGCTTCCTCAATATCATCTTCGTCATTGTCTGAGAATTCAGCTGACACCATATTAGAAGATACTGTTACCCGATGGACATGACCAATACGGGTAACAGAATCCCATGAGATAGAATTAGAAGAATTAGATCGTTCTTCTTCATCGGATTCGGAAGGTTCTGGAGTTGGAAGTGGTGAAGTATAACCTAAACCCCGCTTGGTTTTACTATAGTATTGTTGTGATTTTTCTTTTAGAACAAAAATTTGAATGGGAGTTCGCCTTCCTTTGCCGCTATTGAGACCAGTTTTGAAATCATAGCCCATTTTACGGATGATTGCCTTAGATTGTGGACTATAGTGACGTAACTGTAGCCTTCATGTATCATCTTTGTTATCGTTATCAGGCATGATTTTTTTGTTCTTCTCTTTTGTTAAAGAGTATAGGCATTTTGCCTTTCTTTCGAGACGGTACTAAGAAGTACGATTCTTGTATTGAATCCAATGATACCACAGTTCGTAGAGATGATACGACTCATATTGTAAGTGGCTTAAAACTATCTAGCATATCAAAATAACATTGAGTATAATAAGAGACATCAGTATACTTCAAAGGAGATGCTTTATTGATTTTTACACCATCATTTACAATAGGACTTTTAGCCTTAACAGGCTTAGTCAGATTGATAACTAGAGGGGGAGAAGAAGAGCGAGAAGGAGGAGGGGGCTTTTTACGATGAAGGTCGATTACAAGTGGCTCAGAAGAGGTGAGCTCCCTTTGTTTCTGACTAACAGCAGGAGGCTACTTCTTGTGAGAAGGAAGGTAGATAGTCAATGGTTTGGATGACTAAGGAAAGAAAGTACGTCCTTTAACAGAAATCACCAGAGTATCATTCGACACGCCTTTCTGTTCTTCATCAGTATCCATAGCCAGTACCACCTTCATCAATTTCTCCTTGTACATGCGAGAATCGTTGCAGTATGCTTCGACCCCCTTGAAAGGATTTAGGTCTGCAACTTATTTCTGGACCTCGCCATTGCCATCCACATATTTAAAATATTGGTGGAGAGTAGAAGGTACAATGTTGTGTTCGTGGAGGAATGGTCTTCCCAGCAAAGTATTGTATAAGCCATGATTATCAATCACATAGAAAGTTACCTTGGTCTGAAGATTGTCGATTTGAAGTTTCAAGTGTATCTTCCCCAAAGGTTCATTTCTTCCTTGATTGAACCCCAAGATGGTAGTGATAGAAAGATTATGCACTGGGATCTTCAAAACATCCAGCAAAGATTTTGGCATGATACTAAGAGCAGACCCCGGGTCAATCAGAATGCGGTCGACTTTCACGGTGTCCGCATACCGTATAAAATAGAGAGGACGATCTTGACGATTGTCTTCTAAAAGCATGTCATCTTGTGTGAAAGTAATATTGGACAATAATTCAAATACACTATGACAGTGTGTACAGCTGACGGGTTCTTTTCCAGGCTTCTTAAGAAAAGTGAGACAAGCATCAGCCTGCATCAAGGCTTCACTTAACGTTTCTCGAGTTTCTTTCGAGAGACGTAAGAGTTCGAAGATTGATAATCTTGCTGGAGTGTTAGCCAATTGAGCCAATTTGTCAAAATTATATGGCTTTTCAAGTCCAAGAGATGAGGACTTTTTCAATGCTTTGTCAAAACGGACAGGTTGTTTTCCCTTGTCTGCTGATGTCGGTTTGGGAGGAGTTGGTTCCACTACCGACGAGGATGTAGATGGTATATTCTCAGCAGGAAAAGAGGATATAGGAGGAGCATCAGAAGATGAGATAGGATTCTCTTAATTTTCAGGATATTCCCGAAGATAAGGTTTTCCAGATCTGGTGCCGATTAGAATTTCTATTTCTGCTACCGGTTCAAAGGATACCATGTTGCAGCTCTTGGATTTAGTTTTGGAGTGCTTCTTTTGATTAGAAGAAGACGGCGCTTCAAAATCTGCTACCAGATCTGGGGGTATCCACATGATTTCTCTTTTATCAGTTGATAGTGGAACAAGACCTTCATTTTGGGGAGGTAGAAGATTCACGATCTTGAGAGTAGCCCTCGGGATAGGAACAACACCATCTTGTACAAGTTGTGGTAGAAAATCACCAAACTGTACAGAGACGACATTGGCTGTCACAGTCTTTTCATCTTGTTGGAGGGTAACTGCTCCAGAGTTGACCATCTCTTGGATTTTGCCTTTGAGAACGTAGCATGCTCGAGTTGGATGCCCTATGAATATGTGATAAACACAATATTTAGGGTGGTCAGTTTTACCAACTTCTTCTGGCCATTTTGCTTCTGGCAATTGAAGCTTATTACTTTTAATTAAGCAATCAAAAATGCTCATAATATCATCCTCGTCAAAATAATATTCTTCTTTTGGATGAGGCGCTTTCTGTGGTAGTGCTGATGGAGTGGGTACCGTCTGAGCAACATTAACAGCCAATGACTCCTTGCCCTTGAGATTGATGGCCAATGTTTCTTTACCCTTGCGGTTGTTCTGGCGATTATTACCACCGGGTGTAGAATGTTCATTTTGATTAGGATGATTCATTTGAACTCCTAACTACTTGAACTTTTTGGCACTAACCTCCGTCGTCTTGGCATTTACAATAGAAAAGGCCAATCTTGGAATTATGTGAATCCCATCCACATGCTGATGATAGGCAACAAGTTTGATTTACAAGTGTCTATCATTACAGCAGATGGAGTTCCTAAAGGCATTTTAAGTGCCTCTCGGCAGAATCTTTCAATGAAACTTTCTGTGGATTCATTATGCCTTTGTTTAATTTTGATAAGGGCAGACATCGTCATATCGTTGACTCCCTCATAGAATCGTTCCAAGAACATTTGCTTGAAACCAGCAAATAAAGTTATGCCGCCATCAGGCAAGCTACGGTACCAGTCGTATGCTGCACCGGCTAAACAACCGACGAACACTCTGGTAAGAAAAGCATCATTTGGCTGTAATTGGTCAGTAATCATCACTTCAAAGTGATTGATGTACTAACTTGGAGAAGTGCTGCCATCAAACAGCATAATAGTGGGAAGCTTGTATTTAGGAGGAAATTGAACTTTTTTCCACTCAGCAGGATAAGGTTGTTTTATTCCATGTCTTTGTAGGCCATATTTCTGTTTGAAGGCCTCAAACTGAGTGCGTAAGAGTTTTACAGCCTTATTAGCATTCCCTGATGTCTGGAAATTGGTAGGCTGGTTAGAATTGTTAGGAGGAGGAACAGTGTGGTAATTACCAACCCCAGCACCTGACTGGCTAGGAGCAGCTTGGACTGGTACAGAAGCAACCTGAGGAGGAGGTACCCCCAGACCAATATTAACTGGTACCGAAGATGCTATGAGCTCAGGATTTGTAGCAGGATTTATAACCGGTGGCACTGTATGTTGGGCCACGATTATAGTGTGCATACTTGCGACCATTCAGCCATGGTCTTCAGTTTATCTTCTAATACAGCAATTCTTTGCTCTTGACTGGCTGAAGTAGAGGCATCTTGGTGTTCTGTAATGGCATATGCTGTCACTTCTCTTGCCATTATTGAAGAGATAGTTTGTTCAGAACTTTCACTATCTACATCAAAGTCAGACAAGGAATCCTCCCCTAGATGAGTAATGGAAAGATCTGTAAAACCCCAAAATTTGTACTTATTTTTTAATTTTATTATTAAATTTATATGGATTTAAAATTTTGTATTGTACGCCACGTAGTCGTATTATACGTCGCGCGCGAAATTTTTATTTTTCGTAGTTGCTCGTCGAGTGCGAATATGTGCGAGCGTACATATTTTAGAAAAACATTTTTCTCTATTTTATTATTTCAAAATATTATATAAATATTGTCACGACCCGCACCCACTGTGAGGGTACAAGAGCGTAACAACGCCCAGCCTACGTCGCAGTGTCGGCGGTAGAACGCTGTTCTAGGTCATGAACTATAACTAACATAATATGAATACTCTCCATAAGGAGGCCAACACAGAGGTACAACTCAATCACAATCTAAGGTAGAATGTAGCATGATGGAAAATAGATAAGAAATCCTCAACTGAGGTACAGCAGAAAGAAATAACAAAGTCTCAACATCTCTAAAATATACAACTCTGAAAATAAGACATCTAAACATGAAAAGAAAGGACAGTCTAAGCTATCTACACTATACAAGGTATCATCCTGAGCAGCTGCCTGAACCTCCCCAGGGGTCCAGGTCGCGAGTGTCAACTAGACAAACTCCAAGTAAGGGTGTAGGATTCCTCATCATCCTCTGTAAAATTTTCAACAGGTCCAGTCAGGACAGGAGCGAGCACAAAACATCTCACGCAGTTCATATCGAGTTAGGAAATATAAAGTATGCAATAGAGTAAAGTACATGAAACGCTGAAAGAAGAAGATATATGAAAAATAGTAGAGATTTGATAACAGAAAATATCTAAATATGATAAGTAAGAACTGTAAGGAACATGTGATTTTAGAGTACAATCTGGTTATGTAAACGGGCCAGGAAAATGCAATGGTAACTCCATTGTACGTGGGTGTACAATAGACATATACAATAGTTATACAATGTTGTATAATAGGATTTGAGTACATAACCAATTCTACTCTCCCTCCCCAATCAATACACAAGGATCTACTCCAGTTACGTTATCTTATACAATAGTGTACAATGTTATACAATAGATGTACAATGTTATAGAATAGTGTACAATTGTCTATCCCTGGGGCTCATGTGATAATGTGAGTACAATATGCACAATGAGTATACAAGGATATGGGTATTCAATAAATACAATATGAAAGTGAAACGCACATCACAATATGTATTTAGTGAATACAAGGAGATAACATCTCAAAAGAAGATCCATATAGTACAAATCCATGATAACAGTCGTGTCAGCATCAAGTACAGTAATCTAGAGCAAGAATATAAATCCATACAAGTATGAAACGGTCAGAGAATGTACTCGCCTGGTATCTGAATGTCTGAAGTAAATGTACTGTCCGAGATGAGGTACCTGACTCCTAGTTAGAGTAACACAAGTCAAGATATACATGGGATGATAAATGTAATCTACGATGCGTCTGTATGCTGTCTAGGTCAAAATAGACTAAAGTCAACACTTGGTCAACTCCAGTCAACTACACCAGTCAACTAGGTCAACTAGGCCACTCCTAACCCCAGCAAGTCTAATAAGTCTCACTAGGCCTAACCAAGCCTAGTCTAGCAATCACACACCAATCACAAGGCTATACAAGCCAACACAAGTTACACATCAAGATACATCACTATCATGCATATTCGATATTATATATATATATATATATAAGAGAAAAGAACTAACATTTAAAGGTATGTGTGTGTGTGTGAACATGGAGGTGTACATAAAAAGAGAAATCAATACTAGTTATGAGTTTACACTACACATGGCACAAAGCTAACCCATCTACATTATACATGTATTATACTTACATGCATGGCTACAAGTATACATCTATATACATTAGAGTAGAGACTATTTAAGTTATGACTAACATGCATCTATACTTTACATAAATCTATATATATTATAGCAATCATTTAGAGAAGAGTTACATGGCATGGTGGTTGATATAGAGTGGGGTGTCCTTGTGCAGAGGGTGAAGTTCATTCTCAGTTTAGTTCCACATTTACATATAACTAAAGTGAGATATCCCATAAACTGGTGTAACTAACCACATAAAATGAACCATGTTATTTGAAATCTGCCATTAAGCCAACATCCCATATGCATACAGCTCATGCATCGTCTAATACTAAAATTAACTAACATTTCGAATTAAGGGGTTGAAGGTTAACATTACATTCATAGACATTCCACTATATTGAAAACTAAAATTGGCTTGGCAATAGGAAAAGGAAGGTATATATGCTTACATGGACAGTTCAGTGTTCGAACAACCTAAAATGAACTAACATTCAATCTAAATATCAGCTATGCATTGGTTCTATGTCTACATATGAAATCTGATATTGCATTTACAATATTTATACATTATGCATTCATATCTATCATTACATATATACCTTGCATTTATATCTAGCATTCATTATATACTTTCATGCATGCATTGTATATCATTCTTTCATTCATGCATTTATGTATTGCTTACATACATTACATTAATTGCATTCCTACATGCTGGCATTCAACCATATATATACATTAATGTAAAGAGGATATATATCATATATATATCATTTCATTCATCTAACATATCATACATTACATCTATTATTACATTACATTCATGCTTGCATTCATTCATCATTCATTTATTCTCTTGCACCACTATATGCACCATACATTACATACTATGGAACCTACATATTCATCACAAGCCATACTTATACATGCTTACATTAGATAGGATGCGTACACCTCATACATCATTTATTTAACCATTTACTCATGCTTGCATTCTCTATTTAATTACATAATGTATATACATTAACATGGGTTAAAATCAAATAGAACATTATAGTACACACAAGGATACACAAAATGCATATGCCGAATAGTAACTCCTACTAATAATCAATACTGTACCATCTCAGCATGAATTAAAATCTAGGATTAAAGTATGTTATAGATCTATGTGTTAGCTTTCCGAAACTTCAAACGGATCGCGTTTTCGTTTCCGGAAACTCCCAGAATCACAAAAACACCGAGAACGCGTTTGTCTTTCGTACAGCTGACACTCAAATAATTCTCCAGAAAGTTACAGAAAGAATTAGGCCTACTATTACATGTTTTTGGAAAGTTAACTTCAATACACTTCTTTTAAAAAAAACGAGAGATTAAACCGAGCTTTGAGCTAGAAGTTATGACATTTCTAAGTTAGGGCTGAAATTAAAAACGTGGATAAAAATCATGACGGATTTAGATAGTTTGAGCCAAAAGAATACACAATATATATCCTAATTATCCACAACAATAATAGCAATAATAATATGAGGAACCACACTCACAAACTTGATTATATAATCATCATGAACCATTTATTACATATATAAATATAGATACACTCTCATTACAATATATATATAAATCTATATATGTAACATGAACACATCCACAACACAAAGGACACTCCTATGACCTCCAAATGGATACAAAATGAACACAAATGGAGATACAACCATGGGAGTCATTCCTATGGGTTCAAAATAGACCTATATGCATGAGAAAATGAAAAGAAGAAGGGATTTATACCTCCCGGTAGATCGAATCGAAGAAAAACCTTCCCGGAGCGACACCGACACGTAGAGATTCCAAAAGGACACGAACGAGCTCCGAATCCTCCCAAACTTGGGTAGCTTCCTCCTTGGCTAGAATGGAGAAGAAAAGAAGAAGATTTGGTGGTGAAATGGAAGGATTTGGTGGAGAAATTGCTAGGGATTGCTCTCTAGGAATTTGGGGAAGAACAAGAGAGAGAAAAATAGATGGATAATAACAAATGGGAGGCTCAACCCTATCCTTATTGTGGCTGGCCATAAAGGTGGTTTTGTCCTATTAGAAAAAGTCCAAAAGCCCCTACTAACCTATTCTATGAGTATTAGGAAAGGACTAATTGGTTGGGGCTAAATTAGTCATTATAAAGTCTCTAATCACACTAACCTTATCCATAATAATTAGTCTAACCTCTAACTAAAATATTTCTATCATGTGGACTAAAATTAATATCATGTGGGCTATGCCTAACTAGTGTGTGGGTCCCACTAGAGTCAAACTACCCCCGGGTCCCCGTTTCAAGTCGGATTGAGCTGAAATTCGAACCCGACTCAAATAACCCCAAAACAATATCATAAATAATAAAATAAAATTCAAAAATATTTCAAAAATACAAAATGACAAAAATACTTCTGTTCCTGAAAACTTGGGGGTGACAAATTCCTCGAAATTAAAACCAAACAATAGTAAAATGTCAAAATCACAAGTCATAATTTTAAATAGTTTAAAAATGATTAAAAATCACCAAAAATTATAATATGAAATAATTATCAATAAATAATAATTATAATTACAAAATTTCAAAATTACCCTCATTTGGAAAACTGGATGTTACAAATATTCTTGCTATAAAAAGCCTTTTTGTTTCTAAAAGTTATTAATAGTAAATAATATTTTTGTATACTAGAAAAGCATTTTTGCATACATACAAATATTTCATAATTGTTTATTGGTCTATTTTAAATAAAAGTATAATTTCCAAAATTTATTAATAGTAATATTTTATTGTTCAAAAAGATATTTAAAAATATTTATTATTTTCGAAATTATTATTATTGGTATTTTGAAAAATATTTTTGGAAGTTATTTTGGCCAATTAAATCTTGATTTAATATTTGGAATTATTTAAATAGATTAAACTAGTATCTATATTTGGAATTGGATTATTTGATTCGATTTTAAACTAAAGGGATTTAATTTAAATAGGATTTGTATTTGGATTTGGATTTGAATTAAATAGGTTGAATTATCTAAATTGGGTTTTAAATATCCTAGTCCATATCTAATTGGGAATTCCCACATCCTATAAATATAGGCAGGTACTCCTCCAATTTCCACCATCCATTATTTCTCCACAAATTTCCACCACAAAGTGAGTGCCTCGTGTCTGTGTCCAACCTCTCCCGTGTCAGCCGTGACGGCCTCGGGTTCGACCCCGGGTGTCTTCCCAAAATTCTTATTCCATGTTTACTTACATATACAGCTTTATCTTTTCCGTGTCGGACACCCTCGACACAAATCAAATCCTAATCCTAATCCTAATCCTAATCCTACCCGCTGGCCGTACCAGCCTCCTCCTGCCTCGCCGACTCTCCGACGACATCCACTCCCTGGCCTTCCCTCTTCCACCGATCACCACCGCCCCCTTCATCCCCAGTCGCCGGACCGCCTTCTCCGCCACCACGGCAGGAAGCCTCGCCGAGTCCCGCACCTGCAGCCTCCCCGAATACCACAACCGTAGTAAACCACACCACCACTGCAGACACCGCCACATGACTGGCCAAACCCGACCCAATTACCAATCCACCGGCCAAGACCGACCACAGCCATGGTCATCGCCACAAATTCCTTCACCATCACCACCGCCACCATCGTCGCGGCCGTCCCGGCCGCTGGCACCAACACCATCAACATCGCTGTCACCACCATGACCACCGTGGCAACCCCCGACAAACCATCAACACCACCACTGACAAGCAACAGAGAAAACCCCAAGTATTAGCAAAAGAACCCTTACCTTTTTCCCTCCGCCTCGACGCCGTGCCCGACCAGCCACCACTCTGGCCGCCCGCTGAAAACCCCGCGTTCGTCGGAGCAGCGCCCCGGCATCACCGCAGCCCGCGTGCTCACCATGAGTTGCGCCGCCGGCCAGATCTTTCCCGCCCATGGCCGTCGCCGTGAGCCGCTTCCCACTTTCCACCCGACCACCGGAGCGCCGAGAAGTCTCAGAGCTCCGCTCCCTCTCCGCGCTGCGCCGAAACCCTCGTCGAAACCTCGCCGGGAACCCCCGAGTTCTCCTCCGCCCGAGCTCCTCCACCTCCGCCTCTCGATTTCCCTCCGCCGCATCTGCCAGCGCCTCCGGCGCCGCCCAGTGGCCGGCGCTTCTCCTCATCACCGCCCCTCTCCTTCTCTCCCAACCCTGCGGTGCGCCACCCAACCCGTCCAAACGTCGACCACCCACTCCGACTTCCCTTGCCGTAGCTCCGCCCTCACCCTTCTCCCGATTCCTCCTCTTCCCTCTCCGCTCACTTGTTCCCCTCTCTTTCTCTCTCTCCGATCTCCTTCCGATGATCTCTTCCATTTCTTTTTACTTTCTCTCTGACTTTTCTCTCTCTCTCCAAAGGAAGGAACCAGCAGCAATCAACCGACTGCTGCGATTTTGGGTTAAAAATTTTAATAATTTATTTTGTGTTATTACTATTATTATTATTATTTTAACTATTTATTTTAATTGGTTATTTTAAATGGTGTGTTTTGGCATTTTATCATTATTATTATTATCCTTATTACTATCATTATCATCATTATTATTATATGTCTATTATTTCCTTTCTTGTAGGAATATATATCAATATTATTACCATCATTATTATTATCATCCTTATTATTATCATTATGATTATGATTATTATTATTATTATTATTATTATTATCATTATAATTATTATTTTGTTTGTTTTTCTTTTGTGTGTTTAACAATTAGTACTTTATTTTTTTGCAGTTTGTACTCTTGCATTTATTCTATACAGTATTGATATTTTAACCTAATATAGTATCGATATTTTAACCCAGTATAAACTATGTATTTTGGACTGTAAAGGATTGTTACTTTTTAAGTACATATAGTAATAGAATATAGATTTAAACTTGAAAATACTATTTTGACAAGCTTAAGGTCCTAGCCTACGGCAATTTTATTTTCAAAAGTATTTATCTAAAAACTATTTTTACTAATACATAATTTTTTTTCAAGGATTATAAATTGTTTTCTAAAAATCGTATATATTTGATTTATCTAATTTCCTTCGAATATCCTCTTGACCATGACGCAGCCCATCTTCCTTTTTCCTTACCAATTCTATACTACCATATGTCAACCCTAGCCAATTTGACCGTTCTGGACCCAGTGGAACTGACCGTGCCACCATCCGAGGTCACCATGTATAGTTGTTGCACCGAAGTTGTAAATCGTGCCACCATGCTTATCGCAGCACACCAGGCGCTCTACCAGGCAAGACACCTTGCCATTTGCTGTTTAATTATTTTAGCTCATATTTCATGCATGTCTATTATTATTTTTATGCAAAATAAACTGTGATACATAGCATAACTGTTAGAACTTACCGTTCATTTATATTTCCTGCTGTGTATTATTTTTCTTACAAATTAAACCTGGATTTAAGGGACCACCTTGTGTGTTGCATTCATTGACCTTGACACGTTGTAAACACGAAGTTGTGTGTCGCATGTAGAACACGGAAGTACGTGATTGGCTGGCCACCAGTACGTACAAGCCGTGCGATAGAAATAACCGCTAATAGAGGTTGCATGCTAGTTTGACTTAGCGGTTATAGTGGTTTGTGTTGTGGATACAACACAATAGACATTGGGCGGGGAGGACAATTCCTTAGCGTATGGGCTTCGATACACTTTCCTTGTGACCCGGACTCTCCGCTGGAGATACGGGGTTGATGACCCAAGATTACTGACGGCCACTGACGATTCTGCGGAACGTCATGCTCTTCCTGATGGGGCCTCTGGTGCCCAAGGGGGACTACGCCGATCCTATTTAGCCAGGGCCCATGCGTAGGAAGGATTGTTCTTAACAACATATCACTTAGAATGGTTAGACACCCTATCCGTTAGGTACGAGTACTTTTGGTTTGGGTACTTGTATCTGACCGTGGCTTGGGACAATAACTTGTCGCGGATTAGTTCGTCACATCTTGTCCTTGTTTGGTTGTAGGTGTGACTTACTACTTCGATGAGAAGGTATTGAACCTTGTTGGGGGCCGGATACCATATCGGATTCTTAGCATAGAAAGATACGTCGCCGTGAATTAGTTTACCATCTCCTGTCCTTGTTTGGTTGGGGGGATGGTACGCTCGTTCAGTAGGTGCGTATTGGAACATGTTATAATTTGATTTACTTATTTATTTGAGCAATATTTATTCAGTTTATATGGCATGCTATTATGTGTCTTGTTATGTCCCTCTGAGGACCTGGTTGTCTTGCCAGGTGTGTGCTATTGTATTTCGCAGGTGCTCTAGCTCTAGCCGTGTTCATCGCCACCTCTTCGAGGATGATTACATTTGGATCGTCTTCGCTTCGCTCGCCACTCATTTCATTTCCATGTATTTTATTTCTTTATTTTTATTGGTAGTGGATTTGTCTCCGCCCAACATATTGTATCAAGACAAATTCATAGTTGATATATGATATCTTTTATTCTTTGATTTGTGGATAAGATTAGTTATGGTTCTACTGCATTTTACAGCTTATGTATTTATACGAGGCTTCCATATATTGGAGTATACTTCGTATGAATACAGCTGGTATGTCTACGTTCCTAGTCCTACGTATTTTGGGACTGGGGCGTTACAAGATCTTTCTGATTGAAGACATCCTAATTCGAGTTTCGATCTTTCGATCTGGTATGTTGAAAGACCCCTTCACTGGATTCACGGAGTTGTCTCAAGTATTGCTGACTTGGATTATGAGATGTACCATATTTCGAGGATTTTCTACCCCCAGTATCTCGAGAATTCATATTAACAGAAGCATATAACAGCTCGTCTTCATCTCCCGTCATATGTTCAGGAATTGAAGTATAGTTTAGACGATCGAAGACAGATCGTTTAGCTGATTGACAGCAACACTTGATGACTACCTCATGAAGGCAGTGGCATTCTGATAGATTATTTATGGATGAAGAAGACATCTCAGTGATCTTCCGTCTTTGTGTAAGACGTTCTCGGAGATCAGTCACTACAACAGGATGATAAGAAGTTAGAGGAATATATTCCTTAATGATGTTAGGAACATGCCTCATGTTCTTCAGATGCTTAGTTCCATGAGTGTACAAAGAAGTACTTAACTCATTGGCATAAGTGATTGGATCCTTATTTTCAAATTTTTGTTTCTGGTACAGATTGGCCTTCGGCATAGGATTTTTGCATTTTACCGAAGTTGATACTGATTGACGCCTGTTGAGATAAGCGCGTAAATTTGAGAATTCTGCTCCAGGGGCCTCTATTTGAGATACTGTCAATTTTCCTGGCTTGGATCTTGAGATCTACAAGGTTGGAAGATCTTGAGCAGTCCCAATAGGGGTAGGCAAGATACCTCTCTGATCAGTATTCTTTCCCATAGCAGAGATTTGAAGACCTCTGTTTAAGGGAATAGAATCTGATATATCTTCCTCTGAGTCATAGACTAGGGAAGTTTGAGAAAAGAACAAAGGGTGCTTTCCTTTATTTTGTGGAGGGTTGGCTAAAGAGCGTTTTCCTCTGTTTTGTTGTGGGTCCACCTTAGTCACAAGTTGCGCCAGTTGAGGAAATTTCAAAGGACCCTTCCCTTTGTTCTGTCTTGTTTTGGCATTAGAATATTGTTCTCCAAGTTCAGAACTGGAGAATTGGAAGAGGGAATAGCCAAAAGACTAGTTCTCTTGGATTGCGTCAGAGCAACATGATGAGCAGACTGTGCCTAGACAATCGAGTGGTTAGGTTGCGCCATAGCCATATGAGCTACTGGTTGCACCTTAGCAACAGGTTGTGCCTTGGCAATAAGATGTGCTGATTGTGCCTTGGCAGCAGCATGATTGGACTGCGCCTTGGCAGCAGGAAGAGTGGACTGCGCACGGGCAGCGGAAAGAGTGGACTGCGCACGGGCATCAGCGAGAGTAGGTTGCGCAAGGGCAACAGAAGCAGGCTGCACCTGAGCCACAGATAGATTACGCCTGGGCAGCAGAGGCAGGTTGCGCCTGGGCAACAACAACTACAGAAGACTTAGGAGTCGACACAGTTTTGTTCTTGGTGATAGCCGCAGTGCGCTTGTTGTTCTTCCTGTTGATCATATCTTCATAGGCTGTCTCGTTGACTTGAACAACCAGAGTCTTCTACGTCTTGTCGATCGACGCAGCATCACATTGAGTTGTCACCTTCTCATCGGAGGAGAAAGTCGTCCCCAGTAGAGTCGCCATTTTGTTTGCAAAAGCAAAAGTTTGATTACAAACTAAGAAAAGAGTACAAGAGTACAATAATTTCTGGCAAAGTACAACTGTTGGAATCTGATCAGAAGACGATCACTTTATCCCTTGGACTATGTGAACTTGAAGACTAGAGCCTCTGGAGAATGCAGCAGCAATTTTGCAAGAGTTTCTGATCTCTGTGATGCTTCAACAATGATTGGAAACACTATTTATAGAGTTTTGGAAATAACTATTTTTGCAGTTATTCTGATGTGCACGAGGCTGGACTATGCCACATTGGGTTGCACCAACCTTATGTTGTGCCAACTTTTATTCAGTTACTCAATCGTGTACTAACTGTATTTAGATACGTGGCATCATGTGATTGAGATGCGCGTGGTCGTGTACAGAGTAGTGGACACGTTTAGAGAGATTAGTGGCATGTGCACCACGTCATCCTATTTTAGAATGTAAGTTGTCTCAACTTTATCAGGTTGCGCGAGCTTCAGTCAACAAGTCAAACTGCGCCTGATTGGGTTGTGCCTAGGTACAACTCAGTGCACAGGCACGTGGCAGCTTTTGAATACATGAGAAGAAGTTGTTCAGATTGCGCCTAGGCACAACTCAGTTGGTTGTACAGAACAGCTGTCAAAATTGTTTCGAGCAACACGCTTTGAGAGATTCGAAGAGATTTGCTTCGTTTATTGTGCTGTCAGCTGTCAGTGCTGTCAGGCAATGATGGCTATTAATGTCAGACGCCACGTAGGCTTGGACGTAATGTGATTTGGGCGCAGCCTGTTGTCAGGTGCAACCTAATCAGTGGCGCAGTTTGATCCTTTAAGCTTCATAACAGTAGCGCAACTTGATTTTTGGGGCACAACTTGATTGCTGGATAGTAAAAACATGGCACAACTTGATTTTTTAGGCTCTACAACGAGTACATTCTCTGATAGTAGTTCTTTATCATGATATCTTTTGTATCTGATTCAGTTATAGTATTTTACTTGATTTTCGACACGATGGTGCACGGACTAGTATTATCGGATTCCTGTCATGAGATGTCATTCCTGGATTTTCTTGGGATACTGGTACTTGTTTGATCTTGTCTTGTACTTGTATTGATACCGATTTCTGAGAGAGAGTAGCTACCTTCTTAGGGAATCCCGTGTCATGACATGCTATGTCCGGATCCGTATACTACTCGGAGATGGAGAGTTATTATAGGTTATATGATCAATACCCCTCCTGCATTTCTGTTACTACTTGTTTCATAGCGCCACCCTTACCGCACGTGGGGTGTAGCCTGACCCGTTACTACTTGCACCATAGCTTTCCATACCGGCCAGGCCGAGTTCCCGTACTTGTAGCCGGTATATGGAAGAGCCTAATCCTGACCTATACCGATAACATATTGCTATAATACTCGAGGCACATTTTACAGTTATTACATCAGATATATTTCTACTCAGTTCTACTTTCCTACATGATACACTCGGCATGATTTCCTGCTTTACATATCCTGTATATTTTAATTTTTATATGTTCATCTTGTATTCCATTGCGATTGTCTCTTACATCATTTGTCAATAATATAGAACTGTTGTTGGAGGTGTACTTGCTTATTTTTCTGACAGGATAACCGTTGATGTTTTTACAGAGGATATGTTGGCCGACTGCTCTACCTTCTATGGGTATGGCCAGGATGGAGACTACCACTACCAAAATACAGTAAATTGGCGACGGCATTTTAGCGACGGAATAAATCCATCGTCAGTAGCGACGGAATACCGACAACCTGGCGACGACTTCCCGGCTAATAGCGCACTAATTTTTTTTAGAATTTCCATTCAATCATTTCGTAACTCGTACTATCGTTTACAAATCGTCCGAACGGTATCTCGTTTGTGACTCTCGAATCATGACCAACTAAGCGCTACTCGTTGTAAGGCCTTGCGATATCATCGCTTGTGGATGCGCTCGTACTATCCGTAACTCCTTTAGTTTCGTCTGAACAATTTCTATAACGTTCATACACCACTCAAGGTCAAGTCATTCTACAAATCCTCAAAACTATCGTTCGAATCAAAACCGACTTCTTTGAATCTCGTTCGAACCATTCCTCGAATTTTAAGCACGCTCATCTATATCGCATAGACGTTATCGTCGCTAGATAGCACTCTATCGATAGTTACTCTAAATGTGGTTTCGTTCCCTACCGAGTGGTACTCAATATCGCTCGCAACTGGTTTGCACCATAAAGTCTAGGTACACGACACGTGGCACAACTTAGCCAAAAGGCCGTATGCATAACCATCCCGTATGGGCTATACTCCGAGTCTTCACACTCATTGCTAATGTCGACATAGGACTCGTTAGACACGCACGCGACTTGCTAACTTTAGCACGTATTTTCTATCAGCTCAAGGTCGGCACCGTTCGGCCCAAAGGCCATCGTCTATCGATGCGTTCGATTGAACACTTGTACGAGCTTTTCAAAATATTAGACTTATTGTATGGAGATGTCGAGGGACGTTTGAGAGAGAACGCACCAGCAATAACAACTAGCGGAAGCAACATTCAGAGTTCGCGAAAACATCAGAGTTAAAGAATTCAATCGAAAGTCCAAGGACGTAAAGCCGTGCTTTGATACCATTATGTCACGCCCCGCTCCCGTAGGAGCGAACGTCCTCGCTAAGGTGTGATGCCGCACGAGCCTAGATTGCACTCATGCAAGGCGGGTTCCATTACGGCCGATTACATCGGCGGCGGCGGGGTCATCGCACAGAAGTCCCGAGCAGAGACGTTGAACACGCAGCGAAAATTTAGAACAAAACACAAGTTATTCAAAAGAAGCTCTTTATTGATATCGAAACAACGGTTATATTGGGGGCACAAGGCCGAGATTACAATCACTCAAATTCACTCGTCTCACATTACAAATCACTCTGCTCTCTCTCATCTCTCGATTACAATACGTGAGCCAGCGGAAGCTTCGGAAGGCGATGTCCATACATTATGTCCCGTATAAGTCTTGGTTGCACGCGGCCGCACGCTTCGAATCGCCAAGGGACTCCGTGCCTCGACGTATCCAAGCGAGCTCCGTGCCACGAGCTTCTACCTGTGCCTACACATGGAAACTGTGTGGGTGTTAGTACTCAACTGTACTGGTGGAGTGAGCTCCTCGCCCACCCATACAAAACCGACACGTTTATTTTACTTTGTGCAACACAAGTCCCTTTTTCGATTGTCTTTCTAGTCTTGCCTTAGGATCGATTTTAGGACCGACGCCTTGGTATATTTTGTGTCTCTAGACCGTCACCGTACCTTTGTACTAATAAAGTACTCATACTTTACCGCTAGACCTTCCCGTTCCAGTAATGTCAACTTATTGCCTCGTGCTTGCCTTTCGTGCCATACTCTTGGATGTAACGACTCGGTCGTACAATGAACTCGATTCGTGCTTTAGTATCACCGAGACAGTGCCTACTCGCTTAGTCTTGCCTATACTCGTGTTATGACAACGCGGCCGTGCCTCACATCTCGAGGTCGTGCCCAGAAATTCAACATGACTTAACCAAACTTGCCCTACGGCCCTTCTCGACTTAACTCGCAATGACTAATCCGACTTGTGGAACCAGTGTTGAGAACTCAAACACGACGCCATATCTCGTGCCGAAGCACGTGTCTTTACGTATAGCCGAATCATAGGCTTTATAATACTTTGGGTGCAATCGAGCACACATTTCACCGTTCAACGCATACCGTGCTTACACTTCCTTTGTTATGACCGACACCGTGCATGCGAATTCGTCGCTTAGCACGCCAATTATCTATATGAAAGGCCACTGGCATGACAAGCCATCGCGAATATAGCTCGGGTAGGCGGCGGATCCTTCAGCGCAGGTAGCGAGTCCCGTTGAAAGCCCCCGACTACCCACGCAATAAAAGCATGCGCTGCTATAACGTCTACCCCCTAGGATGACTGGCCCGGTGCCCTGGTGTATAACCAGTCTAGGCATAAATCCTTGTCGACAAGGTGTCTAATGACCACGCACCTACGAGACATCTAGACTCATGTAAATGCATGGCCTAATTTGTTGGTACGACTGGAACAATACTTAGCAACACGTGCTTTGAATCACACTTTGTATAACGTACATTGGGACCGTGAGACTCCCAACCGAGGGACCGCCTTATACTTCTTAACATGGATAGGAACGCGAGACTCCCAACCGAAGGACCGCCTTAAAAATCTTAACGTGCATAGGAACGCCTCATACTCCAATGTAATCCGTTCGACACTATCGTCCAAGTCACACTCTATGTGACGAGCCTTAAGACCATGGAACCATGCATACGCTCAACTTGAACAACCAAATTCTTTGGGTACCTAAACTCATGCCATAAGTCGTACGAAAGACTATGCCGAGCCTTGTATTCGAGGAAAAGTGCATGCTTTATCGAGCATTTATGCGGGCGACGCCTATGACTTAGGCTAACTCATAGTTTGTGACGAATACCAACTTTCCTTCTTCCAAGCCACGGGACGAAAGGCTGAGTGTCATTTTCAAAGCACGCTGAACACCAACTCTAATCAGACCGTGGGACGTTTTTCTTGTTCTAAACTCGATTCGATCCGTCGGGATAATTCCCTTTTTGCTATGTGGATTCATCTCTTTTATTATTAAGCCTACTTGTGCAAGTTGAAAATACGCGATTTATTATGTGAAGGCAAAGATGAGGCAAGTTCACCGAAACTACCCCACCTGAGCGATGTCTTCGAGTCACCGTTGTAAGGCCAAGTCCGAACGCCGTCGGCGTTTTGATTCCTCCGATTGACTTCGCGAGATGGGGCACTACAACATACACCACTCAGAACAAGTCTCGTCCTCGAGACTTTCCTGAAGGCAAACCATCCTACCATTTCTATGGCCAAGACTTAATTGTACACACTCCGCCTACGCATTTCTTCGATTCCGAGCCACGCTCGTGCTTATCGCTAACTTAGTCGTGAGGCATACCAAACGATCAACCAACATTCGAACTCGTCTCAATTCAATGATCGCGTTACCGTCAACATTTCTTCGAAACTTACGATTTCAAAATCCTCGACACTTTTTCGTTCCTCAAGTCTCACTTGATTCAACTATCACTTAGTTGGATCGTGCACATATTCTAGGTATCCCCAAAATACATGTATTTCTGCCAAGCCTCGTGATAGAGAATCTGCCATCACCACTCGAGTCGGATCGTACACATATTCGGGCATCCCTGATATACGTGCATGTCAACCGAGCCTTATGAGTGGTGCCTCCACTATTTCATATCGTTTCGCACTCGGACGTCTTCCGAACCGCTAGGCTATGTCTTTCGTCAGCACTGGAATCATAGTTCCCAAACAACGATATCAACACTGACCCCATCCTAAGGTCAAACCAAATTGATTTTACGGGGTTTTCTATCCAAGCTTGCATCACTCCGATTTCTAAACATCGATTCCCTACACACATCCCAATATTCGTCGCACGGGGTACGAGTAGTTCGGTAAGGCCATCCTACGATAACTTACGTTTCGACCAATTTTACGTCATATCAATATCGTTTGTTCATCAAGCCGTTTCGTATAGTTTATCTCTTCGAACACGTTCGACATTAATTTGCCTATCATTTCATTCTCAAATCAAGCACGCTATGACACAATTCATCTCTAAACCGTAATTCACATTTTACGTTTCCGAAATCATCTATTCCAATTTACGTAATCGATCACAATGTCGTCTGACTTAACAATATGCCACGCTCCGATCTCATGCAAGTCCGATTATCCACGATGGGCATGAAATTACCATGCAACGCTCCCGCGGAATAATCATTCTCATCGGGGCTTTATACTTGTTTTGGGTCTAGACTAAATCATTCTCGATACGCGGATTGGACCTACACAATCCTCAAGTTTTATTCAATTCCCAATCGTAAGTCCTAACATTCTCGAGTTCTCCTTTGCATCAAGCCAACAAGTCGAGACAATCAAAGTTGCCGCATCCTGATTTTTCGAGTTCGATCATTCCCGCGACATGAATCACCATGTCAGCGCTCACGCGGAACGATCGCCCCAAATCCGACGCAACGCATGTGCGAGGCTAGAGTTGTTCTCGTGCAAGACAAGACTATCGACGTTGTGGTTATCAACGCAACCATCAAAATACGATTTCTTTCACCCAACATTCATCTCAATCAAGATCCTAAGTATTGCATCCATCAGAACGATAACACTTGTACGATTGTCATTCACCGTGTCAGAGTACCCCCGAGTTATCGCATATCAATCTTTGATATGCCTCAATACCATCGATGATATACGTAACCTGACGATCTTTCTTTACAACGAATTTCGAGTCGTGCGAATGATGCTATCGTCCGACTGGATAATCTCCTCGATATTCAATTTCAAGTTCGATCATTATCTCTCGAATCGTTCACAACATCAATTTCTTCAACCCAAATTCACGTATCGTTTATCCGTCTATCTTAAGTCATCGACTACGTATTTCCTCAATTCGCATCATTCCTTGCTAACTCAAACCATCGAGCACATCGATTTCAATCCTCAGAGTCGTTTGCGTAACTTCAAAGTCAAACCTTTCGTGCACGCTATCTTCCCGTTTGGGCTAACTTTTCGTATACTATCCGTATCAATTTCTTCAATCAAGTCATCCATTTATTTTATCGTTTAGAATTTCCATTCAATCATTTCGTAACTCGTACTATCGTTTACAAATCGTCCAAACGGTATCTCGTTTGTGACTCTCGAATCATGACCAACTAAGCGCTACTCGTTCTAAGGCCTTGCGACATCATCTCTTGTGGATGCGCTCGTACTATCCGTAACTCCTTTAGTTTCGCCTGAACAATTTCTATAACGTCCAAACACCACTCAGGGTCAAGTCATTCTACAAATCCTCAAAACTATCATTCGAATCAAAATCGACTTCTTTGAATCCCGTTCGAACCATTCCTCGAATTTCAAGCACGCTCATCTATATCGCATAGACGTTATCATCGCTCGATAGTACTCTATCGATAGTTACTCTAAATGTGGTTTCGTTTCCTACCGAGCGGTACTCAATATCGCTCGCAATTGGTTTGCACCATAAAGTCTAGGTGCACGACACGTGGCACAACTTAGCCAAAAGGCCGCATACATAACCATCCTGTATGGGCTATACTCCGAGTCTTCACACTCATTGCTAATGTCGACGTAGGACTCATTAGGCACGCGCGCGACTTGCTAACTTTAGCACGTATTTTCTATCATCTCAAGGTCGACACCGTTCGGCCTAAAGGGCATCGTCTATCGATGCGTTCGAATGAACACTTGTACGAGCTTTTGAAAATATTAGACTTATTGTATGGACATGCCGAGGGACGTTTGAGAGAGAGCGCACCAACAATAACAACTTGTGGAAGCAACATTCAGAGTTCGCAGAAACATCAGAGTTAAAGAATTCAATCGAAAGTCCAAGGACGTAAAGCCGTGCTTTGATACCATTATGTCACGCCCCGCTCCCATAGGAGCGATCGTCCTCGCTAAGGCATGATTTCGCACGAGCCTAGATTGCGCTCGTGCAAGGCGGGTTCCATAACGGCAGATTACAGCGACGGCGGCGGGGTCGTCGTACAGAAGTCCCGAGCAGAGACGTTGAACACGCAGCGGAAATTTAGAACAAAACACAAGTTATTCAAAAGAAGCTCTTTATTGATATCGAAACAACGGTTACATTGGGGGCACAAGGCCGAGATTACAATCACTCAAATTCACTCGTTTCATATTACAAATCACTCTGCTCTCTCTCATCTCTCGATTATAATGCTTGAGCCAGCGGAAGCTTCGGAAGGCGATGTCCATACATTATGTCCCGTATAAGTCTTGACTGCACGCGGCCGCACGCTTCGAATCGCCAAGGGACTCCGTGCCTCGACGCATCCAAGCGAGCTCCGCGCCACGGACTTCTACCTGTGCCTGCACATGGAAACTGTGTGGGTGTCAGTACTCAACTGTACTGGTGGTGTGAGCTCCTCGCCCACCCATACAAAACCGACACATTTATTTTACTTTGTGCAACACAAGCCCCTTTTTTTATTGTCTTTCTAGTCTTGCCTTAGGATCGATTTTAGGACCGACGCCTTGGTCTATTTTGTGTCTCTAGACCGTCACCGTGCCTTTGCACTAATAACGTACTCATACTTAACCGCTAGACCTTCCCGTTCCAGTAATGTCAACTTATCGCTCGTGCTTTCCTTTCGTCACTACCAAAATTTCTCGATTTAGCGACGGCCGGATCCGTCGCCAGTCCGACGGTAATTCCTATTAGCGACCGATAACTGACGAATTTTGGCCAAAATAATCCGTCGGCAATCAGCTCGTCGCTAATAAGGGTCCGTCGCTATGTAGTCGTTAGGCGACGAAATAGCGACGGCTAATCGACTTCAAAATACGAGATATTAGCTACTAATTTCCGACGAACTGTCGTCCATTTCAAGTATTAAATACTGAACTGTGTAGACAATAGCGACGTAATGTCCGTCGGTAAACCGTCGTAACAGCGTATCAGAGCGTATCATTCCGTCACTAATCCGTCGGTAGTCGTCGATAACGAAGGACGGATGAGCGACGGATTACTGACGGAATATCATCGATAAAGTTCTGGAAATGTTTGGCATTTCCAGCACCATGGCGACGGATAAGTGGTCACTAATCCGTCGCTACGCCGTCGAATAAGCGACTGATTAGTGGCTGATTATCCGTCGCCACGGTTCTGGAAATGTTTAGCATTTCCAGAACCTTGTCGACGGATTATCCGTCGCTAAGCAGTCGCAAGAGCGACTGATTAGCGGCTGCTTATCAGTCGTCGTGGCGACAGATGTGCTGTCGCTAGTCCGTCGAAGTATGTACTACCAGAACCTTGCCGACGGATATTCCGTCGATCTCTCGTCGCTACCTGGAAACAGTTTAGCATCTCTAGATAGCGACGGCGTTTTCGTCGAAAATCCGTCGAAAACTGGGAATATCCGTCGCGAAACAGTCACTAGTCCGTCGCTAACTGAGTTTTTTGGGAAAAAAATTGCAGCACTTTTCCTGTTCACAAATATATGCATAAACCAAACCAATATATAATGCACACCAATTATCCAACAATCACATAGACCAAATATATAATGCACACCAATTATCCAAGAATCACATAGACCAAATATGTACATACGAATTTAATGCACACTAATTATCCAAGAATCACAGACCAAACCAAATTAATAGAAAATAAACATCAATTATCCTGAAGAGTAACATAATATCCGGTGCTATAATCCGATTATAGCACAATTAATCCAAAGCTCTCACAAATATTCTAAATTTTTTTAATACAATATTTCAAGAAGAAGGAGGAGGTCGATTGTCCGGAGGTGGTAATCCCAGATGCGATCGACGAATATACTCCTCCACAAGGTACGAAGGCAAGCCGTTGTAGACACTGCTAGGAAGTCGACGTAGCTGCTCTGGGGACATCAGATCCAGGAGTGACATCACAGTCGTAGGCGGTACCACAGGGGCATCAGGGTTGAAAGAAAGATGACCCACGGAAGACGGACCGACACCAGCAGTCGACGGACCAGTAGAAGACGGACCAACACCATCAGCAGACGGACCGGCAGCAGCAGACGGAGGCAAAAAATACGTGGCAAATTGCTCCCGTAAGGACGACACTGCCTCGTGCAGCTGCGTAAGCTGCGACCTAACATCATCGTCTGCCGGGGGCGCCACGGGTGGAGGCGGTGTCGGTGGAAATCTCTGTGTCGCCATGTGCAACGGCCCTAGGAAGCCGACTCCGTACAGGAACCCTTTCTTAAAGCCGTCGACGGTATCTACGAACAAGTCATTCCGAGCGGCCAAAGAAGAGGGCGTCCGGGCGGGCATCATTTCACCGACATCCTCGGTGTCAGTTAACTGAGCCCGACTAAGGGCCTCACAATACGCAGCCTATCAAATGAATGTGTTTATATTATAAGATTTACCTAAGTTGAAATCTAAATCCTATGTTTCACTAAATTAAGTGTGAATCCTAAGTTTTCCTAAGTTATAGTCCGAATACTTTTAATTATAACGTAAATCTCATAAACATAAGTACTTATATCAGTCTCCTTGGCCCCCTCGTCGACGAAGCTCCAGTCCTTCCGTCTTTTATGCGTATGCTGGAAAACGTCGTGCATGGTGACCGATTCTGGCGCCCTTCCCTCCACCGCCCGTTGGGCCTGCATACGAAATTTTCGTAGAAAGTAATTAACTCCTTTAATTAATAATACCTAATTCGATAGTGAAATAAATTTACGGTTGCTCACCAGATCTGCAAGTGTCGCTGCGTGGGACCTTGATCCCCCCGTATAAAGGCCCGCGGCCTGTCGGTTCGCCTTCGCCTTCTCCGATTTCTTCTTGTACGCAGGGGTATCCATCATGCCTAAGGGGTCCTCATAATACTCCTGTCGGATCCAATTCGGCCTCGTATGTTCCATTTTTAGGTCATAAATCATATCCCGTATCTTCTTCGAGGCAGCGCTTCTGTAGGACCTGCGGATCGCGTCCTAGCGATGGGGGGCCACCAGTACGTCGTCTAACATAGAAATTTAATTATCACATAATTTATAAAATGGTTGATTAAAGAGTAACTAATAATTAAGCAGAAGATATAGATACATACCCTCAACTCGTCGAGCCAGACGTACTGCACGTTTGGGGGCACCGACGAAAAGTTTAGGTAGGGACCGTGGAAGTTAGCCCTGATAATTTCTCCAAGAGCCCTGCCAACATTAAACGAAAAAACCTACAAAGAAGAAACGAATGGATTATTAACTTGAATAAATGAAAAAAATTTAATAAATTATCTTAAATTTACTTACGAGGTCCCCGCGAGCCATAGCTCTCGTCGGAACTCGCCTCTCGGCCTCTCTGGTGCCGTCGGAGGATCCGCGGGTCTGCGTATGTACTCCCCAGTAATCGGATTGAACCGAGTATGGGGGTACTCCGGGGCCCACTGTGCAGTAACTGTGGCATCCCCTGGTGGATCCGCTGCTAGTGGTTCCGTTAGCGGAACGGATTCGCTAGCAGATCCGGACTCATGCCTCGATGAAGTGGTCGATCGAGGGTGGGATGCGTCTGTGCCCGGGGTACTCTTCGGGTCGGGCTCGCTCGATGGGGTCACATTCCGGGAACTTTGAATGCGACCACGACCACCAGCACCACAACGACCACGACCACGACCCGCACCACCACCACCACTACTACCACCACGACCACCACCAGCACCATGACCACGGCCAGCCATCATGACCTGTAAATAGAACACATAAACATAATTAACAATATAAAAGTGTAAATGGATATAAAAAACTAAACTAAAATATACATACCACCAGTAGGGAGACGAGTGCCGCCGCGACAAAAAAGACTAGGAGTGCCATCTGTAATAAGTAAATAATCGAATGAAAAAAACATGAATTCACGTAATTGCTTTTATGAGGTCAAACTTAATTCACAAATTTGGAAGTGTTTTCAATATACAACAATATTTAACCTAATCATCGTCTTCGTTCCCATCCTCGACCTCGTCTTCATCATCATCCTCCTCATCCTCATCCTCATCCTTATCTTCATCGTCGATTTCATCTGTATCCTCATCCCCATCAAATTCTTCTTCTTCTTCTTCTTCTTCTTCTTCTTCTTCTTCTTCTTCTTCTGCCTCAATATTTGGGACAAGACGCCTCTTTCTCCCCTGGTTGACAGCTAAGTCTTGTGTATCAACCTCTTCCTCCCCTCTATTTTCCTCAACATTATCTTCAACATCCATTGTATCTGAGTGTTGTCCCAAGTATTGGGACTTTTCGATCTGGTCCTCTTGGTATGCTGGGTCTCCAACGTTGAATGTATTTCTAGATTTAATCTTGCATACTGCCCACCAGTCAAATCGATCTCTACGACTCCTTGGGTAGCTTGTATAGTAGACTTGAACATCCTGATTTGCTATCGCAAATGTATCGGACCCTTTATACCTCCTGCGATGATTTATATCGACAAATCCAAATTATTTATCGATTCTCCAACCGATATTTGCTGTCGTATCGAACAACTCACATTTGAACATCATAATATGCATATCATATGGGCCAGTATATTGTAAATCTACAATATCCCGAAGCACTCCATAATAGTCAAAGTCCGGCTCGTCGTCATAGATGGTACCTCTTATGCAAATACCGGAATCCTTGGTACTGATACCGTCATTGATAAATTCGACATTTATAGCATTCTGAGTTGACTTAAACCTGAAGTCATTAACGACATAGCCTGGCCAAGTCTTTATTTGTTTCTTCGGTCCCAGTGCCAGATAACGAACACTCTCATGAGTGAGTGTTGTTTCAGGAAATAAAACCTGTAAACAAATATTTATAATTTAAATATTTCAGATTATATATTAATAATCTCAATTGTAATCACAGTTACTTACTTATTTGCGAAACCATGATGAAAATGTACATTCAACCTCTCTTTGAAGTCCCTCATCGGTAATATCGGGTCTCCTCATTTTGACTTTATCTCTAAATACACTATTAGAGAAAATAAGAATATATAAGTGTAGTCACTTACTTCATCAAATTCGAGATTATAATGAGTGCAAGTGTACTAACTTACTTCTCCAAATCTCTCACTTCTTGTATATCACAGTTTAACAAGACATATCGGTGAGCGGTATCATACTCGTCGTCTGTCAACCACCGTCTTTTACTAGCCCCAACAGGCTTGCCCCTTACATTGAATATTCCTCCATCCTCAACGTCCTCGTCATTTCTTTGAGGTCTATTTCGATTTGTCTTAACATGAGTATCGAAATAAATGGAGCAGAAGTTTGACACCTCTTCGATAAGATAAGCTTCGCATATCGAAGCCTCTATATGAGCTTTGTTGCCAACTTTCTTCTTTAGATGGTGTAGGTATCTAGAGAGACAAATTATCTTGAGAATTAAGAAAGAATTTTAAAATCCACTGAAATTCAACTTAAATTATATCGATTTTTATGTACCTTTCAAATGGGTACATCCATCGATAATGAACAGATGCACCGACACGGGCTTCGTATGCTAGATGAATCGGTAGATGCTCCATGCTGTCGAAGAAGCTAGAAGGAAATATTTTCTCTAACTTGCAAATTGTTAAGATAATCTTCTCCTCAAGTTCAACAATGTGTTGCACAGTCAACTTAGTTGAACAAAAATCCCTAAAAAATATTGATAGTTCGGCCAACGGAACCCATACAGCAGAAGGCAACAACTCTTTCAAAGCAATGGACAGTAATCTTTCCATAAACATGTGGCATTCATGACTCTTCATTCCCGTTAGCTTGCGTTCATTGAGGTCAACGCATCTAGACAAATTTGACACATAGCCGTCGGGAAATCTTAAAGTAGATACCCACTTGCAGATTATTAATCTATCTTCCTTGCTCAATGTGTATTGTGCTATCGGCTTACTTAATTGTCCAGCAGCTCCCCTTTGTATCAAGTTCAGATAAGGACGCTTGCATATCTCGGCAATGTCTTATCTTGCTTTTGGATTGTCCTTCGTCTTTCCTTTAATGTCCATGATGGTATTGAAGACATTATCGAACACATTCTTTTCGATATGCATAACATCAAGATTATGCCTTATAAGATTATCTTTCCAATAAGGCAAGTCCCAGAAGATACTCCGTTTGGTCCAGTTATGGGTTTGTCCGAACCCATCGACACGATTGTTCGATGGATCTTCCATTACAGTGGACAAGTCCTTTACATTTTCCCAAATATCGTATCCCGACAATCTGGCAGGCTGATGAGAAAATTCTTATTTTCCAGCTCTGAATGCGTCCTTGTTCTTTCTCCAAGGATGACTCGCGGGCAGAAATTGACGATGACAATCAAAGAAAGAAGTTTTTTCTCCATGCTTAAGGCATAATGCCTTACTATTTTGCATGCATATCGGACAAGACAGGGTGCCGTGAGTACTCCATCCCGACAGCATACCGTATGCGGAAAAATCATTGATTGTCCACATCTGTGAAGCTCTCATCTGAAAGTTATATTTTCTGGAAATATCATAGGTCGTGACGCCGATCTCCTACAGCTGTTTCAGCTCATCCACCAACGGCTGTAAATATATATCGATATTCTTCGTCGGATTTTTGGGACCCGGTATGATAGCTGTCAAGAACATATAAGGAGTCTTCATACACATCCATGGTGGCAGATTGTAAGGGGTCAGAATGACCGGCCAGCAGGAGTATTGAGATCCCGACTGCCCGAAAGGGGCAAATCCATCAGAACATAGCCCCATGTGTATATTTCTGGGCTCTGCAGCAAAATCTGGATGGCAAAAATCAAAATATTTCAACGCCTCTCTATCCGAAGGACGTGACAATTCTCCATCGTCCTTTGTGCGTTCTTCGTTGTGCCACGTCATGTGTTCTGCTGTATTCTGAGACATATACATCCTCTGCAAGCACTTCGTGATCGACAAGTAATGCATATACTTGTATGGACGTCATTTTCTAGTTGAGTTTCCTTTTTTTTGACTTCCTTGTAACGATCCGCATTACAGAAGCTGCAACTTTCTATATTCTCGTTCTCCTTGTAGTACATCATGCATCCGTTGCGACAACAATCTATCTTGTCGTATCCCAGTCCCAGTTGTCGGACCATCATCTTTGACTTGTAGAAGTTTTTTGGAAGCTCTTTTGATTCCTTCGGTAACACCTCCTTCATTAGTTGTGTAATCCGATCATAGCAAGTTTGTGGCAAGGTAATATCGGACTTTATGTTCAACAACCGCATCGTCACTGACAGTACGGAATGTGGATCACAACCAGGATATAAAGAAGTTTCAGCATCCTGAAACATATCATAGAACTCCTTCGCCTCGGGATTAGGATCCTCCGGATCAAAATTAGGCCCTGCCGCGTCGTACACCATATCTCGTGCAAGGTTCTGCACGTCTCCATAATCAACGAAGCATTCGTCGTCATCGACAACAAAATCCGCTGCAGCATTATCATCAAAAGCATAAGTAGCAGCATTCGTAACCTGTCTTTCGGCATATAGTTCACCTTGCGATGACCACAGGCCGTAATCACGCACGAAACCCTTACGGGTCAAATGATCTCTTACACTCACCACTTCTTCGTAACGTCTATTGCGACAATTACGACATGGTCACTTGATTTTGTTACCGTCCATAAACTGAGCTTTGCTCATGGCATACTTAAGAAACACTTCCACGCCTGCCTGAAAATTGTCACTCACACCTATTCTGCTCTCGTGTTGTCGTTTGTACATCCATGTACGATCAACGAAATAACGATCCATCACAGATTGGATGTAAAAATCTGTATAGTAAGACAAACTAAATAGAATTAGTATATAATCATGTAACTGGTGGATCCGCTAGTATTCTAGCTCGAGAAGAGAAAAATCTAAGTACAGTTGTTACTAATAGTTCGATACCGATAGTGCGATACCGATACCGATACCGATACCGATAGTGCGATACCGATACCGATAGTGCGATACCGATACCGATAGTGCGATACCGATAGTTCGATACCGATACCGATACTCTGATACCGATTATAGGTCAATTAATCAAACTGAGTCAATCTATCTATTTCTAAATTGCAAGAGTCCACTTCTAGGATATGGGAGCTATATCCTAAATATCTAGTCTAAAATTAACTTGGTTAGGATACTAGAGTGTCCTTACTATCTAGCAAGCACTACCTTAGTCTAGTCACACTAGCATTAATTACCAATAATTCCTACCATGTCTACACTCTAGTATATTTAGGATATAGTCCGATACCGATAGTCCAATACCGATAGTCCGATACCGATTATAGGTTAATTAATCAAACTGAGTCAATCTATCTATTTCTAAATTGCAAGAGTCCACTTATAGGATATGGGAGCTATATCTTAAATATCTAGTCTAAAATTAACTCGCACTGTCCTTGACACAGTGAACATATACACCATGAACCCAAACTCCATATTCACATTTACTAATCCAAACACCACCAAACTAATGGATAACACCCAATATGGATAAAATATTATTTAGCCAATATATAAACTCAGATGAATTTGATAAGAAAAGCCCCCCGCCGCCCCCGACCAAAGCCCGCCGCCCCTAGCCCGCCGCCCAGCCCTCGATGCCCCCACCCCAAGCCCGCCGTCCAGCCCCCGACGCCCCCGTCCCATGCAAGCCCGCTGCCCAGCCCCCGACGCCCCCGCCCCAAGCCCGCCGCCCAGCCCCCGCCGCCCCCGCCCCAAGCCAGTCGCCCAGCCCCCGACGCCCCCGTCCCAAGCCCGCCGTCCAGCCTCCGATGCCCCCGCCCCAAGCCAGCCGCCCAGCCCCTGAATGTCCCCAAGCCCGCCGCCCCCCGCTGCCCCTACGTCGATCCCACGACAAAGAGAGAGAGAGAGAGAGATTGAGAGAGAGAGGGGATTACCTTCGGGAGAGAGAGAAGAGGATGCCGACGTCGTTCACCGAAGCCATGGAAGAAAGAAAGAGAGAGAGAGAGAGAGAGAGAGAGAGAGGAGAGTGAATTTTGGGGAGAATGCGAAAAGTTCCCCCCGCCGTTTCATTTTAAGTCTGGAACTTAAATGTAGCGATGGAAACGCGACTGCTAATTATCCGTCGCCAAGTGGTCGCTATTATTGATACTTGCCGACTGAATATCCGTCGGTACGTAGTCGAAGAAATGTTCCGCCAATTCTCTACACAATTCCCGCCAAATAATCGGCTACATAGCGACGACTGGAGTTTCGTCGCTATATCTCCGACTACCTAGCGACGGATATGCGACCTTTCCTCCCCCTAAAATTGAAATAAAAAATATAAAGGCGTGTAGTCGATAATCCGTCGGCGAGCTGCCATGAAGCCGTCGCTAACGCCGACTAAAAATTTCCGTCGCTAATTATCCGTCGCTAATTTACTGTATTTTGGTAGTGTGTGCCATACTCTGGGACGTAACGACTCGGTCGTGCAATGAACTCAATTCATGCTTTAATATCACCAAGGCAGTGCCTACTCGCTTAGTCTTGCCTATACTCATGTTGTGACAATGCGGCCCTGCCTCACATCTCGAGGTCATGCCCAAAAATTCAACATAACTTAACCAAACTTGCCCTACGGCCCTTCTCGACTGAACTCGTAATGACTAATCCGACTTGTGGAACCAGTGTTGAGAACTCAAGCACGACGCCATATCTCGTGCCGAAGCACGTGTCTTTACGTATAGCCGAATCGTAGGCTTTATAATACTTTGGGTGCAACCGAGCACACATTTCACCGTTCAACGCATACCGTGCTTACACTTCCTTTGTTATGACTAATACCGTGCATGCGGATTCGCCGTTTAGTACGCCAATTATCTATATGAAAGGCCACTGGCATGACAAGCCATCGCGGACATAGCTCGGGTAGGCGGCGGGTCCTTCAGCGCAGGTAGCGAGCCCCGTTGAAAGCCCCCGACTACCCATGCAATAAAAGCATGCGCTGCTATAACGTCTACCCCCTAGGATGACTGGCCCGGTGCCCTGGCGTATAACCAGTCTAGGAAGAAATCCTTGTCGACAAGGTGTCCAATGACCACGCACCTACAAGACATCTAGACTCACGTAAATGCATGGCCTAATTTGTTGGTACGACTGGAACAATACTTAGCAACACGTGCTCTGAACCACACTTTGCGTAACGTACATCGGGACCGTGAGACTCCCAACCGAGGGACCGCCTCATACTCCTTAACGTGGATAGGAATGCAAGACTCCCAACCGAGGGACCGCCTCGAACATCTTAACGTGTATAGGAACGCCTCATACTCTAATGTAATCCGTTCGACACTATCGTCCAAGTCACACTCTATGTGACGAGCCTTAAGACCATGGAACCGTGCATACGCTCAACTTGAACAACCAAATTCTTTGGGTACCTAAACTCATGCCATAAGCCATACGAAAGACTACGCCAAGCCTTGCATTCGAGGAAAAGTGCATGCTTTATCGAGCATTTATGCGGACGACGCCTATGACTTAGGCTAACTCATAGTTTGTGACGAATACCAACTTTCCTTCTTCCAAGCCACGGGACGAAGGGTTGACTGTCATTTTCAAAGCACGCTGAGCACCAACTCTAATCAGACCGTAGGACATTTTTCATGTTCTAAACTCGATTCGATCCGTCGGAATAATTCCCTTTTTGCTATGTGGATTCATCTCTTTTATTATTAAGCCTACTTGTGCAAGTTGAAAACACGTGATTTATTATGTGAAGGCAAAGATGAGGCAAGTTCACCGAAACTACTCCACCTGAGCGATGTCTTCGAGTCGCCGTTGTAAGGCCAAGTCCGAACGTCGTCGGCGTTTTGATTCCTCCGATTGACTTCGCGGGATGGGACACTACACCGGGGGGTTTGGGGTGTGCTAACTTTTCGTATACTATCCGTATCAGCACACACGCATATATATATATATATATATATATATATATATATATATATATATATATATATATATATTCGAGGAGTATATATATATATATAGGAGTATATATAAACTTTGGACCGAAACTGAAACCGAATAAGTAAATTTAGTATATTGAAAACTGAAACCGAACCGAATTTAGTATATTCAAAACCGAAACCAAACCGAATTTAGTATATTCAAAACCGAAACCGAATAAGTAAATTTAGTATATTGAAAACCGAAATCGAACCGAATTTAGTATATTCAAAACCGAAACCGAATCGAATTTTTTAAAATTTAATATGTTTGAAACCAAAACCAAAACCAAAACCAAAACCCAAACTAAAACCAAATCAGCGGATTATGGCTCGTCCTACCACCAATCTGTATCGGTATCGGTATCGGACTATTTCGTTGAGTATCGGAATCGGTATCGGTATCGAACCAATTATGTTTAGTTTGTCTTACGATACAGATTTTCACATCCAAATTGAAATGGATCATTACTTCGTTGATCGTACATGGATGTACCAGCGGATCAACCTCCTGAGAGGGCATTATCCTGAGAACACAGTCCATGTGTTCAGTCTCATTCTATTTTTCCTTTCCCTCCTTGAATGCATGATAATGTATGTACTGTTACACCCTTATATGCCATAAACCTGAGAATAACTGAACATATAACTTGAGGCTCTCGCCTGTACACACACACACCCTTAACACACACACACACATTTGATTAGGACACACACACACCCTCTCACTCTTTCACTCTCACTGTCATACCCTTAACACACATACATACACACATTTGACTGAAACACACACACATACACCCCTCACCATATTACTCTTTGTCTATACACACAATGTTATCCTGATTGGGCTTGGAACTTGATCTTGACAGCATAATGTTATCCTGTCCTCAGAAGTATGGCTCAATTTCTGAACTTTTATTTTCTTACAAAAATATGTAGTTGGTTTTTCCTGGAGAACATCTGAACATTTGGAGTTACAGAGTAACTACTTGGGAAAAAGAAGTGAGAGTAGACCCCCTAATAGAAAAATAGGAAAAAAATCTTGACATAGAGTGATTCGAAGGACTTACTAGATGTTCCATCATCGTTATTGTCTAGAAAGATGATGTTTTCTTCAACATCCGTAGGAGAACTATAATGATATATCTTTTTACAATATGTCACCTTGTCAAAGACCCTTAATGTGAATATCATGTTACCGCGGTGTCGGAAGACTAACATGTCATAATTTTCTAAGCCATGTGCTTTGACATAATCCTTCCAACTCTTTCCTCCTATGTAGTAATCTTGTATTTCTTTATGAAGTTCAAGACGGCATATAGTGACTCGTAATGGAAAAATATGTCGTCTTGAACTTCATGAAGAAATATAAGATTACTATATAGGAGAAAAGGGTTGGGAGGATTATGTCAAAGCACACGACTTAGAAAATTATGACATGTTAGTCTTCCGACACCGCGGTAACATGGTATTCACATTAAGGGTCTTTGACAAGGTGACATGTTGTGAAAAGATATATCCTTATAGTTCTCCTACGGATGTTGAAGAAAACATCATCTTTCTAGATAATGACGATGATGGAACATCTAGTAAGTCCTTCGAATCACTCTATGTCAAGATTTTCTCCTATTTTTCTATTCGGACGGCGCATTCGAAGAAGGAGTAGATCCGACAGGACTACTATGAGCAGCTCTTGGAGAAGATGTATGTTCCTACCAATACAAATCTGATGGCTACTAAAAGAACTTATAACTTAGTGAATTCAGTTTAAACTTCTGCATATTCTTATTTCAGATGGCACTCCTAGTTCTTTTCTTCACGGCGTCACTCGTCGCCCTGCTAATGGCTTGCACTCGTCGTCGAGGTGCTGGTGGTGCTGGTCGTGGTGGTGGTGGTGGGTGTGGTCGTGGTGATGGTCGTGGTCGCCTTCAGCCTTCCCGGGAGGCGACGCCCGCTAGCGATCACGACCCGGAGAGTACCCCGGGCATAGACTCATCCCGCCGTCGATCTACCACGGGGCTATCGACACCTTCGTCGAGGGCGACTCCATCCGCTAGCAGATCCGTTCCGCCAGCGAATCTACCAGCGGTACCACCAGTTACTGCACAGTGGGCCCCGGAGTACCCCCGGATTCAGTTATACCCAGTTACTGGCAAGTACATACGCGGAGTACAAGGTAACCAAGAATCATGGCACGGATAGTGCAGTGACGTGCTTTGACTAGTGTTTAGTCATGGTAAGGGAATGCCAAGCCATAGGAGTGTCCTAATTAGGAAAATCAGGCCAAGTTGCGACCTAACTTACAAAAATGTTTTAATTATTGAATTGTCTAGATTTATTGATTTGTAGAAGACCCGGTCGTACCGAACTAGTCCGAATTGAACCCCAGCCCATCTAGTGATGCTATGTGCGAGAAGACGCCATGTAGGTATATTTTGCATTTTATGTTATTTTACGGATTGACAATATTTTATAAATATTGTTATACGTATTATATAAATAGTATTAATTTTATATGGCATTTTAGAGAGTACGACCTTCGGTGGATCTATTGATGTAGGAGTATAATGGGTCACCCAATACTACCCCCATTATTGGCTTATTGCTTTTGTTACCCTTATTATTAGTATTATTATTATTAATGATAGTAGGATTATTATCAAATATAGTTATAATTTAGTTATATATGTATTCCTAGAAATACACATATATATAATGGCCCAGTAGTGTATTATCTGAGTGTATTATCTGAGCACCTATATATATTTAATGGCCCAGTAGTGTATTATCTGAGTATTGTATATGTCCATGGTAGATGTATATATGAATATCTCTATAGTCATTTATATATATATCGATTAAATAGGCATGAATATATATTCATAATTTATTAAAGTGTATATATATATATATATATATATATATATATATATATATATATATATATATAGATATATAAAATAAATGTATAAATGAGTAGTTGTATATATAACTATATATATATAATATATTGAATATAGAAATATGTGTGTGTATATGTATATATACATATATATAGATATATAGGTATAAGTATATGTATATACATACATACATATGGTATTAAAAAGAAAAAAAAAGAAAAAGAAGGATATATATAAACCACCCCAAAGCCAGGCTCAACCGGCCTAATGTGGCCCAATCCCCTACACCCAATTAACCCAGAACCCATACTCCACCCGAGCGGCTTCCTTCCCCAACCAAACTGAACTCGGTTCAGTAATTCCGCGATTCATATATAAGGAGATCGACACAAAACCCTAGCTGCTAACACGAACGACCCAGCCCCCATCCCCGCGTACGTCCTGCCTGGGCGCACCCCCGCGTGGCGCACGCCGCCCAGGGCCACCGCCGGCCGGCAAGACCGCACGGAGACAGCGCGCGCACACGCGCGCGAAACAGTGACAGCAGCCCTTGAGCCCCACTTTGCGTTAAGATTTCCGTCGCCTCGTCGCGATGTTTTGCATGTCGTCTTCGTAGGTACGTCGACAACCCATACGAGATCATTTTCTTTCAATTGGGTCGATTTTATATGCTTTATATTGGCCAGGAGATCGATTCAAAGTTTGAAGAAAAACTGTATAAAACTGTGACAGAATTTAGTTAATTTAAATACCATATTGACACATTATTTGTCGTCACCTCACGCACAGTCTTCAAAATCCACAAGAAGGACCTTATAGACAACACATAGGGGTACCAAAACCCTTCTGGTACTTTTCGATAATATTGCACGCACACGAAATTATTCAACTTCCAAAATGAAGAAAAAAACTGGTTTTCAAATAATAGGATTTTTTCGATACGGGTGCGTCCCGTCAAACGGCCCACCTTGTCGCGTACCGCTGACTCCAACAGGAGCGGACAGTAAAAGTGGACGTGTGGGAACTGACGAAACTTGATTTGGATGTGTGTGCGCGTCGTATCGAACGCTTATCCGTCAGAATTATCCCGTATCCGTGCGATACAAATTCAGTCATAATTTCATGCACGCTCGTCAGATCGAGATAAAACTTGCGCCAGCAGGACCGTACCATTTTTCTGGTCCTGTATGCCAAGTTTGGTCCAATTCTGAGACAGTTGAATCGGATGTCGTTTTGCGGGCCCCACGGTCCGACTCAACGGGCGATTTTGTGCACGGCCCGCCGGAATCCAATTCTGGACATACGGTTGGGTTCGTATCTAAAAACTGGATCCATAGACAGGTAGTTTGACGACTTTAGAGACCGTTGACTCTGGCACGCTTTTCGGTGCAAAGCGGGTCCAACGGCGGACACCGTTTTGACCCAAAATTACCGTTTTGCCCTGTGTTCAGAATTGGACGTAAGGACAGACAATCCTAGCTAATTGGACTATTCTGAGATTATTGGTATTGTTTATTTCAGCTTTCGGGGACTGTTGTACGGGTTTTGACTATTATGGCACATTGAGTAGTTCAGATTGTCGGTTTCACCAGCAGAGGACCACAGGCGAGTACAGTTTATTGTCTGTATTTCGATATTGATTTTTACTATATTTCATTGGTTGGCCATTGGTTATGATTATATTCTATTATAAATGGTTGAGTCGGGAATGAGAAGTACCAAAGATATGTGATCGGACCATAGCCCGTGTTAGACATTGTAGCCCGTGTTTATTTTCTGCAAGTAGTGTAGCCCGTGTTTATTTTTTGCAAGTAGTGTAGCCCGTGTTTATTTTCTGCAAGTAGTGTAGCCCGTGTTTATTTTCTGCAAGTAGTGTAGCCCGTGTTTATTTTCTGCAAGTAGTGTAGCCCGTGCTTATTTTCATGCAAGTAGACCTCGTAGACCGTACGGTGTAGTACCCCAGACCAATCACATATCAAAGGTACTTCTAACAGTTGGGGAAAGTATGTTGTGTCTATTTATTATTGGTTTTTCGTATTTACTGTTTATTTTCAAAACTCATGATTGATGTCTAACCTTTGTCTTATAGTCATTTTCTTTATTTGAAATTGCATTCAGTGAATTGTGCTCGTTCCATTCCTGACTGGAAACCAACATTTTCAGGTTAGCCGTGGATTCACTTAGCTTGGGGAGTGACGGGAATACTTGCAGACAAAGCCTAGAGACTAGCTAGATAGTTGAGTTGTAGTCATTCCTTTATTTGTACAAGTTTATATTTTTCTACAAATATAAAACTTGTGATCATTGTAAGTTAAATTAATTATGTGAATGAGCATTATTTGTGATTTTGATCTTCATGGTCGTGACAGCGTTCTACCGCCGACACTGCGGCGTAGGCTGGCTTGGACACGTCTTGTATCCGTTTAAAAAAAACGGGTGCAGGTCATGACAAGTTTTTGTGGTGGCCCATGCAGGTCAGTCTTCGCAAATCATGCGAACTCGTGATAGTACTTAAGTTAGTCGTACTATTGCGAGCCTACGAACAGAAATGCTCATTCACGAATTAGAAATTAATTTAATTTACGAGAATGACTAGGACTAGGAGTCTCTTATACAAATTTATCGATGGGTAGTCTAGGCCATGCAATGTAGATAAGGAGTTATTAATTTTGATAGAGTGTCAGATCCTTATAGGTACACTATTACCTCTTGATATGACGATAAGATCCAATGTGGATAGATTATTCACTTGGTGAGACATGGCTTCCTAGTATTAATAATCTAACCCTGATAAATTGATTAATTCCTTCTCTTTGCCTCTTAGATATCATCCTCACATCTTAGTCAAATTGCCTATTCAGTTCCTATTTTTGCCCAAAGAGTTATTATTTTATATTATCCATAGATAAACCTCAAGTTAGTTATGATTCAAAGTTTTTCCCAAAGGTTTGAATACACATGGAATAGATACTAGAATGTTTGTAATCCTTTTGTCTCCAGTTCTTTCCTCCATGATTAAATCTTTTATTTACAGATTGCGACTGATAGGACAAATATTTACGCCTTATTACATAGTCGACTCGTTTGAATCCCTAAAAGCCCAGTAATTTTTACATACTTTAGTTAAAGGGATGTAGCTAACTTATAATGGCAGGACAGCAGCGCACTGTCGCCATTTATTTGAATTATGGAGACTATGGACTCACTACAGCCAGTAGCGCACTGGCGAGACACGACCCTAGAGTTAAAATTTTTAAGGAAATTATAGTTTATAGAATATTCCTAAAACTATGGCTAGTGGTCCTCTTTGATCATAGTTACCTGTAGTGCCCCATCCCGCAAAGTCAATCGGAGGAATCGGAACGCCGACGGCGTTCGGACTTAGCCTTGCAACGGCTTGATCGGAGACATCGCTCAGGTGGGATAGTTTCGGTGAACTTGCCGCATCCTTGCCTTCACATAATAAATCGTGTTTTTAACTTGCACAAGTTAGGCTTGATAATGAAAGCTACGCATCCACATAGCTAAGGGAATAATCCCGACGGGTCAAAATGACTTAGAACATGGAAAACGTCCCACGGTCGGCTTAGAGTTGGTGCACGGCGTGCTTTGTAAATGACACTCGGTCCTTCGTCCCATGGCTTGGGAGAAGGAAAGTTGGTCTTCGGTGCAAAAGCTGAGAGTTAGCCTAAGTCATAGGCGTCGCCCGCACAAATGCTTGCTAAAGAATGCTCGGTCCTGTCCTGCAAGGCTTGGCATAGCCTTTGCTCGTCCCTTGGGTTATGTTGTAGGCTTGAGTGAGTTAGGCAAAAGTGATGCCGGTCGACCTAAGTTATTCTACGTACTGTTCCGCTCATTCTGCGGTTGTCAAGATAATTAGTCCCACGACCCCAAGGCCCATCATATGAAGTATGACTTAGGCAATAGCATTACGTAGAACACGAGTCGGTTTAGAGGCACAAGCCACGGTTGGTTTATTGGAAAGTTAGCCACGTTCGGTCGATAATTAAGGAAACACGTTATGTTCAAGTAAAGTTGGAAGGCTATGCAGTAACCGTTCCCTGAGTTCAAAGAATGTTAAGTCTAAGCGATGGTTAGTCGCCGAGAAGAAATATGTCGGGACTGTGGTTCAGTCACCGAGGCAACCCTAGTTTGGGCTCTGCAAAGGAAGTATGAAAAGAGTAAAGCAAAGTAGCTAAATGATGATGATGAGACCATGCATTACGTTAAGTCTAGAAGTTAGCGTAGGCGCGTGGTCATGGACAACTTGTCGACAAGGGCGATGGTTCTTCGAGCGGCAGCCCTGGGCCATGGGCATCGACTTGGCCTAGGAAGAACAAATTATAGCCGAGCTGGGTATGAAGCAACCGGTAGGTCGGGGACTTGCATCGGGGATCGCCACCTGCGGTGCAAGGGTCCTGAATGCCAGGCTATGTCCACGATGGCTAGTCAATGCCAGTGACCATTCATATAGATGTGTCGGCACGAGCGGCAATCCGCGTAGGTGCCTTTGGATTGAGTTGAATATGTATGAGTTAAAAAGACACAATGTTTGAGCCTAAGATTTGGCTACAGCGAAGGCGACGTGCTTCGGCACGAGATGTGGCGTCGAGTGTTAAGTTGTTGGCATAGAGTTTGTATGAGTTAGGCTTGAGCTGTTGCGAGTTAAGCCGAAAAGGGCCATAGGGCAAGTTGTGTGAAGTTACGTTGAGTTATTGGGCACGGCCTCGAAATATGAGGCACGGCCGCGTTGTCATAACACAAGTGTAGCCGAGACTAAGCAAGGAGGCACTGCCTCGGAGATATTGAAGCACGAATCGAGTTGTGGCACGACCGAGTCATTACGTCCCAGAGTTTGGCACAAAAGACAAGTATAAGTCGGTGCGTCGACAATGCAAGCACGAGAAAGGTCTAGAGGCAAGGAAATAGAGTCCTTCGTGTAGTTGCGTCTCTGATTATGGCCATAAGGCGGACACGACTTGATAGGTTAACGTTTTGCGCGTCGTTTTGCGCGTTAAGATTTCCGTCGCCTCGTTGCGACGTTTTGCGCGTCGTCTTCGCAGGTATGTCGATAACCCACACGAGATCATTTTCTTTCAACTGGGTCGATTTTATATGCTTTATATTGGCCAGGAGATCGATTCAAAGTTTGAAGAAAAACTGTATAAAACTGTGACAGAATTTTGATAATTTAATCACCATATTAACACATTATTTGCCGTCACCTCACGCACAGTCTTCAAAATCCACAAGAAGGACCTTGTAGACAACACATAGGGGTACCAAAACCCTTCTGGTACTTTTCGATAATATTGCACGCACACGAAATTATTTAACTTCCAAAATGAAGAAAAAAAACTGGTTTTCAAATAATAGGATATTTTCGATACGGGTGCGTCCCGTCAAACGGCCCACCTCATCGCGTACCGCTGACTCCAACAGGAGCGGACAGTAAAAGTGGACGTGTGGGAACTGACGAAACTTGATTTGGATGTGTGTGCGCGTCGTATCGAACGCGTATCCGTCGGAATTATTCCGTATCCGTGCGATACAAATTTAGTCATAATTTCATGCACGCTCGTCAGATCGAGACGAAACTTGCGCCAACAGGACCGTACCATTTTTCTGGTCCTGTATGCCAAGTTTGGTCCAATTCTGAGACAGTTGAATCGGATGTCGTTTTACGGGCCCCACGGTTCGACTCAACGGGCGATTTTGTGTACGGCCCGCCGAAATCCAACTCTGGATATACGGTTGGGTTCGTATCAGAAAACTGAATCCGTAGACAGGTAGTTTGACGACTTTAGAGACCGTTGACTCTGGCACGCTTTTCGGTGCAAAGCGGGTCCAACGGCGGACACCGTTTTGACCCGAAATTACCGTTTTGCCCTGTGTTCAGAATTGGATGTAAGGACAGACAATCCTAGCTAATTGGACTATTTTGAGATCATTGGTATTGTTTATTTCAGCTTCCGGGGACTGTTGTACGGGTTTTGACTGTTGTGGCACATTGAGTAGTTCAGATTGTCGGTTTTACCAGCAGAGGACCACAGGCGAGTACAGTTTATTGTCTGCATTTCGATATTGATTTTCACTATATTTCATTGGTTGGCCATTGGTTATGATTATTTCTATTATAAATGGTTGAGTCGGGAATGAGAAGTACCAAAGATATGTGATCTGACCATAGCCCGTGTTAGACATTGTAGCCCGTGTTTATTTTCTGCAAGTAGTGTAGCCCGTGTTTATTTTCTGCAAGTAGTGTAGTCCGTGTTTATTTTCTGCAAGTAGTGTAGCCCGTGTTTATTTTCTGCAAGTAGTGTAGCCCGTGTTTATTTTTCTGTAAATAGTGTAGCCCGTGCTTATTTTCATGCAAGTAGACCTCGTAGACCGTGCGGTGTAGTACCCCAGACCGATCACATATCAAAGGTACTTCTAACAGTTGGGGAAAGTATGTTGTGTCTATTTATTATTGGTTTTTCGTATTTACTGTTTATTTTCAAAACTCATGATTGATGTCTAACCTTTGTCTTATAGTCATTTTCTTTATTTGAAATTGCATTCAGTGAATTATGCTCGTTCCATTCCTGACTGGAAACCAATATTTTCAGGTTAGCCGTGGATTCACTTAGCTTGGGGAGTGACGGGAATACTTGCAGACAAAGCCTAGAGACTAGCTAGATAGTTGAGTTGTAGTCATTCCTTTATTTGTACAAGTTTATATTTTTCTAAAAATGTAAAACTTGTGATCATTGTATGTTAAATTAATTATATGAATGAGCATTATTTATGATTTTGATCTTCATGGCCGTGACAGCGTTCTACCGCCGACACTGCGGCGTAGGCTGGCTTGGACACGTCTTGTATCCGTTTAAAAAAAATGGGTGCGGGTCGTGACACTATGGCCCGCGGGTGGCGTAAGTAAATTTAAGTTAATTTAATAAATTTGTTTAATTTATTCAAGTTAATAATCCAGTCGTTGCTTATTTGTACGTTTTTTCCGTAGAATGCTACCAGGCTTCTAGGGCAAATTATTTGGGCTAACTACCATGGCCCCTACCTCAATTTTTTTGAGGTGCACCTAGACTTGCAGTACCGCTGGCTCGACAAGATATGGGTATATATATATATATATATATATATATATATATATATATATATATATATATATATATATATATATATCTTATAATTAATTATTAATTACTCTTTAATCAACTTTTTTTTTAATATCGTGATAATTAAATTTGAAGGTCAGAGGACCTTCTGGTGGCCCTTCCATCGCGAGGAGGCGATCCGTAGGACCTGTAGAAGCGCCGCCGGAAAGAAGATCCGGGATGCGGTTTATGACCTTCGAACGGCGCATTCGAAGAAGGAGTGGATCCGACAGGACTACTATGAGCAACTCTTGAAGAAGATGGATGCTCCTGCCTTCAAGGAGAAATCAAAAAAAACGAAAGCGAACCGACCGGCTGCGGGGCTACATACGGGAGGATCAAAGCCCCACGCAGCGACGCTTGCAGATCTGGTAAGATACCGCAAATTCATTCACTATCTAATTCGGTACTATTAATATACTTAATTAATTAAATTCTATGAATATTTTATATACAGACCCAACAGGCGTTGAAGGAGGGAAAACTTGCTGACTCGGTCACCATGCACAATATATTCCAGCATGTCCACAAGAGACGAAAGGACGGAAGCTTCGTCGACGAAAGGGACAAGGCGACGGATGTAAGTACTTACATTTATGAGATTTATGTTAGAATTATAAGTATTCAGACAATAACTTAGGTAAACTTAGGATTCAGACAATAGCTTAGGTAAACATAGGATTCGGACTATAACTTAGGGTAACATAGGATTTAGATTATAACTTAGGTAAACTTATAGTATAATTAACACATTCATTTGATAGGCTGCGTATCGTGAGGCCCTTAATCGGACTCAGCCATCAGCTCCTGAAGATGTCGGCGAAACGACGCCCGTCGTGACGCCCTCTTCTACGGCCACTCGCTACGACGACTTATTCGTAGATACCGTCGGCGGCTATAGGAAAGGGCGCGTGTACGAAGTCGGCTCCCTAGAAAATTTGTACTAGGCGACTCCGAGATTTCTACCTCCTCCGCCTCCTCCCGCAGCCCCGGCAGACGATAATGTGAGGTCCCAGCTTGCGCATCTGAACGAAGCGATGTCGAAGATTCGGACGCAGTTGTCCACGTACCTACGTCCTTCTACTGGTGCTGTCGGTCCGTCTGCGCCCGGTCCGTCTACTGGTGGTGTCGGTCCTTCTAGTGCTGCCGGTCCTTCTAGTGCTGTCGGTCCTTCTTCCGCCGGGCATCTTTCTTTTGACCCTACTGCCCCTATCGTACCGCCTCCTACTTTGACGGCCCTCCTTGACATGATGACGCCAGAGCAGTTGCGCCAACTTCCAGGCCATGTCTTGGAGGGATTGTCGTCGTACTTGGTGGACGAGTATATGAGACGAGCGCAGCAGGGAGTACCACCACCAGCGGACGATCGCACCCCTCGTCGTTGATGTTTGTATTTTTGGGATTATTTTGTTTGTGTTGGTGGATATTGGATATTTTAAAAAATGTTTAAATATTGAATATTTGTGTATTTTGTGTGAACAATTTGAATGCTTGAGATTATTTGTGTGTTTTGTGTTTATTTGTGTGTTTATTTGTGTGTTGGAATTGTTTGTGTGTTTTGTATATTGGAATTGTGTATATTAGAATTGTGTATATTAGAATTGCTTGGGAATATTTGCGTGTTTTGTATATTGGGAATGCCCAGTTTTATGCTATTTTTTTCAAAAATTTCTCAGCTACCGACGGAATGGCGACCAATTTCTGACGGACTATCCGTCGCTAACTGGGGGATTCCTAGTTAGCGACGGATGCGCGACTAAAAGCCGACGGATTATCCGTCGCCAACGTTCTGGAATTATGAAAGATTCACAGGATAGGGCCGACGAATATTACGTCGGTATGCCGTTGCTAGTAGTCGGTAAAACATTGGCGATGGATAATCCGTCGCTATAAGGCCGACCAATTGGTGACGGTCTACCGACGACTCAAGATGGAGTAACGATGGATTATCCGTCGCCAATGTTCTGGAAATATGAATAATTCACAGAACCGGGTCGACGGATATTCCGTCGATATTCCGTCGCAAATCCGTCAAAACTTAGCGACCATTCGCGACTGATTTGGCGACGGAATTTGGGTATCAGAAACTCTCTGATACGCATTTACCGACCAAATAGCGACGGATACGTCCGTCGGTAAGTGATACGTCATTACTTCTTTTGATACGTGATTTGACGGTAATCCGTCGGCGAGTCATCGCAAACTGTATGAGTATGGTTGACGGCAGTCCGTCACTAATTCGTCGCTGGGCGACAACTTGCCGACGGATTGTAGTTAGCAATGAGGCTTTTCCCGACGACCTTTTTTAACCAATATCCGTCGACCATCCATCGGTAAATACATTTACCGACGGATTTTTGACGGATATAGCCGTCGCTAAATCGATGAATTTTTGTAGTGTATGACCAGTTATTACCCTTGGAGCCCGTAGATGATACTTTACCTATCTAGATCTGCTAGTTGTGCTTGCCTGGCCTGCGAGCCAGCTAGCTTATGATACTTATTATTATATTTGTGTTTTGAGTTTTGTGTTATGTCTTCGACTCTCTACTGTGTTTGTGAACTTTGATTCTATTTTCGTATTTCTATTTCCATCATATCTTTATGATATTTGTGCCTATCTTTCCTAGATGTCTTGTGTTGAGTTGAGATTATATACCTCCGTGCGGAGATGACAAGTACATTTATACTGTGTCTAGATGCTATACTTTCTAGTAGGCCTATACAGCGTTCTACCGCCGATTCTACGGCGTAAGCTGGACATACCCACGTTCTCGTGCCCCTAAACAGTGTGTGGGTCGTGACATATCTAGACCTAGCTCAAATTATATGACTACATGCTGGTCTAGACTAAGCTGTATCAAGCAGTGAACACAAGTAGACAAAATTAAAACAGAAAGAAATAATATTTTATTAACTTGGAAACTGGTTTAAAATGAAAGAAATACAAAAACAAGCATTCAATTATTACATTGGTTTTATTGCAATAAAGGTAAATAAACTAAACCAAGGTACAACTAAAATTCTGGGGCTTCCTGGTCTGGTTCAGCTATCTCGTCAGGATTCGGACCAGGTCCGTAAAAAGAGCTATAGGCGTGATCTTCGTCGCCGTAGTCACCTAAAAATATTGGGTCTCCAGTCAGGAGGGAGCAAGAAACACATTTCCACATCTAACATTCTAAATAATAAATAAATGAAATGCAAGACAGTTTGAAAGCAGTATATATTTTTGATAATTAATAATAAAAAGACAACATGCAGTATCTCAGGAGTTACAATGATGCAATTCTACAATAGTGTTTTGAGTATATAACAGAATCTGTGACCGGCTGGATAGAGGCAATATGTATACTGGCATTCTGGCCAAAACGACAATATACGGTACGGCTCAACCCACCTGTGCAGTAGGGGTTAGCGCGAGAGAGGCAATCGAAAAATAATGGCTTTGGTCACAGACGTTATACTACTCTCCCAATCAATCCCCGAGTCAATGAGTCAATCAATCAATCCGTCAAGCGATGTAGAGTCCAAGAGGGATCCACTGTGAATTAGTGTCACTACAGTACATGAAACTACTGACGCATACATTTAATTATTAAAATAAAACACAGACATGAAAGATATGAAACTTGTCTTGGGTGTATCTTCGACGTGGAAAGCAACAGCTATGAGGTAACGGCAAGGGTTCAGGGATCCGAACCTACATTAACAATATCATGTCCTTACAACTTAACCAAGATTAGCTAATAAACCACCAACGTAAACAACACTAATTATTGGCATTGTCATTCTACTAGATAAACCAATAGTTTAAATAAGTAATATTTTGGTAAAACTATTTTATTAATATTTTTACGAATAATCGAAAATAATGTATTTTGGAATATTAACACAAAATATGATTTTTATCGAACATTATCTTAATAGTAAAATATCGCGTAAAAGTCGAAATATTTGAGAACTAATATATTTATTTTCTAAGTAAACTTTTACGAAATAATTAATAAATACCCTTCCTTGTAAAGAAAATCATTTTAGTAATAAATATACGTAAAAATCCTATTTAACAAAATTATGATTTTATTAGGAAATACGATATTATTGCCAGTTTTCATTCCATAATTTATTAGCAGAAAAATGCTAAATTACGAAAATAACATTTTTTTCCTAAAAACATAAATATATAATTTTTGACCTATAAATACCATTTTTTATTAAAATATATTTTGCTATATAAATAATTATTTTGAGACTAAGTTTTATCATTTAATAATAATAATGAAATTATGGCAAAGTGACATAATAATTGAAAATAATCGTTAATACGACCTTTATTCGGTTAATAATACTAAAAACACATTTTCACTTAAAACGTACTTATATAAGATTTTACCTATAAAATTACGCCTTTCTATTTAAATAGTATTTTGCAGCTAAAATATTAATTAATGGATAATGAAAAGATTATGCTTAAAGTAGCTACGGCATCCATCATAATTACATAGTCGACGATCTAAAATAATAATCTACTGTTAACGCTAAACATTCACTAACTCTAACAATT